>JACGWL010000001.1:22974753-23293048 GCA_034509725.1 Sesamum angolense
ACAGTACAAGTTTCTGAGTCTAACCTGATAAGGAGAAGTGATGTGGGACATCGATCCCGATATATAGCTTGGAGTTGTAAGATCCACTATGGAGTTCAAAATAGGTTTGAGCGTCCTGTATATGGAATACTTGTTTTGACAAGTTCAGAAGGTACATGACTTGGTCAAGAATAAGGTGGAAGGTCAGTGGGAGTTTAAATGTATTCCTAGTATTTTAGGTGTTGAAACATCTTTATCACTTTGTAATGCATAGACACAAGACTGCTCGTGCGAATACTAAAATACCGCAGTCATTATTTCCATGAGAATAACACTTTCTTATAAATAGAATCATCGGATTTCCTATCATGGAAGGCGATAAGCGTAGACTCGCAAGATCTCCATCCATTGGTCATCACCTGATGGACGAGAGTTACGATAATTTGACATCCTCTACATGATCTTATCTGTTGTAATGAAACATAGGGAACATTGTTCGCGTGCACTAAATACCGCATGTCTGCTTATACGCTTGCGAAGCAATAACAATTGAATAATCGGCAGTGCTCGCATTAACCAGGATAATAGACAAACTGTTGGAGAGCTATCTTTCGCATAACCTGCAATACAGAATTAAAAAAGAAGCCTACTCCTGACGCACAAGTCTAGTGGAGAGCTTGCACTATCTGGCCAGGCCGTTGTCTACTACCGACCTGAATGCAGCTTCTTAGTGATTAAATGTGATATAATGTTTGTCTCAAAAAGCGGAGCCGCTCGACATTCATCAGCTTATGATGAGATGAGTTATGGAATATACTTGCGACAGAGTTCCAAGCTGGAAGTATCACAAGGAGTTTCATATGGGAAGGCGTTGAATCAGTGTTTCAACTTTGAGAAATGTTGTGTTGGAATAATGCGTTACGGAGGGCAAATACTTACACGCCACAGGTTGTTTGCGCGCCACTGCCAAACCTGAGACAGGGGCCCACACATTAGTAACGTCACACCTGGAGGAGACAATTGAGGACGATACTTGGCACATACCCGCCATAAAAAGGCCTGAAGATATTCTCCTACGACGAGAGTCCAACGAAAATTCTTAGCGCTACACCATTAGTCATCTGGATTGGACGCATATGGTAGGAACCCACGACATGTGACGCGTGCCGAGTTGGACCAGCTACGAAAACACTAAAAACATTTAATGCATAGCGGCACCCACCCTACCAGACCATAAGTCCGGCCTATCGGCAAAGATTGCTCAGGATAGCGTCATCGATCTGAAAGAGGACTATGGGTCAATTGGATTATTACACGAGGTCCGAGATGTGCGCGACGATATGTTGCAAATCAAGGTGACAACAAAGCCAATTCGGCACTCTGGTCAGTTTTTTGGGACAACTATCTCATGACGAATATGGGCTAAGTCATTGCTCGTATCGACAAATATGTTAAACATATTCGTTGTTTTGGTATATGGGTTTTGTCTGTAGCGGCGTTACCTGATCTATGTTAAACATCTGAATCGTGTTTAACGTTCAACCTAACACGATGCCCTCAAACCCACGCTTAGACAACTGGGCTGTAGATTGAGACAGCGCATCACTGCGAAGCGAGCGATCTTGAACAATCAACTAACCAAGGCGCTCTCGGTTCCTTGAAACATTTGCCAACGCGCGTCACTGATCAACCTCACAGACCTGCGCGCATCGCAGTGTTATACTTGAGAACTTACATTAAGAGTCGCATTCATATTGATGAGTGTCGTGTATTCCCATGTAGTGACTAATGGGGGATGTCTGATGGCAATCCTTACGGGTAGCATACGATTGGCTAGGTTATCGGATCACTGAACTCGTGACGTTTTGGGTGATTACTATGGAATTTCAGCAGAGCTTGATCGTTATCGACTTGGGAATCCCACGAGCCTCGATAGTTATGGGGAGTAGTCCTACAGACTTGAGAATCCACGCCCGTCAATTCACGTGATGATTTGATGACTGGATCAATATGGATCGTGTGGTCAATAACCCATGGACATCACAAGGCCGTCTGTCCAGAGTGCCAGTCGGCAACTAGTGTGTATCGACGAATCAGAGTGACGTAGCAGCTGTTCCAAAAGAGGATCGCGTCTCTGCTGTTCTAGTAGTGTGACAAGAGGCGTATCCTCCCTAGTGCGACTCTGTGACAGATCGCGTTCCACACGCTTTAATTGACCTGTGCACAGGTGCGGTGACGTCGATACAGGAAAACGACGGTTCATCATGAGTGCGGAATGGCAACGTCCTTAGTCGATAATGGCGAGGCCGGGGCGGCGGCCCAAGGAGCGCCCACGCATCAGAATTGCCAGAGAGCCTGCGACAGCAAGCTGACCGGCCGACCAGCCGGACCAGAGCGAACCGGGGGCCGTTCAAAGTATTAAGAACTCGGACCGATGTCTAATCGGTAGGAATGGGAAACCGCACCGTCACAGATTACCCCCATTGCCCTGACTTAAAGCCGGGCTAGGACGAAAGGGCATCCATCACCGATGGTCACAGGAGACCGTGGGCCGGGGCGGAGCCTAACCTACCATTTCACCACGGCTATATCACCTTAGTCGCTTGAACGGCTACTATCTGGGACGCGTTCGCCTCAGACGGCACACCATGATCTAGCGAGCGATATTTATCTTGATAGGAATGCGAGTTGAACCTATCAGACGGGGGATGGTTCATAAATTAACAGTCTACGATGAATAACTCTAAAACTCCGGGGTAGAGAGCTAAGGACACCTAGCCCCAAACATCACTAGCTCTTCTTTGGCCAAAACGACCGGTGCAAAACCCACCCGCCGGAGCTGAAACAGATCACACACAAATACACCGTGGACAGGACTCAAGAAGATTAATTGAGGTTAGACATGTAATATCCGGCCAGCGAAGATGTAGAACTGAATTGGATTGTTCCAAGCTTGGAGCTTCGATCTGAACCAGTCACATACAATCTAAGCTGCTTACGTCAGAAGTTGAGGAGTAGAGGGAATGGTGGTTGTTTAGAGTTGGATGGCAATGGTGGAAGATGACATGTGAGAGCTCGGGCCAGAGCGGAAATCACCCCATTTAATAGTTCGAAATCTTATGGAAAATTGAATGTTCAATTACAATTTAACGCGAGACTTATATCGAAATTTAGTTTTAATCTGATTAAAATAACAATATCGACCGTCCGACTAAAGTTAAGGACCCGCACTAGCAATAGAGTTGACTTCTATTGTTGAAAAATGACTTGGCGTCAGAAGTATGCTATTTTTGAAAAGTATAGATGTGACCATACTTTGGGCCTCTTCTTAAGGCTAGGGGCCAATGACTTCGGACTCAACCGCATACTAAGGAGGTGCTGTGGAGGGAAGGGTGAGGGGGGGGCAGGAGGGTGGGGGGAAGGAGGGCGAGCGAGAGGAGGCGGGTGGGAAGTGTGAGTACTAGGAGGCAGCGATGGGATGGTCTGGGAGGCGACGGAGCGTTCGCGGGAGCGAGTGAAAGGGCGAAGAGGGCTGAGTAGAGGCGGTACTGAGGTGTAGGCAGGTGTGAGATGCGGGTGGCGGGATGGCGATTCGGAGGTGATAAGCGAAGCAGCAGCATTGAGGGAATGTGAAAGGAGACGTGTTAGGAGGGAAAGACCACATGATAGTTAAACCGCGCTCTCTGGAGTCGGTTCTCGTCGACTCTCATGTCCTCCGGTGAGGACGTGCTGCGAAGGAGCTCTGCGTTGAGTGGTGCAGGAGAGTCAGGAGCATAGTAAGGTGTGTGAGAGGAGAGTAGTTCTTTGGGTAAGGCGAAGGAGAAAGTACACTGAAGCTGGTGGAGGTAGTGTGAGGTTGCTCTTAGGCGAGTCAATAGGGTAGCGCGGTGTCGCAGAGGCCGCAGCCGCCATGGGGCGAGGCGGTGTAAGTGTGTATTGTAGGGCGATACGAGGGGCGAGATCATAGCGGAGCGGGGCGAGGATGGTCTTAAGCGAGGTGTGGGGGTGTGGGAGAGGGTAGGGGCACCTGGGAGAAGGTCAGTGGCTCTAGAGGGTGTTAGGATGGTGGGGATGGAGCACGCCATCGGAGTGACACTTGAACCACACCAAGGAAGCCAGTCCTTTCGACAAGCTCTTGAAAAAATCAGCATACGAGGTACAATTTATTACATTACATTACATTGTTACGGCTGCACTTTAAGTTTACCAGCCCATAGGCCGGGTGTTGACTCTGACATTTCCTTACGACCTGCGTTCTTACCTTTTCAATCATATATCCCAATCAAACATCCGCGATTCTCCAAGGGTACACTCATCATGGGAACTTGTACCTTTTATACATTTTATTCATTTTTATTATCTACAGCTTCCGCTTGCGCATTTCTAGGTCGATCCATTCGTTCCTTTCACAACAATCCTCCACTTTTGAAATCTTGACAAACTCTTTTACCACATTTTTTTTCTTTGGGAGATGCTTTGATTGGGCCCAACTGAAACAATCTTGCCTCATTTTCTTCAAGGAAAGTACCATAAGTCTCATCCTCCCATCCTTTGCACGCGTTAGAAGAGAATTTCTTTACATTTGTGGGCATAGAAGGAAACCGTACTTTTTTCATGGTCTTGGACGAAATGCATAAATGCCAATAACAGATTCCATCTTTCAAAGATGCCTTGCAAACGTCTTGTGAATAAATCTCGGCTACTTCTTAGAAGAATCTAAATTGGCGATCGAATCGATAAGGGATGTAAGGCTCAACAGCAAAATGATCGCTTTGTCGTAAGCGGACGTAATTTGAACGGATGGCCATGAAATAAGCCTCTTCAAATTCTTTAGCACGCCTATCATCTACAAACGAGAAGTCCTTGTCCTGTGCAATCATATTGCAAGTCCAAGGACGAACCACACTTTTCTCTTTATGCGGGGAGGCTCATAGTACTTCGTGACTCTTTTAAATCAAAACTTGATCCACTTGTTAACAGGGACTTGGGAAAATTGATCATGGTCATTACTTCCTTGAAGCAGATGATAAGTGTGAAGTAATAACTTGCAAGTGCAAGGCACAAGCCTTCGTCACCTCTCATCAACACCGTCGAGCTCCTTGGCACATGGAACAACATCTTCATATAGGAGTCCAGCAAAGGTGTGCAAGTCCCATAATGAGATAGACAACTCTCCAAAGGATGTTAGAATAGTGTTGGTTGATGGGCACCACACTTTGCAGAATGCCTTGATGATGTTAGAGTTGCCATCATAAGTGAATAACGAGCTATATATGGAATCATATACTTGAGCCGCAACTAGCTTGTGCTCGCATCGCTTAAGGATGTCTTTGGTCCACTCCTAATATCCTTCGATATAGCAAAACTCACCGGCAAATTGAATAGGTCTCTTCACTTGGCTTTTCCATCGACGATGCAGCGAGCTAGTGTTGGTAGAGGACTTGGTTCATTGGAGCGACGATGATGAGTGGAACCTCTCACGACCATTGCTCCGTGTAGAGTGGATTCGTCAATCTCGGTCATTGCTTCGCATATTGACAAGTAAGAGGAAAGTGAGTCATCAAAGTTGTTCCCTTTTCCTCAGATTGCTTCTCTTCATCAAGAATAACCAAGTGTTGCACTCCATAAGAAGAAAAAATGTCTTTCAAGTAAACTATTCCTAAACTGAGTTTACTGAAGAAAAAAAATTAGCAAAAAAGGGATAAACAAAAAAGAACCATTTTTTTTTTTTGAACAGACCCTACGCAAAGTAACCTTCACAAGATTATGCAATTGCTTCTGAAAATTTAGCACCTTCAAAAGAGCAAAAGAGTGGGAGTCAGCTTTGTTCAGTCTATTTAGCCAACAACTCATGTGCAGAAAAAGGCTACAATCAATTTGATGGAGCATAAACACAATATTGATATTACAAACATTCACCTAGTAAATCAAGAGGAGATTCGGAATGTTCACTCTCTACTGTTGCAATTACAGTTGACTGCAGAAATTGAAGGTGTTGAAGGATTGTTTCAGAAGATGGTTCTGTAGTGTTGTAAAATACTCTTTTATAAGGATTCACGATAACTTTAGAAGAAAAATTTCCTTTAAAAAAATAACAAAGAATGAACACTTGAAACATGGAAACTTAACAGTTTATTGTCAAGGAGTTTGTAATTTTCTGTAGAAACTCCTCATGATTGAACCTTAACTTCTTTCCGTTCCTAGATGACTAAAAATTTTTAATTGGTTTCTAGATAATTTCAACGGAATCTCCCATGCTTGTCAAGTTACCTCATTGAAACTCCCTGCCTAAAATCAACACCGCAAATTCTTTGGAAGAGGGGAGAATATGATTTCATCTTCCTTCTGTGTTCGAAACAAATGAGAAGAGAAAGAAAGGGAAGAAAATAGAGAAAGGAAAGAAAGAGAAAGAAAGTAAAAGGAGAGGAAGAAAATGGAAGGGAATACTGAAGAAAAACTTGTACATGGAAAATTAGCCACTCTCCTTCCGAGTTTCAGCTTCCATACCACAAAGATAAAAACACACAATAAGGAAATTATCAGAGTTCCACAAGCCAGTGTATATTCTGCCTTCACAAAATTGTGGTATGAAATCGTGGATTTTTCTTTCTTTCTCTCTTTCTTTTTTCCATTTCTGTTTTTCGAAAATGAGGAAGTGAAACAAGTAGCAACAAGAGTGGCAAGAAATTTGGCCAGAGAAAAAGGAAGAGAATGAAAGAGAAGAAACAAGGAAAGAAAAATGGAAGGAGAAGAAAGAGGAAAAATGGAAAAAGAAGAAAGAGCAAAAAAAAAAAAAAAGGAAGAAAAACATAGAAAGAATGAAAAAAAAAAAGGAAGAAGAAGAAAGAGAGGAAAAGGGGAAGGAAAAGAAAGAGAAAAATGGGTCTTGCAACTATTTGGAGAAGGACATGAGGGATAATAAGGTACTATTGGTGCACTGCGTTTATAAACAAATTAAACTTGTGGTCAATAAAATTGCATCATGTGAAAAATAATATATTAAATATCAATTTCTATTTATATTTTGGGAGTTTAATTAAATTTAATCCCCTAAATAATTAATTAATTAATTAATATTAATATTTATTGTTTTGGCCAATCAAATGATGCCAAATGTCTAATTTCATATTTTGGCAAATGAATCATATCTTCCAAAACAAGTAGGTGCAAATCAATTTGGAAATGAAATTGCATCTTGCAAATATAGAAGCAAATGTCAAACAAATCATGAAGGGCCAATCAAATCGCGTCACCTCATCAAGTAAATATGAAAAAGTCTTACACCCTACAAATATAAATAGAGGTATTCTCAAACAATTCAAAACACACACGCAAAATTGAAGAGACAATTGAATACCAAAGCAAGAAAGCATTCAAGAAGTCCCAAATCCTCTCAAGCGGAAATCAAGGAAATCCACAAAGTTCAAAGCAAAATCAAGGTGTTCGTCGTCGAAATCACTTAAAGCCAACATTTGATTTGTGAACAAGTTGAAAGATCTACAAATAAAAGTTGTCAAGATACAAATCTAGCTTGGTGGAAGATCAAAACGTCAAATATATCAAGAAATATTCAAGTTTAAGTCAAGTTGTTCAAATTTATAGCGTCCAATCCAAGAATAAGTTAAAAGACCTCTAGATTACCGTTATTGAAGATCCGAGTCAACATTGAAGGAGATTAAAACGTCAAGTTCTACCTTCGAAATTGCTAAAATTGAAGATCACATTTTAAAGTGAAGAATAAGAGGTTTTAAGTAGAGAGTTTGTACTTGCAAAAGTACAAATATATTCAAAAATTATTTGTGATATTTTTTCTTATTTCAATAAATTCAGAAATACGATGTTTGGAATACAAGCATGACATACCCATTTGTAAACATGGAAAATTATAATGTTTAATTGAAAACATTACTTAGAATTTCTCGTAAGATGCATTTTATGAGAACCATTATCAAAAGAGCATAGCAGTAAACTGCTACTTCGAATTATGGACTAAATTTCATCTTAAAGTACTGATACAATGGTACTTAATACGAAAAAGATTAATTCACATTTGAAGGAGTTCCATACCTAAACCAGAGTTTAGTTCTTGGACTCAATGCGGTAGACAATACAAAATACCGCTCAACTGACGATTTGATAACTTAGCGTAGTGCAAGACAAAATAGTAAAATGCATCCAAGTCTCAAGATTAGATTGTAGGCTTTGGGATTAACAGTAAAGAGGGGTGTTGTTGCTGGTACATCTTCTGCCTAGATGTGAAAATGCATACTTATATAAATAGATAAAAAGTATATTCAACGTTTTCATTTAGTTATAATGGGGCCCATAGCTTACTAAACCTTTTCATCAAGCATCAACCTTACCATTTTCCCCCAAGATTTCTTTGATAGAACGAGGAAAATCTCCTTTCCTTTAGGTCCTTAACCAGTCAGTTTGCCACCATCAAGTGCTCATTTCCATCGAAGGCATCTAGCTCCCTAACATGTTGCAGCATTAAGGCATGTGTATTTGGGTCACAAAACTCATTCCAAAAGACAGGAATCAACATCCCTATACACGTGTTTGCCAATTTATCGAAACTAGAAACCATCTCCACTGACTTTGGCAAATCAGATGTAGTATCAAGTATATTGCATTTTCTTCGAGTGCTGCTCGTTCGTTTAGTCACACTAGGTGAGTTTATAGTTGGATCCAAATTCATATTGAATGATAATGGGGGATCATTGTGCACTCCGACGAAACCAATTTTCGGATTCCATTCAGCTGTGGTGACGTAACAATCTTGCGTGTCACCTTGCTTCCCCAATTTAATGTCATTTGCATCCTTGAATAGGTCTGCCCCACACTCTTTAGTGGCACGATCCTCCCTAAAAATATCTCTCTAGGCTAAAAAGAACGACTAAGACTTAAAACACATCCCCTTTGCGGTAGGATTCATTTGAAATAACAATGGATAAAACCAATCAAAGTGACCAAACTATTCGTATATGGAGAGCTATTCCAAAACAATGATGGTACGCGTACCTTGATGTAGTCAGTGTTATCTTCCTCAAATGTAACCACACTTATACTTTATCCCGACCGAGGCCACTTTTGGCCATCATAGTGCTGAGTGTGTAGTAATGTTTCTTCTAGACTGAAGGGAGCAGATCAACCTGGAAAGCAAAATGCAAAAAATGAAAAATTAATCGATAAACATAAACGTAAATCCCGATCAAGAGGTGTACATTTGATCTTCTCAGGTGTTTGGTGTAATAAAAAACAATCTAATTGCATACATAGGCTAAGAATGACTAGAAATGAATGAGAAAACAAATCAAATACATTACCTTCGTTTATTTCTTGAACCGGTTTCAAGCATTAACTCCCCTCCTTGGATCTAGATCTCTATGTATAGATCCTCTAAAGATATCCGCGCTCCTATTAGGAGGATGTGGTTTTCTTGTGCTAGCAAGAACAACCACAGAAGACCAAGAAACCTAATAAATATTACCAAATTAACGTGTTCGATCTCTTTAATTTTTCTTTGATCTCCAAGAGAAAGAAAGAAAACATAGTGCAGAGATTTGGTGTGTGTTCGTGTGTGTTCTCTAATCGGCTCGGGTGTTTATGTGTGGTATATATATGACCTAGTCATATACGCACATGTAGGCATTGGGCTTGTGTTTAGTGGAACCGAATTAATTAATTAAAATTGAATCAAACCAATGTCTAATGGATATAAATTAAATCTAATTTAATTACAAGTCCATCATTGAACTCCACATCTTTTAATCCAATTAAAAGATCCAAGTCCATTAGCACTCTTTCAATTTATAAATCAAATTTATAAATTGATAAAATTAATTCAATTAATTGTAATGGCTAAGTTAAAATTCTAATTAATTCAATTAATTAAATTTCAAGTCATTCATCCAATGGATTGGTCATAAATAAATGATCTAATCATTTATTCCCTCCAAGAATTAATTTAATCCAACTCTTCTACAATCAATTCAAAATTAATTACATCCCATTCTAGTGATAGTGTGTGACTATTTAGGTTTCATCCCTCAACTAAACTTGGGCGTGTGTGACCAACATAATTAATTAAATTCAATTTAATTAATTATTTCTAACTATTCCAATAATTAGAAATAGCCCGTTATCATGGATAGCCATCTAGCAACAATCGATAGCGCTAGAGACTAGGTAAATATCAGCGTGAACATTTAGACTTTGAATTTCATACTAGTACGGTCCTATTGTCAACCATCTCCCAGCCTTAGTTTAGGACATGGAATTAGGCGTCAGCTCCCACGCCTGACGAAGCATCTATACTTATAATTCAAGTCCTCATCTACCTCACTGATTGAATTGAGAAATCTATCCCATTCATTTAGTCACTGTGGCTACAAAATTTTGAGGGCATGAAAGAGTCTTAGAGCATATAGTAGATACTGCTGACACAATGCTCATAGGGGATATATTGTATCTTGGAATCAACCATCCTCGCTCCATACTTTGGCTGCATTGGATAAGATAAATGATGACCATGCCTCACAACACAGCCACCGCTCACCATATCCAAGATACAGTCTTTGTATGAGTAAGAGTAATTCATGATAAATTAATGACACAGAAATAACCTCGTTAATGCACTGGTCCAGGGAGGACCAAATAATTAACATGGACGACAGTAGTTTTGATACAAGAGACGAGCATCAATATTCATTTGGAAACATTAATTCAATAGCATATGGAAAAGCTAATAAATAGCTATTTTTGACATTGAGATACTAATAGAAGTACACACAAGCAATTCATAGACGAATTGTCAGACACTAAGTTATGAAGACTATAAACAGTTCCAAGATCCTAACAACCTCACGCGTGGCACAACCACTCATTGTACATCAATGTAGCGAAGTCATCCCTCCAAGCAAAGCAAGCGAGATTACTATCAATCATTGACACAAATTCAATATTCGCGTCTGCCCCACCCTCAAAATGATTCAGTATTTCACTTTCTAACGGGTCATCATGCGTTTCGTTTCGTAAAAAGTTGTGAAGCATGCAACAAGATAAAATGATCCTATGTTGCACCTTGATGAGGTAGAACGATTAACTTCATAAAATACCCCACCGGACTTCAAGTAAACCAAAAGTTCTCTCAATGATATTACGCCTGAATGAGTGCTTTAGGTAGAACAACTCTTCCTAATATTAGGTGCCCCTGGGCCATGATCTCATTATCATAGGTGATACCCAATTAGATTTGGAGTGGTTAACCAAACTGATCACCTTTCGATTGGATCAAGAGAGTGTGTATTTAGTGGGAGTTCTTGAATATTTAAAATGAGAATACGATTGTTATTCAGTGAAGTTCTTCTTGAAAAGACACGGTTGACCGGTCTGTTATAAGAAAAAAATCAAATTAAGTTGGACTTAGTTTGATCGGTGTTTCATTGAAATAAATTGGCCCTTATTGTATGACATACTCTCGTCCTACAAAGTACTTGAGCTAATGGGATATTCCCATACACGTCAAAAAATAGTGGGAGTCGGTTTTTTTATACAAGTTCTCAAAACGTCATTCGTAATCAAATGCTAACTATAACTGACCATATTTCAGTCCTTGTTTATCCAAGAAATTGGATTACAATCCAACAGGACATAAGGAGGAGTGATGCAGGACATCATTCAGAATCAATGGCTTGAAGCCTAAGGATTCACTAAGAAGGTCAAACTAGGTTTGAGACTTCACAAAATTGAAATATTTGATTTATCAAAGGATCATACTGGGTATGATTTGATAAAATTGAGCCCAAGATTAGTGGGAGATTGGCTAAATTCCAAATGTGTTTAGTGTGAAAAACGTCCTACTCATTTAGAATGAGCTTAAGATGTTTGGAAAACACTAAGACACTAATATAAACTTGTTCACGAAATTCTCCATAAAAGGAATTAAATTCCTACATTAGGGGTGAGTTGTTCAAGAAGTAATTGTGGGAGACCGATGAGAAAGTGCAAGTTGTTCTAGACTCAGTTATGGTTGACTGATGAGAAAGTTTAAGCTATTCAAAACTCAGTTATGTCTAACTAATGAGAAAGCTCAGATGTCTTGGGCATCCCTTATGTTTGTGCCGGTGACAACACAAAAATATTGGTTTGGTGTGTTGGACTTGATGTTGTGTATGCTTTGGGCATAACACAACGTATATCAGGAATACACCAATATGACAATAGACCATTGTCAAGAGCAGTCTTTAATAACTAAATAAGGATTAAAGAAGTATTTCTGACACATGTTTATGGAGAGTTTATTCTAGAAGGCTAAAGCGATACTAGTTTCCAAACTCATGTGAATAATGGATAAGTTCTCAAAGTATATGCATGCTTAGAATTGATGGTAGGCATGGTAGATTGAAAGGATTTCAAGCAGACACCCTATCTTAAAAGTCGAACATGGGATGACATTAACAAATCGGCCTTAGAAAGTGGTTTGGATCAAAAGCCTAGCACGGCCGAACCAGTTATAGCCTTAGAGGGGAACAATAAGCTAAGATGAGAGCTTTATGGGCTCGAGATCTCATCACAAGATTCATCAAAATTCTTAGATAACAACAATCTGCAGGCAACGATGGTGAAGAAAATACACGATTGGACCATGTAGATCCAACAGAAAATAAGATAAACCCACAAAACCGAGCCGGTATTGTAGATTGCTCATGCTCATAAAGCTCTAAGAGACATGGGTAATTTGCTTAATTATCAAGTGAGAGATTGTTGGATGGGTGACCAAAAGCCAATTGGATTGGTTGTTTGTCATTCGCCAATCTTTATCAAATAATATTAAATTGACGAATATGGTAAAAATTCGTCAAGTTGGCAGTGTGTTTCATGGTACTTATCATTGATATTGAATGGGGTTTTAATGTCACCAGAAAATGCCCATAGACCTAAAAGGTTAAACCCACAGAGTTGGGTTGCACATAGGTTTGACAGCTATAGAACCAACTCCTGAGGATCGATCTGAAATGTTCTAAGTCAAGGACCTTGAGACAGGGCATCGAGGGTCCTTAGAGACTTTCACTAAGTACTGCAGCCGTGTTTCATCGGTAGGAGACTTAGATTGTCTATGCAGTTTTAATGGTTAGTTGGCAAAGTAACCGACTGACTGAACTGACTCGCGAGAGTCGTCATATGGAAGCCTATTAAGGTTTGCTCAGTATGATTGGAATTTTCAGTTTCAATAGTACGAGATTAGTCCTCGAACTTGAGGAATCATGGCAGTCACGTGCATACGAAGACTGTATTTTGGATATGGCGAGCAGTGGTTGTATCGTGAGGCATGGCCATCATAAGCCTTATCCAGAGCAATCGGAGTATGTAGCGAGGATGGTTGATTCTAATAGAGGATTTGTCATCTGTCAGTATATGACTGAGAGTTCTCCTATGCGTTATTAGATGGTTTAGACTCTACAAATCTTTGGCAAAAGTAATTGATTGATCAGGGATAGGCTTTCTAGATTGGATTAATAGAATAAACGTGTCTCGAGTATTAAGCATAGTTGTCTAATCAAGGATGGGGACCGACACCCGATTCTATGTCCCAGACTAAGGCCAGGAGACAATTGATTGTAGAATCGTACTCGTATGAACTCGGAGCCTAAATGTTCACGCCAATATTCACCTAGTCTCTAGTGTCATGAACCGTTGCTAGACGACCACCCATGGTAAAGGGCATTTTTAGTTATGGGATAATAAAAAATAATTAATTAAATTAGATTTAATTAATTGTGTTGGTCACACACGCCCAAATCTAGTTGAGGGTGAACCTAAAGGATCACACACAAATTATTGTGGAGGTGATGGAATTAATTTAAAATTAATTGTGGAAGAAACAAATTAATTTAATTGGATTAAATTGATTCATGGAGAAAATAAATGATTGGATTATTTATTGGGATTATCCATTGGATGGATAGCCAAGAGTTTAATTGATTGGATTAATTAAATTTTGGGCTTAACCATTTTTTTTAATGCTTGAGCTAATTAATTTATGAATTGGATTCAATAATTAATTAGTATATGGGCTTTAATTAATAAATTGGTTCATTAATTAATGAAGATGAGCTTCAATTAATTATTTGAACTAATTAATTATTTGTGTTTGATTAATAAATTGGATTTATTAATTAAGTATATTTGGCCCTGTATATATTTAATTGGATTACAAGTTCACATGAATGTTCTATTGGGTATTTTATTTAATTGGATTAAATAATAAACTCAATATATTATTATCGGGGTTGATTTAATTTATTGGACAAATTAAAATAAGCTCGATCCAAATATTACATGTGTGGAAGTATAAAAGACTAGGTCTTTTATGCACACTATAACACCACGTCGAAAGAGGGCTCTTTCTCTCCCCATGTGCAGCATAGTCACGAAATTTCTCCCTCTTTTCCATGATTTTTAGTTCTCCTTGAATGAGATTCAAGTTGAGAACGAGAAGAAATCGTTTACACTAATCAATAGTGTAAAACGGTTTCGATTTCTTCCGCTGGATCTAATCCTTTCTAGCAAAAGGGTTAGATCCACCTTCCCATAATGTGGTGTGGACTATGTTTAGAGGGGTTCTGCACTTGAATCCTCTAAGTTAACGGATTCGGAGAAGCAGGGAATCAATGCTTGTAGCCACACGAGAAAAAAAAAAGAATGGTAAATCTTTATTTACAATTATGCTTCTTGTGTTTTTCTTTTGAATTCTTGGCCTTCGTTTTATTTTATACACCAAACATCCGGGAATACATAAGAGGTACACCCCTTGATCGGGATATTTTTATGCATAGATCGCTATTTTTTAATTGTTTTTGCCTCCGCCGCAATTCTCGAGCTGATTTGCTCCCTTCAAGTGCATCATGTGCAATAGAAGAAAGAATTGGAAAATTTCTTTGTTCTAACATGTACCATCCCAAGATATCAAATTCCTCGTGTTCATTTTCCAGCGGTAGTTTTAGATAATGTGTTAATTGATATGAGGATCTATGTTTATTTGTTGTTTTAGTTTTCTTTAAATCATTTAATGAAAATAGTTCCAGATGGTCGACTTGATGAATCAGATTTAGAAAGAGATTCATGTGCACTAAATGCAAAATTAGAAGAATATTATGTACCAAAATATCTAATGAAGTTTTTATATTACTTATTGCTTGGTCTACACTTATTCACTATTATATTTAAGACATAAATAATAAGTTCTTATTAAATACACACAACCATCAAAATTTGCATCTAGCATCAAACATACATTCTAAAGTACATATACTAGGACTTTTCTCAAAATATTTGTACCATTTTTCTTCCATATTTGCGATAATTTTACTTACAACATCATCAAAAATATTTCACAATTTGAAGCATATTAGGCAACATTATATTTGAAGTAGTGTAGTATATACCGGACATCACAATACTAACTGCTTTAAAAACTTCTATTTTACTTACTTAACATCATCATATCTATGTTCATCAAATTATTTCACAATTCGAAGCATATTAGGCAACATTAGATTCGAAGTAGTGTAGTATATACCGGACATCACAATACTAACTTTTTTTAAAAACTTCTAAGAATGGAACAATTATATTTATAACGTCAAAACATCTAAACTATCAAAATGTTCACCACTAGGACCACGTAATTCATATTTTGCATAATTGTGTAATTATTTTGCATATGGATATGCTTCTTTTAACATTCTATATGTTGAATTCCCATTAGTTTTAATATTAAGATATGAAACTTTTAAAGTCATTTTTGCTAAATGTACCAATCTCCTATATTTTTGAGTTCTTACCGATGAGGACATGTTTGATAAATAATCTCTAATTCTGTCTATGCTAAGTTCTATAGTATCTAAGCCATCCTTTAAACAAAGATGTAATGTATAGCAAACTCATCTAACATGAAGTAATTTTCCACCATATTTAAATATAGATAAAATGCAGACAGCCCCCCCCCCCAACTTATGGGGTCATTTGCACTTTGCCCCCCAACCGTTTTTTTTTTTTTTTTTACACTTCCCCACCCAACCTTTGGATTTTGTTGCATTTTTCACTTTTCTAGAAATAATAATGGAATATTCCATCCACGTGTAACATGCGTCTAAGGTTAAATGCAGATAGTCCCCTAACGTATGGAATCATTTGCACTTTGTTCCCCAACCTTTTTACAGGACAAAAAAAAAATTAAAAAATTAAAAAAAAAATATGGAGAAAAGCTTCAAAAAATAGAGAAAAATAGGAAAAAATTCAGAAAATGTAATGTTTGATCTGCAAATAAACCACTTCACGTTACAAGCCAAATCTAATGTTGGCACTGATTGAAATATACACATATGCTTGATGGTGGCGCCGATAGAAATACACAAATTTTTTCCCTTTATTTTTCTTTTTCCTCTTTTTATACAATAGTAGTGTATTTGATTTTTGTTATGAAGTTACACTCTTTCGTGATTTTTTTCATTTGGGTTGTTGAAGTTCAATCTCTTCATTTGGGTCACTAAGTTTTTCTTTTTTTCTCATTTGGGTCAAAGATTGAAAAAAACTCAGATGAGAAAATAAGAAAAACTCAGCATTCCAAATGAAGAGATTGAACATCAACAACCCAAATTAAAAAATCACGAAAGAGTGTAACTATGTAACAAAATCAAATACACTACTATTCTATAAAAAGAGGAAAAATCAAATAAAATAAATAAATAAATAAATCGTGTATTTCTATCGGCGCCACCATCAAGCATATATGTATATTTCAATCCGTGCCAATATTAGATTTTGCTTGTAACATGAAGTGGTTTATCTGCAAATCAGACATTAAATTTTTTGAATTTTTTTCTTTTTTTCTCTATTTTTTTAAACTTTTCTCTATATTTTTTTCTAATTTTTTAGATTTTTTTTTATTCTGTAAAAAGGTTGGGGACAAAGTGTAAATGATCGCATACGTTGGGGGCTATCTGCATTTAACCTTAGGCGCATGTCATGCGGACGAAATCTATTATTATTTTCCGAAAAGTGTAAAGTGCAATAAAATCCCAAGATTGGGTGGGAAGTGTAAAAAAAACAATCGGGGGGCAAAGTGCAAATGACCCTATACGTTGGGGGGATGTCTGCATTTTACCCTTTAAATATTGAATAACATATGTATTATTAGTTGCATTATCAAAAGTAATCGATAAAATTTTTTCGTTGATATTCTAATAATTTAAGCAATCAAGAATAGCACGGCAACATGAGAACCAGTATGTGGATGATTAATAATTGCAAAGTCTATTATTTTTTTTAGAAAAATATTTTCATTAATCAAATGATCTGTAACACAAATATAATGGATATAATGGGTATTACCCCTACTTGTCCACAAATCGGATGTTAAAGAAAATTCTTGAAGTTAATGTTGAAAAGTAAGCTCGTAAAGAAACAATTTTTTCATCATATTGTTTATGTCCATCTCTATAGCATGTACTACGTGAAACACGTTTAAATTGTGGTTGACAATATGACTGCATAAATTCTTCTAAATGTGGATTTTCAACAAATTTAAATAAAAGTTCCGTTTGAACAACTAATCTAGCAAGTCCTAATCTCATTTTTCTCGTGTTTATAAATATAATTATTTACAGAACCACTTGGGGTTCTTTGCAAATGTGTTTGTGAAAGACTAAGGGGTCCATCGACATTATTCCAACCAGAAAAGCAAGAAGTAATGTGTCTAGTTAAAGTTCTGGTACTAGGGTTGGTAATTTCAACCGAACCCGGAAAACCCACCCGTATGGGGCGGGTCTGGGATGCCATTTTTCGGGTTCGGGCGGGTCTGGGGCAGCTAAAACTTGCCCGGCCGGGTCCGGGGCGGGTTACGGGTCCTGTCTCAAACCGCCCCATTGGACCCGGCCCCGCCCCGTCCAACACCGCCTCTTTTTTTATTGTATATTATTAATATATACAATTATAAATAAAAAATTATCTTATTATATATATATATGAATCCTAAATAATTTTTGCATATACCAACTATATATAAAAATACCAAAAATAAAAATTAGTTGATAAAAAAATTAATAATTTAGATGAACGTATTTTTTTGTCTTATTCAATTCATTTTAGATTGAAAATTATATTGAAATATTTAAATCTAAACTGATATTATTTCTTAAAAATATTAATTTAATGTATTTTTGTATAAATTAATTAGGTCGGGACGGGACGAAATTTTTAGCATGGCGAGGCGAGGCGGGGGCGGGTTATGGGGCTGGCAAAAATTAAATGAGGCGGGTCTGGTACGGGTCCAGGCGGGGCGGGGGCGGGTTATGGGGCTGGCAAAAATTAATGGGGCGGGTCTGGTACGGGTCCAGGCGGGCGGGGGGCGGGTTATGGGTCTGGCAAAAATTAAATGGGGCGGACCCGTACCAGACTACCCATTGCCATCACTATCTGGTACCACTATTTTTTGCATACTTAAAAGTTTTTTTTACAAATATGACACATGGCTCGTTCTTATTCCGGTTTTAACTTAAAAAGAAAACACCAAATTTTACTAGTTTTATTTCTTGGGAGTGGAAGACAACTGATTGTGTTTGGTGTTTTTTCATTTTCTACAGAAGGTGGTGGTTGTGCAAATTCATCAATTAATTCATTTTCTCCATCAATTGTTTGAGGTGATGGCGTAGTAAAAGTTTCCACTGATCTATTTAAATATTCTATTTTTTCAGTATTAAAAATATATTTTGATTTTGTAATAGTCATAATAGAAGGGTCAAAGGAAGGCCTTTTAGTAGAAGGGAAAGGAGTATAACTTACATTAGAGGATGAAGAGTTATTTTCGAAAAGTCCGAACCTACTCATGTTTAAATTACTAATATAACGATTGATCAAACAAATAATACAAATGTAATAATTAAATAATTCAAAGATTAAAGAACAACAATACAGAACAATAGATGAGATCTTCAAAATCAATAGCCGAGATTAACTTTAAAATATTATAATTTAATTTCACAATTTGTAAAATTGATAGAAAAGAGAGATTTTGATGAAAATAATAAAAAATTACCTATATTATAGACAAATAAATAAGGCAATGGAACATAATTTTAGCTCAATATATGCTCAAATTTTGACAAGAGAGAGAGAGAGAGAGAGAGAGAACAATTTAAACTTGTCCCTATTATAGATTGCAACTAACGGTAAAAAATATGAATGTTGGTTTCAAATTGCAATCTAAATGTTTGAACCCAAACTAGCCCTCTTTTTTTTTTTTTTTCTTTTTAAACATCGTAAAAAAATTGGGCTAAGCTCCAATCATATTTGTAAGGTTTGGGCTCAGCCCAAATAGGGGGGGGGGGGGGGGAATAAATAGGTCCAATTGGGCTTGGGTCGGTCCTGAGCTGGTTCGGTCTTGGTTTGGACCTCAATTGGGTTGGTTCATGGACTAGTCTTGGGTTAAAAAATGAACCAATTGGGGCCATTTAAAGGCCCAAGACCGATCATAAATAGTAATGGGTTGGTCTTGAGCTGAATTTTTGCAAGCTGATTTGTACTGGTTCTGAATCGATCCGATCCACTATGCACCTTGACGGTCGAATTGAAAACCACTTCATCACTTCCATTTAGTGGAAAGTGGAATCTTTGGAGTAAATCTTGCCATTCACTTTGACAACTCTTTTTTTTTTCAATCGAGCAACGTAAGAGATTCTCCTCGTGAAGTCACTAATAAAATCAAGGAATAATTATATTTACACCCCCTCATTTATTGTCAGTTTACACAAATCACCCATGTCTTTTCAAAAATTACAAAAACTACCCCTAACAGCCTTTAGAACCCCAAAATGACCCTGTTGACTTGGTCAAACTTTAATTTAATTTTTTAGTGACAGAAATTCCTTCATGGGTGTTTTGCAATTACCAAAAGGTAGAGGATATGTCAAAGTAATATTTATAGAGATGAATAATATGACCCATATTTTTTATTATGATTATTTATACTAATTTTTAATTTAAATTTAAATTATTTTATTAACTTTTTTTTTTTTTAATCTGTATATGAATTTACACCTCTTTATAATTGTTAGATTAAAAAAATTAGTTACTAGCTTATAAATTAAAATTAAAAATTATCACACTTGTATAAATTATTTTAAATTCTTAAAATTAAAGAAATTTATTTGTTATTTTTGTTTATAACCAAATTTTATTAATATTAATAAATGAAAAAAATACAATTTACCTCCTGTGAAAAATAAAACAGCAACTTACCGCCCTATGTTATAAAAAATAGAGCAATTTACCCCCCTGAGGCTAGTGGTGCATTACACTTGCTCTATGTGCAACTGGACATCAATTTTACGAATAAAAATATTATTTTTTATGTATATATATTTAATTTAATTTATTAATATATATATATTTTTATAAAAATAATATTTATTATATTAATACATATATATTTTATATTTAGTTATAATATATATATATATATATATATTCCTTTCTTCTTCACGGACTGTCGTCGCCCTGCCGCCACCATCGTTGGTCTCTCTCTCTCTCTCTCTCTCTCTCTCTATATATATATATATATATATATATATATATATATATATATATATATGTACTGAATGTTATATAAGGTTTTATTATAATAGTATAAATATAATATATATACAAATTTGATTGTATATAATATATAATTTTAAGTTTAAACCATTGATTTGAACAGATAAAATCTACACCGTTGATTTATTAGTTAAACTTGGATCGTAGATTGATTAAGATCCAATGGTCATTAAATAAGAATATAAATAATATTTTGAATTTTAAATAAAAAACTAAAAAAATAAAGGAAAAGTCGCGTGTAATTCACAAACGTATGAGGGGGATAAATTGCTCTATTTCTGATAACATAGGAGGGGTAAATTGTTGGTTTATTTTTTACAGGAGGGTAAATTGCATTTAACCCATTAATAAATTATACATATATGTATATATGTTTATATAATACAAGTATATAATATATAATCGGACATATTTATATGTATATATTTTATATTTATACATACATATTTTGATGGCCAACTAGGGCGAAAGAGGGTGAAAGGTTGGGTGCAAGTGGGGCGAGACCACAGGCCTCAATGTGGCGTTGGGAACGAGGGCACAGGCAGGAGTTGAGGGTGGGCATGGCGATAGGAATGGAAAAAATGAATAATTTAAAAATTAATAATGTAATAATTTAAAATATTTTTATAAATAAATTATTTATTTACTAATTCTAATATAATTAATACAAACTGCATAATTTCTTTTGTTTAAAATTTAAAATAATTTATACAAGTGTGATAATTTTTTAATTTGAATTTATAAGCTAGTAACTAATTTTTATAAAAATTTCAATTATTAAGAGGTGTAAATTATATATATATATATATATATATTATATATATTTCAATAAAGAAAAATTTAATAAAATAATTTAAATTTAAATTAAAAATTAGTATAAATAATAATTATTAAAAAATATATGGTCATATTATTCATCCCCATAAATATTGCTTTGACACTCTCTCTACTTTTGGTAATTACAAAATACCCCTGAGGGCATTTTTTATCATTGAAAACTTAAATTAAAATTTGACCAAGTCAACAAGAGAATTTTCAGATTTTAAAAGCTGTCTGAAGTGGTTTCTGTAATATTTGAAAAGACATGAGTAATTTGTATAAAATGATAATAGATAAGAGAATGTAAATATAATTATTCCGAAAATCAATTGAATATCTGATAAGTTTTCGATACCTTGACGAAATACCATGATGAGTTGAAGTTCTCAACCAAACTAGCTACAAGCCAACAAAATCGCATTTACCTTTGACTCTACATGTTCCAAATCGCACAAGGATTTACTTACGGTTCGATCTCTCACCCAAAATGACATCTGTGCAAATAGGAAGAAATTTTATGTTAACTATCATAGTAAGTAACAAAATTGTAAAAGTCTGCAGCAAAATGAAAAAAGAAAAAACACGAATCACATATACAAAATTAAATAGAGTCAAAGTCAAAGTACCATGGAACTTTGGTGGATTTTTATTTTTGAGTTGGGGCATTCAAAATTCAATTTCCCAATCGAAAATCAATCGAATCGAATTTTCTGTTCGAGCCAATAGCTTAATAGAATTTTCGGTTCGGTTTAATTTTTTATTTTTTTTTTTAAAAAAATTGATTATTTTGATTAGTATGATTAACTGTATTCCGTTAATCGTACCGAATCGAATAACCACGTTTCTTTTTTTATAATTGATTATATTAAATATATATATATATAATATTAGTATATATAATATAATATAGTATACATTGTATTCATAATATATTTCATTCATTGTACATTTTGTTTTTTAGATTTTGATATTTTGGTATAGGTTTTTTTGGATAAAATTGGAAAAATACTAAAATATATGTAATTTTTTTTTACAGATAATCAGTTTTTTGGCTTAAAATCGAAAAAGAAAAAAAAATAGTTATGATCGATTCGATTTTGATATGGTATTTTGGCTAATCGAACTTTCAATTTAACCAAAAGTTCGATTCAATTTATCGAACTGAACACCCCTATTGTTAAGAAGATAACATTCAGAAATCCGAAGGCCATAGAGAGAGAGAGAGAGCGCGACATTCAATTCGACATTTTAAATGGATTTGGAACAAGACCAAGATGTGACCCGAATCTGGACCAAACCCAATAATTAAGACCCAAATCTGATTTATCTAGTCAGGTCCAAGGCATTTGTATCAACTTATCAATTTAACTTTATGAAATTTGCACTTTGCCATATACGATCATTTTTCTGTTGATTTTTCTGTCCGAAAAAAATATCACATGTTATGCATATATTAAAAATATCACATCACATAAAACCATTAAATATCACATGTGCATTGCATGTGATGTTTTTTTCCACAAAAAGCTTGATTGAAAAATAGTTATAAATAAAATATAAAATTTCATAAAATTAAATTGATAAATTAATACAAAAACAAAAGTTTAAATGCCAAACTATAAAACCAGTCATAATTCATACGGAAAAATATTATGAACCCTTATAAATATTAAGTTGTTTTCCTCAACGTTCCACCTTCGGCTACTCCATGTCGTTAACGAACTCTCTCTGGGCCTTGTAGATCGCCAAGTTGACATATCATAATGGCCTTATATATGGCCCGAATAAGCTGGAATGATGAAATCAACTTGGGACCCTTTCGGTCTAAATAATTAGATTTGGGTTTGGGAATTTAATTTTTAGTCGGGCTGGGCTCTGATATTGTGAAGATTCGCTCCAAAAATATTATAAACACAATTAATTTATTTAAAAAAAATAAAATTTTTGTTTAATATATTTTTCTATGTATGTAAATTATATTTCGAAAAATAATTTATCATTTTTTATAAAGTGCACTTCAAAAAATAGATTCTTCTGGAGGATCCCAAAAAAATATCATCATGAATAGGGTGGCAATTGAATTCGAATCTGAATTAACAAACCTCAGGGTGGGTTTGGGTTCAAGAGTCTCGTGTACATGAAGATCCATTTTGAGATTTTTTTTCAATTATATAATATTAATAACTTACGGCACATTTTATATGTGTGTCGAAATTATTTAATATTATTTAAAATAAATATTTGTTATTTAATAAAATATATATAAAGTAATAAGATAATATTGTATTTGTAAAAATAGAGTGATAAGATAAATAGAAATAACTAAAGAAAAAAGTGAGACAGTCAAAACTTAGATAAAATAAATAAAAAATTAAATGAAATGTTTTGAGAAAATTGAGATTAAAAAAGAAAAAAAACCAAAGCATGCTCTCATTTAATATACTAGCAACCGGCGCACGCGGTCCCCGCGCACATGAACTTTGTTAGGTATAAATAAATAAAAAGATGATTAATATTTTTTTCTAATTATAAACAAATAGAGATGTACCATTCTAATCAAACTAATATAAAATTACACAATTTTTATTTTAGCACGCATAATTTATATAATTAATCAATGTGTTTAAATTAGTTAATAACTTATAATATAAAACAACAAAAAACACATATGGACACTATTCAACAGTAAAAACTCTAAAATTCTAATATAGATAAATAAAAGAATAAAAGATAAACATATATCCACATCACTTCTTTTTGTCTTGGTGCTTGATCATTCTAATGATTAAAAGCTCCATAATCTGCATTTCAAAAATAGAAATTTTGTACATTTACTCATAGATGAATGGCCAAAAAAATGAGTAGAAAGAGAAGAACGAAATATATTAAAACCTGTGCAAATGTGGATACATATGCGAAACTTTACCAACGATTAGATCACTTGATATTCAAATATATCTACATAAAAAAAAATCTTAAGTAATAATATATAATGTATAAAATACTTTAGTTTGAAAATTCCATATTGTACCTCTCAGATACGATTATTTCACAACCTTGCGAAAATTTCCTGAAAAACCACATTTCTTGTATAGGTCCCTTCAATCCCATTTATTTTTCCCTTTATAACCAGCACTTTAGTGGTTCTTTCTGAAATTCCTCGTGAAAGAGCCACATACAACTGACCATGACTGAAAACGTGTTCCGGTAAATAAATTCCAACATTTGGTATTGTTCGCCCTTGGGATTTATTAATTGTCAGCGCAAAGCTCAATCTAACAGGAAATTGTCTCCGTATCATTTCGAAAGGCATTTTTGCATCTTCTGATGTCTTCAAAGGAATGCGTGGTAGGAAGACTCTTGTTCCCTTAAATTGTCCAGTCAAAATTTCTGCATCAATTATATTTCTACCACATCTGCGACAAATTAGTCTGGTGCCATTACAAAGTCCAATTTTTGGATCAATGTTTCTGAGAAGCATGATGGGGGCCCCCTTCTTTAGAATCAACTTGTGTGGAGGGAGATTACCAGGCGAGAGTGAGTTTAGGAATTTTGGTAAGTACAAATTATTCATGTCTTTGGATACAGAATCAAATGAATAATATGTAACTTCTTCCTCACCGGTGAAAGCTTGAAGCACCCTCTCATTTGACTTATTAACATCATCATTGAGTGGAGTTATTAGTGCTCTATCCTTCATATACTCAGGATAATAAGTATGTGAACCTAGATCAGGAAAAGTAGATTCAATCAAATGATGGATTGAATGTTCACCTTCAAATGGTATAGCCATTGAGTCTGGAATTCTTATCATATTATCTTCGACCGTAGGTTCTTCACCATTACCAATGCGCAGTAGAAATTGGAAAAGCTTTGATCGTTTTGTTCTCTAATGTTTTCTACCAAGTGAAGAACCTTAATACTGGACCATAAATGCGACTCCACATTGCTTGCTTTCACAGCTTGTGATCTTGTACCCCCAACAACAACAGGTACAACTTGACGAAAATCCCCTCCCAATATCATAATTTTACCACCAAATGGCAAATCAACCCCAAACATTTCTCTCAAAGTTCGGTCTACAGTTTCAATTGCCTTTTTATCTGCCATGGGTGCCTCATCCCAAATGATTGTCGCTGCTCAATCTAATAGTTGACATACTTCAGATTGCTTGCTAAAATTACACTTAGAGCTCGAATCCAACTTAATTGGTATTTTAAGTTTGGAATGTGCTGTTCTACCACCCGGTAGTTGGATTGCTGCAATGCCTGATGTTGCAGTAGCTACCATTATGAACCCAACATTGCGAAACGTTGCAAGTAATGCTCGGTATAGAAATGTTTTGCCAGTACCACCAGGACCATCCACGAAAAATTTTGATTCTGTTTTCTCATGGTCGCATGTTTGATGGTATTAAATGCTTGCAACTGATCGGGATTAAGTTTGCTTACAGCATTAAGATCATCGAGTGGGATAGGTATGCTTAATTCATCTTCTATTAGACTGGAGATGCTTGTCAAATCTTGATAGTCTTCAGCTATCTGAGGTAAGTCAAATTCTTTTAAACTCCTCTTATGCTGCAGAAGTATACTATTTATCTCATGTAAAAGCCTATTCAGAATTAAGACATTGTTTGTAGAACTTGAAGAAGGATAATCCTCAATCATGTAGGGATAGTTTTCTTCCCACAATTGTCTTACACCAGTTGGTTGACAATAAAGCAAGATTGTGGCAAACAACCTCCTGAGAGCTGAAGGCATTCTAACAGCTCTTGCCTCAATTAAGCATTGACGAATACTATCATCTTCTTCAAGAAAACCACGTTTTTCAGCAGCTTGCTTAAATGTCGGATAGTGCAAATTATTCACTGTTAACAAATCATCAAATGATTTAGGTCCTCTAACATGATTGAGTAGAATGCGTAAATAAAACTTTTTTCCTTCATTTGGTGATACAGCATATATCTGACCAATAACTTTTTGTTGTGATCTTCTTTTCTGCCAAACCTTTTCATTTGACATCCATCTGTAGTATTTGGGGAATTCGCTATACAAATATTGGTTAGGTTCTTGTCCTTCATTGTAAACCCTAAAGAACTCAGTTAACATTGTCCGAGAATTTATTTCATCTGATAGCACATCAGAAATTCTCTGAAAACTGTAAAATTGAACCTGTTGCATACTTGGAAGATGAATTTGTAATCGTACAACTGATGGATATATTTTGCTCATTGGGAACTTATATATCTTCCATAACGCCTCTGGTGCACAAATCCATCTTCCATCAACGTATTGACTAATCTCATCATAATTTGGCCCTGGGCGAACCTCAAATACAACACAGTCAGGTCCCTTGTAGACATACTTGTATATAAAGTACTTTATACTTTTTATGCTGCTACAGATCTCAACATTAATATAACAGTCATACTTCAATAGGAGCCATGGATTATATGGGACCACCCACCTATTATCAACAACAACATCACAGTTACGATCCAAAGAAATACTCCTATTATCATCACGACGACGGTATATTAGATAAGAATCAGTTCCTTGTATGGTGCATGGTGCAAATGGCTTGGGGTAGTTTTTCTTGCAAGTTCCATTTTTCATGCACGGAGTATTCACATTCATCTCTCCACACAGACCATGTATCATGTGTCTCATAACAACTTCATACAACATAGGTTCATCATTCTTGTCAGGAATCTCTGCGCGAACTATGTGATCATAATCATCCGGTGTATTCAATATGTCATTTTCATCTAGGATGACCAATATATGAGCATGAGGTAAGCCTCTTTTTTGAAATTCAATTACATGAACATGTGCTACGGCTTTTCCAAGAACACCTTTGGTGTAGATATCTTTTTTTAACTCTTCAAATTTGGCTCGAAAAATCCTAGTTAACAAATCGGGACGATCTTGAGGTGTTTGTCTAGGCTTAAGCTCATTTTGTATTTCTTCCCATGATGGATTGCATGTCATAGTAATGAATAAATCTGGTTTACCAAATTTTTGAACCACTGACATTGCGTCTTGGTAACGTTGATACATATCTCGAGGCCTTCCAACAAATGATGACGGTAGGATAGTACGCCGTCCCACATTTCCTAAATAACATATGATAAAGTAAATATTCTATATTAAAATAAAATTATACAATATATATATATATGTGTGTGTGTGTGTGTGTGTGTAACTCATTTAATTTACCAGCATCATATTCTCCAACATTTAAGCAATCTTGAAGACCTTGATATAATTCAACTCTAATATCTTGTTGATGTGTTCTTATAAATCTGAGCTTTTGAGTTTCAATCTTCACATAATTATCAACGGAATATTGTTGCAATTGACGTCCTCCATACAAAAGGATTGAAGGATTATGGATCCGAATCTAATATATATAATTTATAGCAAAACGTGAGAACTAAATTGTTATTGGTAACTATTAAAATTTATTAAAATTAAATAGTACCTGCAACATATAAGCATAATAGTCGCAGCAAGTGACTCTGGTACCATCAACTGTACGACAATCACTATCCTATCCATATGTTCCATAAGGAAGTAGCAGGGGATATTGCAAAGGATCATAATAGCCTGAAAATTCTTTAACATTCATTAGTTGGCCCCCAATTGTTTGAACAATTATATCCCTATTAGTTGTATCTAGTACTTCATCACCACCAACAACAATAGCTGCAACTTGTGATGCAGTTGGAAGTGCTATGCGCGTCAAGTATGTGTTTAATCTTTTCAACTAATCCCCTGTCCAATCCATTATTCTCCAGTAATCGATTCTCAATCTCATGCTCCGTGTCATAAATGAACATTTGAATATATCTTGGTCTTGTTCCAAGAGAGGGCAATAATGTACCAATCTTATGATACATTGTTCCGTGAGCTCTGAAGGCATAAACACCTTGGCGACCAGCTACACTTTCATCCAATTTAGCTCCAATGAGGTAAATGAGAAAATATGATTAAATGCACGGATGTTTTGTCTAAATATTCTACCCTCAGCAGATTGGTCAGTAAAGAGATTGTAAAGTTCTGAAGGCACAGGTACTTCTGGCAAAACTAATTTTCCTCTATTACAACAAAAGTCTCGTGTTTCGCCATGAAACAACTTGGCCCGACAATAGTGGCAAATGATTAGAGTTGGAAGTAATAACCGTGGAGTTTGTTGCCTTTCATGAAAATCTCTTGCACAATTAAGTCCGGATCGATGACTAAAATCATCACTATTGTTGTTATGTTCGTTGACATGATTAAGTTCCACACCTATATTAAAAAATTTCATAAGTTCTCAATTTCATTGCTAGAAAAAAAAAAAAAAAGGGTATGAGAAATTAAGTTTAAAGGTATTAAAAAATGTGAGTATAAAGGCATTATTAAAAATAAATAGGTACCTTGTCTACGTGAAGTAGAAGCACCTGAAGTAGATCCTGTATGTTGATTAATTGGATCCATATTGGAAAGAAATGTTGTATAATTCAAAGGAGTCAAACGACCTCCCCCTCTTGCTGAAAGATAAAATAGATATTCTGAATTAAGAATGAACTAATGCATTTAATGTTTTGTTCACTGTTAAATGATAAATTATGCTAAAAGGAGTAAACTAAGTTTAAATAATATAGAGATATTAATAATATAGTTGTATTATTATATGAATTTATATTTTCAGTTATATATTAACTACTACAAAATTATCAAAATATGCATATTGTGAAAAGAGATAGAGAAAAATAACATATTATTCAAATACAAAAATATGTATATTGTATGTTTAAAATTAATTGTTTAGTTTTTGCTGATTTTATTTTTTTTTTTCAAATTTTGCATCTTTTGTAGCAGTATCTATGGACATATAAGACACATGGAGAGCTACAATAATTGCATGCATGGAGTGTAAAAATTGCATTTGCTAAAATAAAAAAAAATGTCAACTTTCTTTGAATTGCAATTGAAAATTAAAAAAATATATAAAATAATTAAGCTATACTTGGTATAAAACAAACTTGAATAGTATGATTGAAATTAGATTATTATACCATAGAATAAAAAAAAAGGTTTTAAAATAATTGAGTTATACTTGGTATAAAACAAACTTGATAGTAGGGTTGAAATTAGATTATTATACCATAGAATAAAAAAAAAAGATTTTAAAATAATTGAGCTATACTTGGTATAAAATAAACTTGAATAGTAGGGCTGAAATTAGATTATATATAACATGGAATCAAACTAAATCATAAACCAAACAATATATTCCTATGTTTGGATGGAATGCTCGAATATAAATCTTAAATATTGAATGTGATTACTCAACTAAGATGTGAATATTAGAATTTATATTTATTATTTTATTCTAGCATTCGCAGGCTCCAATTTTGATTCATGCGAAATAAAAAAGTTCTAATGTTTAGTTGATATCTAAAAATTACATAAACTAATGATTTAGGAGATAACATGGCTGAAATTCCTTCACCTCCAACTGTTCCAATACTTGCAGTTCTTGCTCTTCGCATTTGATAGTATTGACGCCTTCTTGCAAGATAATTTTCTCGCTCTTCAATACTCATTGCTTGCCTTCTTTCTCTTTCACGAACTCGGTGTCTTTCTCTTCTACGTTCAGCTTCAGCAGATGCAACAACCAAATCGTGCATTGATGGTTCTGATCCCATTTCTTATTTTCCCCTCCTATAATAATTAGATGTCGTGTGAATTAATTAATAACTCAATTATGAAAATCATACTTTCTCTTCTTCGGTAAAATTCACTTATTATCATCTATGAGATGAAATATCATATTGCCTACACCCAAAAATTATAATAATGGCTTAATTAATTAATTTAAGTAATATATTTAGATTTCAGTCAAACAATATTAAACTCGGCAACATGAAGAACATGTATAATTAAAAATTTTATGTAATATTTTTTATAGAGAAATTATTTTTATATCATTAAAAATTATAGTTTACTATTAATAAAACCTCAATGTTTAGTGTTACACAACATGTGTAATTAATTTTTAAAGTAATATTTGCTACAGAGAAATTATATTTTATAATTAAAATAAATAAATTAGAAATGAAAAATAGAATAAGATGGGATCCTCAAGAAAGATTTTCAAGTTAGTAAAATGTATAGTGGTACTATTAAGAAAGGCTCAATATTTGGCGTGGTTTTAATATTGACAAAATTATCGTTATTTAAAAAGATCAAAATACAAAATAGTTTTTTCTTTTTCTTTATCCACTATCCTCTGTATTTTTTTTAGACAAATTAAATTGTACAAATAATAGTTTACCAAATTAAACTTTATCATTAGAATAAATAATTGAAAAATCCAATTAATTAGATTATTCAAATGTTAAATGACTAACTTGAAATTTTATTAAGGATATATTAAGTATATTGATTAGACAATATTTTTAATAATTTTAATTAATTATATTTCATAGAATATTGTAAAAGAATATTATTTACAGTAATAAGTATATTTTGTTAATCATATATATATTTTTATTGATTGAAAATACGAAGAAAAAAAATTGTGTTGAAATACTTTGTTTGGAAATGATTTTATCAAAATTCTGTTACACCTCTTTACAATTAAACAACTTTCTCTAATGAAATTTTTGGACTTATTATTAGGAAGTGCGTAAGAGGATATAATGATTATCGTATCCAAGTAGTACTCTTTATCTGTTTAGAACATTAGTTTTTCCTCCTTCATCTCTCATCTCACTTTCCTTCTCTTATTTCAATAACTTCTTCTTCCTTCTCATTCCAGACTAAAAAGGAGTTTTGTCACATAAAAGATGGGACTAAATACATAAACAAACCTAAACTAAAATAAAAGATTTAGCCTTTTTAACAAATCAAACATAAATGAAGCAAATAAGCAAATAAGCGAAAATGACGATGCAAAGGTAATCCAAGCAAAAAATATATACTAATTCAATTTGAAACATCCTCAATCACTTCAATAAATAAACAGATATCCAAGAAAACAAAAAAAAAAACTAATTCTTGAAACAAAATGAACAAAAAGTAAAGAAGATAAGTAGGACACATATCAAAAGAACCTGTGAAAATGATGCCAAGTCAATCCAAGCAGAAAAAGAGATAATGAGCTCGGCGGAAAATCGTTGCACCTGCTCCAAGTGCTATGCTAATTACTTCAAATAAACAGTACCAAACTTAGAAGGGGCAGTAATCAAATCATTATACTAATTACTTCAAATAAACAATACAAAATTTAGAAGGGCAAGTAATCAAATTGTAGCAATTAGCACGCAATTTAGTTGAGTTAATTGAAAACCCACTGACTTCTCGACAATCACACATTCAAAACCCACTGACTTCTCGACAATCAATAACTTTATTACAACTCACGAATCTCACAGCACTCCAAGAAACGAAAATCAACTTGGTATAAATCCAATTACTTGAATTCACGAAATGAAAAGGTTTTTTTTTTTATTGTTTTTCAGCTTAACAACTACTAAATGGCCACGAAGATGATCTTGCACCAGTTTTCATTTGGACTTGGGTTCAAGTAATCCTGAGTACGTGTGTTCGCGAAGAAATCAGCAGTCAGCAATCTAAAGATTATAATCTTGCCTAGCTACTATGAATGAGCTTTGGGTTCAAGTAATCAACAATGTTTGTAGACTTTGGCCTTCTTTGTATTAATGTGGAATATTGTTGTCCTACTCCAATAGGATCTGTCTTGTTTCTTAGCCAAAGAAATGAAAGTATTGATTCATATCTAAGTTACGAAAATTTCTATCTCAAATTTTTCCAAAGTTACACTGTGCCACCACGAACAAAACTTTCTTGTGTAAATGATCTAAATGAAAAAAGAATAGTATGATACCAATTTTCATAGCTATTGTGCTGATCAATTGAGATTCAAATCCCTGCAAATATAAAATTTATACCCTACTCCTAAAATAGGCATTGTCAATTTAATGCATCATTTATTACTAAAATCAGTTTCTAGCTATATTTTCATTAGTCGATTAGCATTTCAGCTCTGAAAATTCTTTACAGTAATAAAATGTGGTCGAATCAAAATTAATCAAAATCAGCTCACCAAAAAATGCAAGTGGGTACATCATTGAGAGTCAAATAAATTGTTTTGTACTTCAATCACTACTCTCCTTGTCATTGAAGCACTTTTCAACTCTGTGATATTAAATTTTAATTTAAACAATATATTAAATTATCACCTCATAGTGTATCCCATCTATAATTATCATAATAATCAACCCCTAATCTCATTCAAAAAACTAAATGGAGAAAATAAAACATACCGTAATATAAGTAATTTGACCTTCAATATTTAATTATTTTGTGGCGTAAATGCTCCATCAGATTTATTAATTGATAGCACTCCTTAGCATAACAAAACCAGGATTAAGCTAATGCCATAAAAGCCAACATTATTCAAGATTCTGAGGATTAATTGTTTCGTAAAAAGAAAAAAAGACCATGGGCACTTACTGGAGATGAAGTGGCGAGGCCAGCCGTACGCCAAAACATGTTGAATTATGAATTTACAAATGATTCAATCTTGATTCAAGAAAAGCCCTGAAATTGAACCCAAATGAATGATGAATGGAGAGAGAGAGAGAGAGGTGATGGTGGGGTTATGGAGAATGAGGCAGTGTGAGGTTGTGGAGAATGAGAGGGGGGTTGGGGAGGGAGACGTGTCCAGCGTGTGGGAGAGAAAAGGGAAGGGTTAGGAGATGTTATGGTAAGAGTATTTTTGGTAGTTTAATAAAATGGTATGAGAACTATCAAAATATGCTTAAATTTCCTTTTTTATCCTCTACAAATTAGAAAATCTCTTCTGCAAAAAGAGAGTGGGAAATGAATTATAGAAAAACAAAGGATAATTATGGTAAAAATTACAAAAAAAAACTGCTACTTTAGACACAAAAGAGGGTTTGCTTTTATAATTAGTATAGATAACTAGTTATATATGATACATTTAATGTATGTGCATAAAAAATTTAAAATAATTAAATATTATTTATTAATTTTTTTTGCTGTTGAAAAAATGATAATATGAAATTGATTATGATAAAAAAAAATATTTGAAGTGAGAGAAAGAGAAAAAAATATTAATTAAAGTAAATAAGTAATTAAATTTTTTTTTACTATAATGAGAAAATATGGAAGTTAGTGGTGAAAAAAAAATATAAAAAATAAGGGAGAGATCACAGAGGTGCTATTATTACTAAATCATTTGCCCTTTCCCAACCAAACCTCAGGCTTCAGCCTACTCTCTCTCTGTCTGTTGCCTCGCTTTCTCCCTCGCCTCTCTCTCGCTCTCGTCTGGTTATTCCCGCCGTCGCGCCCCCTCTCAGGTCTCTCTCTCGTCTGGTTATTGCCGCCGTGGCCGTAAATCAGAGTATGTGTTACTGAGAAATCATATGAGTAAAGACTATGTGTAAATTGAAATTGTAATTCATGGGTTTACATTGGGATGACCTTTGGTGTTGATTGATTTCTCATTGTGTAAATTCTTCTTTCCAAAAGAGTCTTTGGGCTGCATATCTACATCTATGGTTATTGACGTGTTAAAGAAAAAAATTTAAGATAACCGGGTTAGACCCGTCCGACGGTTTTGTAACAGGGGGCGAGGTGGGTCTCGTGTCAGTCCCAGAGTTGGCGGGGCGGTCCCGGATCCACCGCCAACCCGCCCCATTTTCTCCCCAAGTTCAACTGTCCAATAAGCCCTTCTTGTTGTTCCCTCCCTCGCTGCTTGTATTGGCGTCTGCAACTGTCTCCAAGTAAAATTTTCTCCATTCTTCGTTGTTTGCGATCTTTGTTTCTGATGCAGAAAATTTGACAGAAGGAAAACTGAAGGTAGGTGGAGTACGAAAATGGCACTAGGGCTGATACTGGGAATAGGGAGAGCATTCAGAAGGAAGCGAACTTCGTCACTCGATATTTTGACTTCGAAGAGGAGTCCTCGAGGCTTTTACAAGGGCAAGAATTGCAAGCCCACCGGTTTTCACACTCGTAAAGGTGCTTTTCCTTTTTGTTTTTTTGGTTTTCCCAATTTATGATGGGATTTCCACTGCTGTCGTGATTTCCTATGAGATGAGAAGTTCATTAGTTGTATTGAGCGTCCAAAGTCGGATGCAGAAAAGGAACTGCGTCTCAAGTGTGTTAGCCAAATCTCGGTTAGATGTTTTTATGAATTTCAGACATTTCAATTTTCCCAAAATAGAAAGTGCTTTGTTAATTTTTTATGTTGGTGGAAATATTGCAAGTATATAACTGTTCTTTTAAAACACGGTGAGTTTGATCCGCTAATCTACTGCTTTTAAGGTGTAGTTTTCATTATATGATATTGTTAACCCAAGGGTTGAATCTGATGGCTGATCACCTATCATCAGTTTTTGTGCTAAATTTTAACTAAAAATATGGCTTAAAAATGCCCAATTCTTGGTTTGTAACGTAGTGCTCCGGGGAATATTTGAAAGATTGTAAATTTGGAAAAGCTATATTGTTCTAGCAATTGTGTTGCTTAAATTCCCATATCCTGTAACTCGTCTCAGGATCTATATGTTTCTATTATATGTCTGACTATTGCGATGGGACTCGTCGTCATAGGGCTGTAAACAAGTCAATTGAATTGAATGCGTTATTGTTTAAGCTTGTTTAACTTACTATCGAGTTTGAACATGGTTTGATGAATAACAGAATCGAGTTTTAACAAGCTTTTGTTGAATCAGATGCAGGTTTAGCATGAGTAGTTTGATGTTTCAATTATCCTTTCTATTTCTTTATAATCGAGTCGTGCTCGAGCCAAACTTGAAAGCTTATCAAAGGACAATAAATTTTCAAGTTTTGTTTGTTAATTTAATGAATCAAGCTCAAGCGAGCTTTTATCAACAGATCCCCAAATCAAATATCGAGTAATTAGATTAATTTTCCAGCTCCACTCATCAAATGGAAAGCTACAGTTTAGTCGGATATATGTAGTAAACCTGGAGTCTTACCCAAGTTACCCACTAGTATCCTCTTTAAAAGTAAAAATGCATTGAGATGCTGTGAAGTCTATCTGACAAGTTCGAATTTTGGAAACATATGACTCTGTTAACGAAAGAATTGCATGATATTGTATGCAGGTGGTTATGTGGTGGTGCCTGAGAAGTTGCCAAATTATGTCGTGCCAGATTTGACTGACTTCAAGGTACACAAGTTCAATTTATTTCACATACCTCCATCTTTAATTGCGGACTTATGGTAGCAACTAAACAGGCATTCTAGGCCTCTAAATTTGTTGAAGAGCTAGACTAACTAGTCTGCTATTCAGATTATGCAGTATGATTTTGTAGTTTCATCTGCTATCACAGCTAATACTTATTTCCCACTATCTTATATTATTTTCTATGATGACTCCTTTTTGTAACTGGACAACATAAAGAACTCTGGTTTTTCATTTACGTTAATACTGAGGAATGGGACATTTAGAGAGAGAGAGAGAGAGAGAGCAAGAGAGATTTTCGCATAGATCTGATTCATGAACTGAGCAGAATATTGGGTGAAATTCGTTTGCTTCAAAATATCCTGTTTTGCAGGCATTAATAAGAATGTATCCTTATTATGTGCTCCATCGGAAAATAACTAGTAAACTAGTGGAGCTACAAGCGTGCGATTTGCAGTTCATTAAGATACGTGTTGGTGGTCTGGCTGGTATCATCATTAAGTCTTTCTGCTGTAGTTGGTGCCTGGACACTCAATGCTTGTTGCTATATTCATAGACAACCACCTTTAAGTTGTGGGTGTATTATGTCCCCTTTGTAAGTAATTTTTGAGATGTATGAATAGTGGAGATTTGTGGTACAATTATGATCCTTCTCTTCTAAGAATAATAAACATAATTAGTTCTGTAAATTGGAGAAGTTGATATCTAGAGATCTCACATGTATTAATGCAAACAAGACTTATTAACTTTTCTACTCGAAATACTGCATTTACATTTAATGTGTTCTACTTATCATGATTGCTCAAATGCTTGTTTCTCTTATTTTCAGCTGAAACCATATGTATCTCAGTGCGCAATACAAGCTGCTGATTCGGCTAAATGAAAGGGCAGTAGAGATAATATCCTTTGATGGCCAATACCTGGTGAGATGGCTCTTTTGTAACCCCAACCCCTCTATTTGGATGGTGAATATCAACCGTCGTCTGCTCACTTTTGACATGTTGAGCTCATAACGTCGTGTCCTACCGCATGGCAAGATGCTCGTGTAAGTTTTTGTGTTACTCGGCTGTTAACATTTAGAGGGGTGATGAGAAATTGCATCTCCAAGATATAACCTGTTATTTTCATTGAAACTTTTAGCTCATCTGGATGGTTTACGTATTGCATGTCCAACGCGAGTAATTTTCACTTAAATTCATGTTATCTCCAATGTTTTGTGTACTGAGGACTCATTTACTTGGGTTTATTAGCAAGGATATCCCAAACTATCCTCATCTATTTTTTGTTTACTTTGTTTTAATTTGGCCCGCACTTATCCCCAAGGCCCGGTATAGAAATGGATTTGTGGTTGATTGTAATCATGATCTAAATGGTGGTATTATGCAATCCTTATGGGCCAACTGTATATTATTAAAATTTAATTATCCAAATAATCCTCCACTTTTAGCATGTATTCCCAAAAACACCTCCTTGTTTTAATTAAATTTTTCAACAATGTCAGATTCCCCCCACCCCCCAAAGACGGTTTTTAGTGGTCATTTTTTTTTTCAATTACTTATAATAATTTAATATAATATAAATAATTAATTATCATTTTGTAATACTTATAAATAAAAAATTATTTTAAACTTTACTTTAGTAATTTTAATAAGTATTTATTATAAATTAAATTATAAAATAACAAATAATAAATACATAAATTTTAAAAATAAAAATTTATTTTGATGTAAAAAAAGTATAATAGTTCATACAAGTTAGATATATAATTGATTTTATATTATATATAATTTTTAATAATTGTGTTATTGGATATTTATTTATATATCATATATTAAATAAATATGATTTATTATGAAGATGAATATGGTGGTGATGCAAAAATGGTATAGATATAATTAAGATGTATATATAAAAAGTTTAATTATTTTTAAATATTTTATATTTTGATGTGAATATGTGACATTGATGTTCTTGTTCTATTAGGGGCAATTTTGTCAATTGCACATTTTATTCCTTATAACAACTACAAAAATGAATACAATATAAAATTATCACATAATAATTATCCAATAATCCCAAATTTTATTGTCCAAGTAAACAAGATATATAGTGTGATAATGTTATTTCATCCCACATTTAATCCATCATTAATCTATATTAGCCTAATCTCATCACTCGAAGTAAACGAGCCCTGAGTGTATGGATAATTATCATATACCCTTCACCTTTTAAAAATGGATATGTGGCAATTATCTATCTATACGTATTGCATTTACAGGACCAGTAATTTCCTGCAGGAATATATAAGGAGTGTTTACAAAAATGTCTACTTTTAGATAAGTGATTTTTATAAAGTTGAAATTTGTAGCAAAAATTAAAACTGAGTATTGTTTGTAAAAAAAGTGAAAAGTAGATAAAAGTTAAATTGGATAGTATTTGGAGAAAATATACTTTTAAAATAAATTTAATTGATTACAGACCGTTCTATCCCTATGTCTTAAAAATATACTATTTTTTGTTTATTGTTTGTCAATAATAATTATTTTTTCATAAAAATAATAAATTTTATTCCTATTAGTACATTTCATATTTATTTTTAAAAAATATTAAAAAGTATATATTTAATTTAACAGTACTCCTACTGAGTAATATAATTATTGATTCATGCATACACAATAATTAAATTTGCATGGTTGCCAAAAAAAAATTTATTAATTGATCAAATAATAACATATATGTCAACGAAATGATGTAATTAGATGATATAACAAATAAAATATAAAAATTTTAAAATATTAAATATGAAAAAGTTTTAATTTAAATATTAAATTATTTGAAAACTTCAATACCATCTTTAAATGTAAAATTTTAAAAATAAATTAAAAACGATAAAGTTGAATTAAGTTATAAAAAAGTCAAAGTAGTTAGAAGTACTCCTAAGGTGCTTTTAGATTTTAGCCTAAAAGCATATTTTTTATTCGTTTCGTAAACAGAAATTGACATCCTAAATAATTAAAAGTATTTTTTGGAAGTTAGAAGTTGAAAAGTTCATAAAGTGTTCTCAAACACTCCCATACTACCTTATAATTAAAAAAAACACTCTTTTGGTGTCTCAATTTTTAGACTTATTTTTTTTTCTTAAACTAGCCGTCGTGGCACGCCATCCCTGCATGCATATAAAAAATAATATTTTATATTTAAACTATATTATGAATAAGAAAAAATATATATAAATCAATACATTATATTTCTAAAGAAAGAAAGAAAGCAACAAAGAAAAAAACAAAATTAACTTAGGGGTATAACTGGTATAACGATAAAATTGGTGTCGCGGTGTAAGTAATCGACATTTGTGAGTAAAAATGGGGTTTTATTTTTATGTAGTATACATAAGATTTATTTCATTAGACCTCCTCTAAAAATGTGAAATTTCACTTTTTTCTAAATAAACTTTAGAATTATCCTTACACCCTCTCCAAAAATTCATTGTTTGCACCTAACATGTTTTCGTTAGGATTTGGATGACAAATGTTGATGTTAGCAAAATAAATTATATAAATTCCTCATTCCACATTCTCATATAATAATTTTGTACTTACAAGGAAAAAATTCTAATGCTATTAACTTCACTCCATACAAATATATATATATAATATATATATATATATCAAAATGCATCCTACCCTATTGTGTTATGTGAAAATAGAAATTTACTCCCTTATGTCTTTAAAAAAGGAAGCAAAATACCCTCCTCATGCGAGTATTGTGGTACACGTGCTGACAATAGCAATCCATAGAGCCAGTGACACTTGACATCTTCGAAATTTTGTCCAGTTTCTTGTGTCAAGAACTAGGGTTCTTCAACTGAATTTGGGAACAAATATGACTAGGAAAGTGAGTTGGCAAGGTGATGTGTTTTTTTAAACACGTAACCTTTGCCACATAAGCAACGACTGGGGAAAAAAAAAAAAAAAAAAAAAAACTTTGTAAGCTAAGTCGCTGGATTTTGGAGAAATCCCCAATTTTTGTGGTCACGTGCGCATCATGTGTGCGGCTCCAACAAAACTAGGGCATTTAGTCCTTAAATTATCCTCCCTTTTTTTTTTTTTCCAAAATTATTGTCCTAATTTGTTATTTTGAATTGGATCCGAACAAAATTGCTATCGCCTCTAAAAAGTTGGACAAAAATTGCATTTTGAGTCCCAAGCCATTGCTCCAACTCCCACCTTACATTCTTTTAGAAAAAAACCCAGCATCGAAGTTGATCTTAACATTCTGTATTTTTAAAATATTTTCTATTTATCCAATGTAAATTTAAAAAACAAAATAATATTGATTTTTTATTTTGTACTTAATTGTGCACACACTAGTCACTAACAAGGAAATTTGTGGAAAAATTAAAAAAAACCCTTTGCTAAACTTGCATGAGTTTGCTCCAAACCTTACATTCTTCCCAGCATCGAAGTTGATCTTACTTCCACATTCTATTTTTCCTCCCTCGTATTTTTAAAATATTTTTATTTATCCAATGTAAATTTAAAAAACAAAATAATATGATTTTTATTTTGTACTTAATTGTGCACACACTAGTCACTAACAAGTTATATTTGTTTCCTAACGTCTTTAACTTATATTTACTTAATTCTCAATAAAAAAAAATTACAAACTTAACCGGATCCTTCTAGTTTTATGATGCTGAAACTCCGACAAGCATCATCACTTTTTTATTTTTATTTGGGTAAAATACAATTTATTCCTTATAATATTGCAAATAAGCAAATTATTATTTTTATAAAAAAAATAATATTTTATCCCCCTATAACTTTTACAATGAAATAATTTACCTTCCTGTCTAAGGAGGTGAATCGTTTCATATTAAAATACAGAAGAAGGTAATTGTTGCATTTCAAAAAATATGAGGTAAACTGCTAGCTCCTTTTTTTTTACACGAGAAGATAATTTACTTATTTGCAATATCACATGGGGTTGCTTGCATTTTTTCTATTTTCATTTAGTCAAAATAATATGTTGCTTTGTTATTTACACGTTTGTATTTACAAAAATTGCTCTTCTAATCTCACTAATTCCATATTGTAGTTTGTAGTAATTTGTTATATTTTATTCATTATGGAATATAGATTTTATAAAAATTGAGTATCTTAATATATTATATATTATAGGGGTAATTACAGTCTTCTCTCAAAGACTCGGTCTAATTATATGTAAATTTCTTATGGTTTGAAAAATTATATTTAATACATTTGAGGTTTGCTTCTATCTAACAAATAAATCCCCCGTTAATTAAAATTCGCTGAATTTGTTGATATTAATGAAAAAAAAACTAAATGAAAATTGATATTTACTCTTGATTTACTTAAAACTGGTTTATTGTAGGCCAAATAATTCTTTCGAACTAAATTACTTTTATAATGGTGAAAATATACCTCCCCACATGCATTAACGTGTGAAGAAGTGTACGAGTAATTTTGTCATAAAAAGATATTTGACCTGCTATAAATCAATAATAAATTAATTGGGGTAAATATAAATTGTTGTCTGATTTTTTAGTTAATATCAGCAAATTCGGTGAATTTTGATCAAGATGAGACTTATTTGTTAGACAAAAGCAAACCCCATGGTTGTTAAATGTAATTTCACAAACTCTAAGGGTTCTATGCGTAATTACACCAAACTTAAAAAAAAAAAAAAAAAAGAGTGTAGTTATCCCTATATCATACGTTGTAATAAATTATCTCAAAATAAATAAAGAAATTCATTTTCTTGTGACTAATTAATTGGGTCAATTAAACTCTCATCTCCTGAGGTTTGGTATAATTACACGTAGACTCCTTGTGGTTTGAAAAATTACACCTAGCACTCCTGAGGTTTGCATACATCTAACAAATAAGTCCCTCCGTTAGTCAAAATTTACCGAATTGACTGATATTAACAAAAAAATTAGAAAAAAGACTATATTAACACGTGATTGACTTATTATTGACTTATTGCATGTAATTAAAATTTTTCAGACTAAATTACCTTTATAACGGTGAAGATATACGTCCCTCAAATACATTAACGCATGAAGACGTATGTGGATAATTTGATCATAAAAATATTTATTTGACCTGTAATAAATTAGTAATAAGTCGATTAAGGATTAATATAATTTTTTTTTATATTTTTGTTAATATCAGTTAATTTGGTGAACTTTAACTAACGAAGGGACTTATTTGTTAGATGAAAGCATACATCAAGAGTGTTAAATGTAATTTTTCAAAGTACACGAGATCTACGTATAATTAAATCAAACCTCAAATGTGGAAGTGCAATTATCCCTAATTAATTTGAAGAACTAAGAAAGACTTAATGAAGGAAAAACGTGTAGAACACGTGGGGTGGTTGTTTTTTATTATGAAGACCTTATGCTTTTCCACAAACAGATGTCGGTGGTTTAGTTGCACGGAATGTCTGAGTGTAAGCCACGTTGTCTTGATGTATCATGTATGTTTTTTTTTTTTTCTTTTTATTTTTTTTTGGATGTATGATGTATGTATGGGTTGCAGACTTGCATCATTAACAATTAGAGATAATTATACCCCACTTATTTGATATTTAATGTAATTATATATAAATTTTTTGTACTTAAAAAATCACATGCAATATTTCTGAAATTTGCTTCTATCTAAAAAATGTACCCCCCCCAATTAATTAAAATTCACTGTATTTATTGATATTAACAAAAAAAAATGAATTATATTGAATGAAAATCAATATTTTTGCTCTTAATTGATTTATTACAGTTCAAATAAATTTTCTGTAACTAAATTACCTTTATAACGACGGTAAAGCTTCTCACATTTACTAACTTGTGAAGATGTATAAGAGTAATATGGTTATAAAGAAATTTAATTGACCTGAAATAAATCAATAATAAGTTAATTGAGAGTAAATATAGATTTTATCCAAAAAAATTTTAATATCATCAAATTCGATGAATTTTAATTAATGGAGGAATTTATATATTACATAAAAGATAATCTCAAAAGATTAAATATAATTTTTCAAGTTATAAATATTTTTATGTAATATAAAATTTTAAGAAATTGTGAAATTAATATTTCAGACAAACTCATTAATTGATTTTACATGCAAAAGAATCAAAACTTTCGTCTCACAACCTCAAATAAATGTCGGTGTTTGAGCTGCCGCACAAGATTTTCCAAACTACCAAGTTTTAGTAATATATATATATATATATATATATATATATATATATATGTTTGGTAAAATTATATTTTATCCCATTATTACTTTTGATTTTGTAATTTTTTTTTAATACTAATTTAGTTCTGAACATTTTATATTGAATCCTTTTGCGATCAATTTGGTCGTATTTCAAAATTTTTTATGTTAACGACTTATTATTATAGGACAAAAAGTAGAATTTATATCAGTATGAAGGGGATCAAAATTATCAACACATGATTAAAATTATAAAAAATGGACTAAATATAAGATGTTAAAATTAAATTTGTTAAAAAATGACTAAATATTAAATAAAGTTATAAAACCTAAAGTGCTAATGAAATATTGTAATTTATATCTATTGTTATTAGAGAAAACAACTATGAAAATTCATTAAAACTCAAAAAAATCAGACCTATCATCGAATACGATGGCTTGTTTGATGCTACCAACTTGGGCATAATCGACCAAGTTTGTGCAGATATTGCCACATGGCTTTAAATTTTTTGTTTTTATTTTTTAAATAAAGTATTATTTTCAAATTTGTCAATTTTGGCTATATAATTTAAACTTTTTTGCTGCAATTGAGCGTATTTTTACCCTAAATTCCTCTTAACTAAAATTTTAAATTTTAAATTTTAAATTATTATATGAAATGAGTCAAAATTATTCATTCATTTTAATCCTTAAATTAGACTAAAAAAATAAAAGCAAAGAGGAAAAAAAATAAAAGAGAAAGAAGGAAAATTCTTGGCTCTCTCCTTCTGTAGGACTTTTATTTTTCTCTCAAATTTAAGATATTTTGCAATATTGGTATACCATACTTTTTAAAATAGCTTAAATAATATAAAAATAAATAAATAAACTCTGTGTGCAATTTATATTTCCATAAAATTTCATTTTACTTTTAAAACTATAATAGAATAATTATAGTTCATAGACTTATCAAAATATAAAAATAAGTTATGCTATGTGTCAATTTCTGTAGCATCCAACAATCCCTAAACCCATTCATCTTATTAGAATTTGAGAGCCATCAATTTTCAACAGCTGCTCACATTTGATTGGTCTAAATAAAAGATCAAGGGTTATAATGAAGTGTTTATGCTATTTTCTTAATCCGGAGTTTTTGCAACTTGGAGAAATCATAAAAGAATTCTCTACATTACCCTATAATTAAATTATGGTTTCAGAATTTAAAAAAAAAAAGGTATATTATATTGATCAGCTCTACTGAGATTTGGTACAATTATAAATACCCATCGTTATTTAGAATTATCAATACCTATTTAATATGAGACATAATGATATAACTCTTGAACGTTAAAATGAAAATATCAACTTTACCCTTACTGAAAGTTTCATCTTTTTTTTTTAAAAAAATTATATTAAAAAATATGATGTTGGGCCATTACAAAAAAATTTGACATTTAACCACGGCTAATTGCCATGATTAATAATAAAATAATCGTAGTAAATAATCATTAACCATGGCTATGCAACAGTCTTTGGTCGTCGTATCTGCAAGGATGGCTAAAATATTTGTCATGGCTAAAAACCATGGCAAATACTTTTACCATGACTCTTAGTCATGACAAATAATTTTTTATGGTGAAAAATCTATGTTTTGTATCGATTTTACTTAATCGTGGTTAATAAAAAACATTTACTACGGTTTTTGGTCCGTAGCTATTTAAATTGTGGTCAATAATAATTTTTTTCCTAGTGAACGGATGTTAATAGAAAAAGATGCAAAAATATGATGTTGGACAGACGATATTATTAAAATTATGTATAATTTTTTTAAAAATATTTTGACAGTTTATTATAAAATTTGGATGAAATCCTAGCGAAGCTAACAGAAGAGAAAATGCAATTTTGGTACCAAAATTTAGGCCCATCCAGTATTGGTACCATAGTTTAAAAAATAACATAAAATTGTATCACAAAATAGCCTCCATATGCCCTTTTGGTACTGCCGTTAAACTGCTAACGACAAGGACATGTGGCCGTTAAATGAGGTTGAAATGGAGGGCAAAATGTAGTGGTTTAATGCTTTATATCCTGCTTAGTTGTAATGTTTCAAAAAGCACCTATCGGCATTCCACAGAAAACACATCGTCCTCCCGCCCAGCCCCCACCACCAACCTGGCGTCGCCGCCCACAATCTGAACCCCCGACCGGCCCCAATCTTCTTCCCCGATTAATTTTTTTTTTTCATAAGACGGATTTATGCCTTTTCTTTTGAGATAATTACGCTCTCCTCCCCCAAGATTTGATATAATTATACGTAAACCTTCTATAAATTAGAAAATTACATCTAGCACTCTTGAAATTTGCTTTCATTTAACAAATAAGTCATTCATTTAGCTAAAATACACTGAATTTGTTGATGTTAACAAAAAAAAAAAACTGAATGAAAATCAATTGACTTATTATTGACTTATAATAGGTCAAACAATTTCTTTTGACTAAACTACCTTATAACGGTTTAAATATATCTCCTCACATTCATTATCGCATGAAGGCGTATGAGGATAGTTTGATCATAAAAGTATTTATTTTATTTGCAAACAGTCAGTATTAAGTCAATTGGGGGTAAAATATAGCTTTTTCTCGATATTATTTGTTAATATGAGCAAAATCAGTGAATTTTAACTAACAGATGGACTTGTTAGACAGGCGCAAATCTTAGGGGTGCTAGATGTAATTTTTCAAACCACAAGGAGTTTATGTGTAATTACACCAAACCTCAAGGAATGAGAATGTAATTATCCCTTTTCTTTTTTTAGAAGAACTATTTTTGTACCACATCTATCAGAGGGGTAAAATGCATTAAATCACAGCATTTTGCCCACCGTTCCAGTCTCACTTAAGGGCCACGTACAACACGCGTGGCTATGCCTTTAGCAATTTAACGGCAGCACCAAAAGTGTAGACGGTGACTATTTATGGTATCTTTCATGCTATTTTTTATTCTAATATTGCAAGGACCATAAATTGTGGTCCCAGCACGCAATTTTCTTCTAATATAAAAAATAATTATTAGACGGACATTATTATTAAATAAGTATTGATAATTTTTTAAATAATAAAATAATATTTATAATAGTATAAGTGTATGTAATTTACCCAAAAAAAAATTTAGAGAAGCAAAACCAAATTAAGATTGTGCAAGATGTAATTTCTCTTCTAGATCATAACAATTCCAACAAAATTGTGGATAATAAAGAAAATAGAGGAGGTGAGGTGGTGGTCAAGTCAAAGTGATGATGAGTTGGTGAAGAAATCCATTCTTGCAAGAATTTCATAAGTATATTTTATAAAGGTGGATTAGCTATGTAAGTTATTTTTATAATACTATGCCCATCACATAAAGCTATATGCAGGTGAATGCGTAGACTAGACTCCCCCGCCGCCCACACATAGAATAACCAGCTTCACAAACTTAACTCTAACATTGCCCCACTACCTACTTCCTTCTTCAATTTTAATTAATTCATTAATATTCTTACGAAATTAAATATCTCTCTCTATATATATATTATAATGTACCGACATTTTAATATATATATATATATATATATATATGAAAGTGAAATTTTGATTTGGATTGTGCTTTTGGTCCGTTCTGAATTAATTGTATAGCAAGTCTAATATATTTATTGTGTGATTGATTGATATATAGTTGAAGAAAAATGATCGATTATATGATGAAAATATTAAACTTACTATGTGATTGATTTAATTCGATTAAATTTGATTTGAATAAAAGAAAAAAATTACGTGTTTCTATATATAGAAGTATAGAAAATATAAGAAACGTAATAATGTTTTCTAGTTAATTTTATTCTCTCTTGATTAGGGATTTTAATTAAGTCAACATTTGTTTCCCTTCAAAACTATACTTGGTCATCCATAATTAATTAACAACACTTTTATCTTTGCAATATGCATGATGCAGCGTGCGATGTGATCGATGTTTTATTCCGTAACGTATAGTCCGTTTTAATTTTATATGCCCCTCACGATTTTGATTTAAAATGGGTCTCATTAGGGAGGGGATGCCTCATCTATTACAAACGAAGAGTTTGAGCAGCTTATAATTAATGTGGTTAATTATATTTTGTCATTTGAACTATGATTGTGTTTACACTTTGACATCTACTTTTTTTTTTATCAACTTACCATCTCAACTTTATAAATTTTGCATTTTGCCATTTATAACTGCTTTTCAATCAAGTTTTTTTTGCCAAAAAAACATCACATGCAATTCATATGTGATATTTTTCAAATATGCATATCATGTGATGTTTTTTCAATTAAAAAAATATAAAAACGAACATAATTTGGATGATAAATATAATTTGCCCTAATTAATATATACCTCCTCACTCTTGAGAAGTACAATTTTCAACACAAAAATCGTGACGTCCATGTGAAGTCAAAAAGACAAAATACCTTGCACAACGAACACCAATCGCATCCAAACAAACCATATATCCAACAACAGTTAAAAAAAAAAACATAGTGAAATATATATTTATTCAGTATAATGTTTCATTTTATATTGCAGGAAACGTAAATATGTAAAGAATATAGTTAAGTAAATTAACAAATAGATAAACTTAATAAACAGATTTTGCATGTATATATAATATATACCAAACAGCAAATGAAAGAAAATGATTCGTTCAGCAAACACACACACACACGTATGTGTGTATGTGTGCTTGTTTGTTTATAGACGTACAAATATTGTACATCCAAGCGTGCAGCCTAGAGCCCCTCATTCCTCAAGACACAGACTTTTCCAGGGCTGATCACAAGCGGTCAAAAGTCCCATTTTTGAATAAATATTATTACACACTTGCAGGAACCTCACATGAAACTCCACCGAAACATCCCATGCAAACCCCCCCCCCCCCCCCCCCCAACCCCCCAACCCCAATCCCCTGTCTTTTTGTCTCTCTCCCTCTCTAAATATATATATATATATATATATTCACACATCTATTCATCATACCTCACACACACAAAACACACAGTATACACACAAATGGAATCTCGAAAACCCAAAGATGAAACAACAACAACAACCACAATCATCATCACCACCACAAGCAAACAGGCAGATCCAAGAACGGCAGCGCAGCAGCAGCCTGCAAGAAGCACCCCAAGCACCGGCAGTCCCCCGGCGTCTGCTCCATTTGTCTAGGTGAAAAGCTCTCGCACCTAACAAACAACCCCACCGCCAATTCTTCTCGTTCGAAGCCCGCAGCAGCACACTCTCCTTCTTCTTCTTCCTCTTCATACCTCACCTCTCTCTCTTCCTCCAACCCTTCTTCCTACTCGTCGCCAATCCGCCGTTTCGACGCCGTTGTTCAAGCCAGAAAATCAACACGGGTTTTCAAGAACGTCGACACCGTGCTCAAGAAGAGCAGGTCGATGGCTTTCGTCTTGCAGAGAAGAAAGGAAGGCGACGAGAACGGGAAGAGCAGTGAAAGCAAAAGCGGGTTTTGGTCGAAATTGTTGCAAAGAAGAAATAAAGGGTTGATGCACTCAAGAACTACAAGAGAAAGGGTTATTACAACTGCAGTACTGCATTAGAGGGATCTGTTTCTTTTCTCCGAATTTTGGGTTGATGTTGTTACTGGTGATAGCGATTTTAATTTGCTCATCATATTATTCTCTGTTTGATTTGTCTGTCTTCATGGAAAATAGAACGATAGATATGAAAAAACAAATAGGAGAATATTTGAATAGGATTTAATTATATATATAAATTCTTTTATTAGTTCTTAATTGTATCTTTAATTGTTGTAATTAATAATTATGTTTCATTTTGTATCCAAATAGGTGAATTATGTTGGTGTAATTTGTAGATATAGTTATCATCACAAGGGATTTTGCTCAAGAAAGTTTTCACTATTTTTATTCTTTTGGAATTTATGGTATTTTTGTTCTACTTTTAAACGTATTCTTTTAATTTAAATTTATTTGTATATTTAATCAGAACTTGATATTCGAACGATATAATAAATTGTATTTTTATATATAAAAAAAAAACGATTTCGTTGCAGAGAAAACGTTAAATTCTTATATATACTTTCTTGGAAGTTAAAATACTATTCAAGAATTTGATTTAGGTATTATTATTATTATTATTATATTATTATTATTGTTATTATTATATATAAGTCAAAAAATAACAGGTTGGTCCAATTAAGGAATTGAGAAGAGATTGTATTTTTTTTTGGGGAAGACAGCAGCACTGTTGCTTCCTGGAAATGTATATGTAGTTGAATAATAATGTGAAGGGTTTGTTCAAAAGCAGCTGGCAAAAGGATGATCTTTCAACTTTGAACACATTCCTCGTCGTTTCTTTGCTACCAAGATCACAAATCTAAACTCATACAAACTACTAATTAAAGTAGGTGGATTCTTTATCCTGTAACTTAAATTATTTGGCATCTTCGCCCTTTAACAATTTTTAATTTAGCATTTTGGTCCTCTGTTTTTTTAGTTTTCACGATTTTAGATTTTTTTTTTTTTTTGCCAAAATTCACCTTTACTGACAATAAGGGTGAACTCCAGAGAGAAATTTTTTTATTAAAATTGAAAAAATTAAAAGGATACAGGACTAAAATACTACACCAAAAAGTTAAAGGACTGGCAAAAATGAGCCAATAGAATAGTATATCTCATTTTAAAAGACAATGTGAGATGCATGCAATTTTTTTGGAGAGAAAAAAAAATATAAAACCAAAATACTATCATAAAAAATTAAAAAATTAAAAAATTAAATGATCTAAATTACAGAACTAAAATACATTTATGGTGAAAGTAGGCCATGCTCATTCCAGCTCTACCTACTCTAATTGGAATATATATTTTATTAATCCGCTCCGTTCAATGATTTTTAAATTTATAAGTTTAGCTACCTAATTTGAGAAATGAAAAACTTAACTATCCCTATAATTTAATATATATTATTGATAAATTAATATATGTCGAATTCAACAATATATAAGTTTCACAAATTTGAATTTACTGGCAAGGTGATTGATCCGATGTTCAAAAGTCGTCTATTGTCTTACGTCTAGGCAAGGGGACGGGGAACGAGTTTGGGACTGCACAAAGAAACACATGTTAGATTTGACCCGGTGTGAGCACTCCGACGCTCAAATCAGGTTGTTTGTATAAATTGGTCGTATATCGAAATAAATGGTAAGTGTAGACTCTTGAATAGTTACCTTGATCATCTTAAATGATGAATTTTTATACTTAAAATTAGTTGTACGGACGTTATTTGTCTATCAAGACAATACTGCCGCGTGTCCCTCATTCCTTACTTTCTTGGGCCCTTTCGTCCGTAAACCCATATTATTTCCAAAATACTTTGGCTCGCTTAGTTGTGTTGGGCGGCTTCGCTTAGTTTATCCATATCACCAAGGATCGATTTTAGAATGACCCTCGTGCTGTAGAATTATTGTAGACGACGGAATATGTTGGTATTAATTAGAGATAGAAATTAAGACACAATATAAATTTATAAGTAATTATATAAAATATAAAATATATATGTGTATATTAATAATTGAAGTGCACTCAATTCACATACATAATTTCAACTCTTTTTATATATTTATTTAATTAAATGAAGAAGAAGTATATAAAATGATAAAAGTTGATAAATTTTATAAAATAAATTAAATTCGAAAGTGTGAATAAAAATCTATTGATATGATTAATTAGCTAAAGATATATAATTAATTATTTGTGGAATGAAAAAGTATAATTACTTGAAAATTCAACTAAGATTTCATATAAAAATACATGCATCATCATCAATTATTTAATTCATCAAATAATTTTTAAAAAAAATCTGAAAATGTTCACATTTTCAGAACATACATCATCATCAATTATTTCATCAAATAATTTAAAAAAAATCTAAAAATATTCATATTTTCAAAAATTTCAAAATTTACAAAAAAGAATCTGAAACAACATATTTAAAATAAAATTATTGGATGGAATGAGAGAACTATTCATATTTTTAAAATTAATTAGAAAATTCAATATATATCTATAACAATCAGGACAAATAAAATAGTCGTTCTTACAAAGGAACATCCAAACGAATGGAATGACAATAGAGTTGTAAGAACTAAAAAAACTTTTTTGTTAAATTAAATCCTTGTTTTCATGGATAGATCCATTTTGTAGTTGTATTTACTTCCGTTGGGTTCACTTTTCACCTACATCATAAATGAGGTTTGTTCTTGGTGTGGCCTTTTAGATGCTTCCAAGTGCAAAATGCTCTTTCACATCATTGTTTGAAACTATATGCGAATATATTATCACAATAACCTCTTATTTTTACATCAGCTGAAAGTTCTAATGCAAACACATATTAATGCATACAATAACAATTATGATCAATTATAGCATGTTAATGCAAAATGCTTCTTTGGGCAACATCGTTCGCCTAGATCTGGACGACAAGGGCAATGTCGCCGGCTGTGTCACCCTAGATTTGTCTATCGCCCCCAACGCCACACCCCTTCCAAAAGGGAAGAGAGGTGGTTGTGGCCAGGTTGCCCCCTTTTGCAGGGGCGAATGAATGGCATCGCCCCCTTCTGTAAGGACGGCCTTGCCTTCGCCCCTTTTATGCTCAGGCAACATCGCTCGAAATAATTTGGGTGATGTCCATGGCGCAGCCCTACATTGATATATATATATATATATATATATATGTTATATAGTATATATATCATATATATATTTATATATAAAAAGAAAAAATATATTTTAAATTACTTAAAATTAGAATGATTCATTTTTAATAATTGAAGAGAAATACAGAGGATAGCTGCAACAATACTGAAGTTAGGGACCAGGTATTAATTCGAAACAATACTGAAGTCAGGGACCAGGGCATTCGAACCTAGGACTAATTGCAGATGAAGAAGTGCAGTAGTGTGGAAGTTGTGTTTTCTGTACTCACGTTTTTATTAGTTCCTTACTTCTATTTGATTAGTTCTTGACGTGTACATATAGTAGTTAGTCAGTTGCAGATATTTTTCTTCTTCTTTTTCTTCCTCACTGGAAGAATTTAAAAACCAGAGCTTCGTGCTCCATGTACAGTTTTTCTGATTCTGCTTCAATAGAGAATTTCTCCATATTTCCACCACCATACTTAGAACAATGGCTGCTTTGTTTATCGTAGTTTCATGCTTGATTCCTAACATGGTATTAGAGCCATCAATCTGATGGTCTCTGCATACTGATGCGATTATGAAACACATATTTTACATCTGAATCAATATTATGTTGAAATTTGAACTGAAGCTCATATAGCGAGCTCCTCGAATGCGGTTCCAGATGCTTCAACTGGGGAAGCGAGGTCTGGAGCTGAAACTGGAATCACACAGACGCAGATCGCTGAAGGCTTGGGTCTGGTAATGTTTTCCACTCCATTGACAGGAAATAATTGGTTGACATGGAGCATATCGGTGCGCATAACATTTGAAGGCAAAGATAAATCGGGATTCATTGATGGATCCATTGTGAAACCTATTGAAGGAACTGCAGAGTTTAAACAATGGGAAATCGCAAATTCTATGGTAAGGACTTGGATTTTGAGTACAATGTCCAAAGATATTGTGAATGCATTTCTTTATGCTGCATCAACTAGATCATTGTGGCTAGAATTAGAGGCTCGGTATGGCAAATGCGACGAACCTCTGTTGTATAAGATACATAGAGAAATCAGTTCTATGTCGCAAGGTAACATGAGTGACACAACCTATTATACTAACTTGGAACAGTTGTGGTATGAGTTGATCTGTTTGATGCCGCCTGCAATGTGTACGTGTGGTAAATGTACATGTGGTTGCAACAAGACCAAAATAGATCAAATGGAGGCAAGCCAATTAATTCAGTTTCTCACGGGGTTGAGTGAACCGTATGACAATATCCGCAGCGAAATACTAGTATTGGATCCCTTACTATAGTGAACAAAGCTTATTCCATGGTCTTGAGGGTTGAGAGATAAAGGCAAGTAAAGAGTTTACAAAAGTTGGAGATAGTGCAGCTATGCAATCTAGAAGCCCTGAATATAAAGGATAGAAGCCTTGGATGAAAAAGAGGACACTTGTGGACAAAAAGAACATGATTTTGTGAACATTGTCATAAAATAGGTCAAAGCAAAGAAACATGTTTCAGGTTACATGGAATTCCAGAATTGTACAAGGACTTGAGTGAACAAAGGCGACGTGGTGGACAAACTAACAAAGTATATGCAGACAATGAGACAACAAACAACTCTACAACGAAGGGTAGTGCAACAGACGGTGATTTAGTATCTGATTTAATAGAGGCTTTGAGGATCGTACAAGGTAAAGGGGCACAAGATCTTGAGATGGTAGGTATGATACAGAAGGATAACCCAAATAATTTTGGCTCTAGTTCTTGGATTGTAGACATAGGAGCTGTAAACCATATGTGTGGTGACATTACTTCCTTCATTTCTCTCAACAATCTTAACAATCCTATACATATCCATCTTCCAGACAATAGTACTGTGAATGTTATACAACATGGTGACATCAAAATTTCATTTACTTTGAGCCTTAAAAAACGTTATGTTTGTTCCTAATTTTAAACACAATCTACTCTATGTTTCACAGTTGTGTAGATCTCGTCATGTTGCCTTCATATTCCTTACTTGATTGTGTTTATTGCAGGACTTTATGAGTAACCAAACTTTGGCCATAGCAAAGCAAGTAGGAAAGCTTTACTACTTGGATAGTATTTCCTTTCTTTCTGTTCATGCTTGTCAACAACCTGTTTCTTCTGTTGTCAATAATGTTACTGTTAATTCAAACTATACTTTGTGGCATAGAAGATTGGGACATACTAGTCCTCTTGTACTCAACCATATTGAGGTATTGAACGTTGATGAAAGTGATAAGACTGGTATGTGCACAGTGTACCCCTAGCTAAACAATCCAGAAAACCTTTCCCTTCAAATTGTTGTCATGCTTTGAATCCCTTTGAATTGATTCATGTTTATATGGGGGTCTCACAAACAGCCCGCATTGTCAGGGTATCATTACATACTAACCGTTGTAGATGATCATTCTAGAGTAACTTGGACATACCTCATGAAATACAAATCCCAAACCACTCAATTGCTATTTTTTCTCATTTCTTAGATACTTACTCAATTTCACACCAAAATTAAAACCATTCGTACTGATAATGACTCAGAATTTCTAAGTTCTCCTTGCCAAAAATTACTCCAAAAATATGGAATCATTCATGAAAAAAGTTGTGTCTACACACCACAACAAAATTGTATCGTGGAAAGAAAACATAGACATCTGCTTCAAGTTGCTAGGGCCCTTATGTTCGAATCTCATTTGCCTCAACAATTCAGGGTTGAATCTATTCTTACTGCCACTCATATAATCAATAAACTTCCTTCAACCACTTTGAAATGGATGTCACCTTATGAACTATTGTTTAAGAAACCTCCCTCGTATGACAATCTTAGAAATTTTGGTTGTCTATGTTTTGTTTCCAGTGTTTATCCTCATAAGTCCAAGTTTGATCTTGGGGCTTTTAAATGCATCTTCATTGGATATGTATAGGGCCATAAGACATATAAACTTTATGATCTAGACAATAAAACCATTATAATTTCCAGACATTTTGTCTTCCATGAATCTATTTTCCCTTATCATCATATTGATTCTACTTCAAATTGTGATTCAGGTCCAATTCTTGTTCCCACTCATCCTTTAAATGACTCTCTCCTGATACTATCATTGAATTTGTTTCTCCAGCACCTATATCACCACATACTAATACAATTTTTCTTGCCACAGAGTCTATTCAACCTCCTATACCTGAACATCTTAGGAGGTCACAAAGACAGTCCAAACCTCCAACTTAGCTTACTGATTTCTACTATAACCTTTCCTCTGACTTATTCTTTCATCCTTCCAATGTAACTTCATCACATAAAAGTTTTTTAGTTGCTTTGTCTACTATACAAAAACCTAGATGCTATAAGGATGCTAAGGGGAATGTTGAATAGGAAAGTGCTATGAAGTAAGAGCTTGAAGCTATTGAGAAATACAGTACTTGGGAGGTTGTAGCATTACCCAGAGGCAAGAAAACCATTGGGAATAAATGGGTTTATAAAGTTAAATTGCGGCCAGATGGCAGTTTGGACAGATGCAAGGCAAGGTTAGTTTCCAAGGGTTATAATCAAGTTGAGGGTGTTGATTATATAGATCGATCCTCCCCTGTGAAGTACTTTCATTGGCTGGATATAGCTAGATCACCTACAGGAACTTCTGTTACGTAGCATAAATTCATGAGGGACATCATACAGGATGCAAGCCTTTTAGCAGCTAATCCAGGCTTTGCCCCTTTACCTTTGGGTTTGAAATTATCTTCTCATTCCACATGTTATTTATCTGATCTAGAGCCTTATTATAGATTGGTGGCAAGCTTCTATATCTCAGCTTTACTATATCAGATGTCTCTTTTGGAGCTCAACAACTCAGTCAGTTTCTGCATTCTCTTTGCACTGCACATATGGATGCTGCTTTACACTTGGTGAGGTACCTCAAGGGTTTTTCTAATCGTGTTTTATTCTTTCATGTTTGAACGTCTCTTGCTCTTAAAGCCTACTGCGATGCTGATTGTGTAAGTTGTGTGGATTCCTGACACTTTTTAACTGGCTATTGCATCTTTTTGGAGGATGCTTTGATTTCATTGAAAACTTAAAAACAACCCACAATTGCATGTTCGACTGCAAAAACAGAATACAAAAGCTTGGGCTCCACTGCCTGTGAACTGCAGTGGATCACTTATCTTCTCAATGATTTGCAAGTTTCAGTTCCAACTCCCATTCCTTTATATTGCTATAATCAAGCAGTGTTCACATTGTCTCTAATCCTGTATTTCATGAGCAGGGGGGTTGGGGTGGGTGGGCGGGTGGAGGGGGGAATGAAGAGAAATACAGAGGCTAAAATGCATTTTACCCCCTGTGTTTCGTTGAAATGCTAAAAACCCCATTGTGTTTTGTAAAACTCAGTAGAAAACACCCATTTCTTTAGTAATTAATGGAAGGTGCATTACACGCGCCCCTTGTGCGTTAGGGGGTGTTTTTAGCTTCTTTTGACCTTATTTTTTTATTATTTTAACTAAAATACCCTTATGGATTTATATATTTCATATGAACATTTTTTACTTGTTTTGAGTGATTTTTTTTGCATTTTCATCTATATAAAAAAATTATATTTTTTTAAATTTATTTACTTATAACTATAAAAAATATAAAATTTTTTTAAAGTTTTATAATTTACTTAAAAGTATTAAAAAAATTATATATACATTTCCTCCTTCACAATTCATTTTTTAAATTTTGGAATATCTTAACTGATATAAATATTAATAATTATAAAATTATATAATATTAATAATTTAAATTATTATTTAGTTAAAAATATATAAATAAATTTAAATTATTATTTAGTTAGAAATATTTAAATAAATTATACTTAAATTTAAAATAATTTTTATAATTATTAAAACTAAAATTTAAAACTTATATTTAATTATATTTAAAATATTTTAATGAATTATTTTTAATTTAATATATATGATTTTTTAGTTATTTTAAAATTAAAATTTAGAAATTAAAAAAATATTTAAAATTATCCTTAATTAACTCTATGTTTAAAATTATTTTTAATTAACTAAATATATATTTAAATTAATTTAAGTACAATAATAATTTAAAATTATACTTAATTAATTATATATTTAAATTAATTTAAGTATAATTTTAAATTATTTTTAATTAACTAACATATATATTTTATTAATATTATTAAATTAATTAAAAAAATTGGGGGCGATGGCGGCGCCGCCACCGCACAACAGGGCGATGGCGTCGTCGCGGCCGCCTAGACTAGGCGACGAAGATGCCGTCGCCCCAATCTGCGGGGGTGGCGGGGTCAGGGTGGTGGCGCGGGGCGGGGTTGGCGAGGCAAGGGGAGGCAGGGAGGAGGAGGGAGGCGGCAGGGTGGGGGTGGGAGTGATTGCGGAGGGGGTATGCAGTAGGGGGTGGGGTATTTAGTTATATATATATAATAATAATAATAATAATAATAATAATAAATAATAATAATAATAATAATAATAATAATAATAATAATAATAATAATAATAATATTTTTATAATTTTAAATTATTTATATATAAATTAAATTAAATAATTTATCGAAACCGGACCTTTCATTTTTTTAAAATCTAACGATTAAAATTAATTGATAAGAACTAACGATTATTATTTGATCAAAGAAGATCCAACGGTTACTAAAACAAGAAATAATATATATAAAATAAGGGTATAATCGGTATTTATAAAAAAGCTAGTGGCGTTAGTCATATTTAATGAAGAGGGACGATTGAGCTATATTTAAGAAAACAGAGGGGGATTTTTGGCCTATTTTTAAAATAAAAGGGAATTTTTAGCGGACTTTTTAAAATATAGGGGGTTTTATGCATTTTAGCCAAGAACAGAGGATAGCTGCAACAACAATGAAGCAAGCTGCAGCAATAGTGAAGTCAGGGACTAATTGCAGATGAAGAAGAGCAGCAGTGTGGAAGTCGTTTTTGTGCTTTTATTAGTTTCTTACTTCTATTTGATTAGTTGCTGATGTGTACATATAGTAGTTAGTCAATTGCAGATATTTTTCTTCCTCACTGGAAGTATTTTTAAACACCAGAGCGGAGCTCCATGTATAGTTTTTCTCATTCTTCTTCAATACAGAATTTCTCCATATTTCCACCACCATACTCTGAACAATGGCTGCTTTGTTTATCATAGATCACCGATTATTATAAGAAGAATACAACAGGCCAATCAACACAATACAAAATTTAACATGCAAAATAATGAAACAGAAAATTGATCCCTTTGCAAGTTTGGAAGCTGAATTTGAATTAGCAAAAATAAAGTGAATATATAGACGAAATAATTATATTTTAAGATTGCAATATCATTTATATAAATTGTATTATTTAAAAAAAAAAAAATACTTATAGACCTCTAAACAATGTCGACATGATTACACACATTACTCATATTCCACTTTCTTGGATAAATTCCGTGCCGTCCTACACTACACTATGTGCATGGGCTTCCTTTTCAATTCCCAATCCCTCGGTTTTGGCAAGGCTGTCGCCTTTTCTCTTTTTCAAAAATATACCTTTATAGAAAAATTGTGTGTGAATTTAGAATATTAGATTACAGGGGTGTTCATCAAAATTACATAACCGCCCCAATCGAATTGCACTGTAATTGGTGAGTTAAAGGTGGATTGAATTGATTTTAGGCTAGTAAAAAAAAGATCGCATTTTAACAATCGAGTTTTTACATTTACATAAATCGCATTAATCGCGTTCGACCGTAATAATAAAGAACTTATATAAAAAATTTATAATACATACAATAATATTTAAGATAATAATAATAATTACGATACTTTTTATTGGTATTGTATAATATATCTCTCTTCTACATTATAAATGTGTGGTTGATTTGCCATGTTTTATGTTTCTTCTCATTTTTGTGATGCCAAAAAATCTTTTCATATAATAATAGAATTATAAATTTATGTATTCGAATAAATAATTTTGTAATTAGTTTTTATATATAGTTGTTAATTATGTACATAGTTGAATTGAAATAGAATTCTAATAAAATAATAATAAAGAGTTTTAATTACAACTAATAACTATTTAAATAAAAATATCTAAAAAAATTAATAGTAACTAGGAAAAATACATAGGTTACATATATAGAAGAAGATGTAATGTAGAAACTTGAAAATCATACTTTTTTTATGAAGGAAAGTAATATGTGGAACAATATCCAATTATTTTTATTGTTTATTTATGTAATGTGATCATCAAGGTAAAGTAATATTTTTGATAATGTATGGGGCTTACCGAAAAATATTTGACGATAAATATTAAGTTATAATTAAAAACACAAAGTCAAAATAAATTAAATAAATATATTTATTTTATTTTAATGTATTTTTATATTGATGAAGTATATGACACAAATACTTTTAAATTTTCGTATGCATTACTTCTCCATATAAAAAAAAAATTAATCACTATATATTTTTATTTATCTGTCTTAGTCGTTGTATATCCTACACACATATACATATACATGTGTGTGTCTTTTTGTGTGCTTGTTGTAGATGATATTATTATTTTGTTACAATCTATTTTTCATAATCATCTTATTTTATTTCAAATATTATTTATTTAATATTTTATATATTATTATGATCAGTTTAATATACAATTTAATTTAAAATAAGAATTTTTTATAATCTTATTAAAAAAGGTGGTAAGTTTTTTATATTTATTTCTGTTTTTCTACAATAAATATATAACTATGTATATTTTACATATTGTAATTGATGTGTTATATTTTATATTTTTGCTAACTATATATCACTATAGGAATATACATTTATTGTGATAAATAATTATACCGAAAACATAATTTGTCACAAATCTAATATAATTGTACAAGTAATTAACTCTATACTAAAAATAACCAAAGTGCAGTTTTGATGATTATTGGGTTGGACTTGGGCTAGACTTTAAAAATACTGCAAATATTGAGTTGGGCAAAAAAAATTACCTAAATTGTCCCAACTTGCATCACGTACGCTCCTATTAGATTATAATGAGTGGAAAGCAAAATGAAATGAAAATGATATAATTTAAAAAAGGGATGATTACATTTACAACCCATCTATTATCATTTTACACAAATCATCTCTGTCTTTTAAAAAATTACAGAAGCCACTCTTGCAGCCTTTAAAGCTCGAAATTGCCCCTATTAACTTGGTCAAATTTTAAATTAATTTTTTAATGACAGAAATGCCCTCAACAGTATTTTGTAATTATCAAAAGGTAGAGGGGATGTCAAAGTAATGTTTATAGGGATGAATAATATGATCACATATATTTTTTATTATTATTTATACTAATTTTAATTTTAATTTTAATTTTAATTTTAATTTTAATTATTTTATTAACTTTTTTATTAATCTGTATATAAATTTACATGATGGGTGTCGAGACCACCAAAAATAATTTATTCCTACTGGCACTCTTGTAGGACTGATGAGTAGGGTCGAATCCTCAGGGACTGGGTTTTAGTTTATTTCTTCAAAATATAAAATAAAAGATGGGGGGGAGTTTGGATTTTGTCGAACAATAAAAACACAAAATTAATCAGAATGAATTAATATGAAAGGGGGCTTTTTCGGTTAAAGTCTAGTTCATGCTTGATCCCATTGGTCGATCATCGATGCAAAAATGACAATCGTTAAAAAGAATAGATTAGTTATAGTCGTTGGTACGACCTAACGACCTTACCTTTCCTTACCTTGTCGTTAGCCAAGAAACGTCCGTTGGCCAATTCACTAATCAATAAACAACCCTAGGAACGTCCATAGGATTTAATTTATCAATAGCATTAGAAATTAGAAAGGCCTAATCCTAACCAACAAATTCCAACGAGGATTTATTTAGATTAGATCATGCATTCCCCATAACACATCTTAACCACTTCCACATGGCTAATCATGCTACGTTGCTACTAGTTATCAAACTAAACAAACAATTACGGATTTGTGAAGTTCGATTAGCTAAGCAAACTTTCTTGACAACGAATAATTGGCCACATCATTCATAAATCAGATGTTTGTAATTAAAGCACAGAGAATAGCATGAATACTAATTTTAACGAATGTATTAAACATAAATTAGACCTCACAACTACTTTAGGGATCAAGCAATCACATGACTTTAACCGAAAAATAAGAGACTTAGCCTAACATGCTAATGGAAGAACACACTAGAAAGTGGTATTCCATTAGCAATTCGGCACAAGTAAAAGAATGTAGAAGGAGAAGAATAATTAGAACTAAAAGATAAAATAAAATATTGGATTAAAGCATAAGATCAAATATGAGATGGTTTTAGAGGTGTGAGGTGCCTCCTATTTATACTAATAGCACCTCACGAACCTGGATACAAAAGTGGGTAGGTTCGAAATCATTCCAAAAAGGTTAACATCTAACCAATCCCTTACATATATGCTAACTTTCCATTCTACAAATTCTATCAAGATCAATCAGTATAAGTCAGCAAACATTCTTTCCTTCTAGCAAAATCCGCCTTTCTTTATTTTTGGCAAGGTTGACCGCGGCATTAAGCGTGGGCACGCTTAGTCGTATCAGCAAGACTGTCACAATCCGTCTTTCTTTCTTCAATTGTCTTCAAATGCCCTTTTTAGCTTCATCTTGCCATCTTTACTTCTCATTATACCTTATGTGCTGAAAATGCAATAAAGTATATGATTTAGAAGTATTTTAGTCCCAAAATAAGGCATTACTACCATAAAAAGATGACAAATTGTGCACTTATCAAATACCCGCACACTTAGACTTTTGCTAGTCCTCGAGCAAAATCAGAATTATTTTAGCATCTAAAATTCTCTTCATGATCAAATACACTCAAAACAAGTTGGAACTATGTGCAAAGCAAATGACATATCCATGAAAAAGATGACTCAATATGCCTTAGAACGAGTTTCGACACAATAACTATCATCAAAGATCAATCATACAAAACCAATGGACTATTCCTCTCATCTTTCCAAACTCTCAAGTGTATATGGTTCAAGTGTTTCCCTCGATGCTTGCTGTAACAATGCTTCTCCATAAGCTTGCTTATACACCATATCTCCATCACCTTGAAATATGCACACATAAGGATCAAAAGGTCTTTTATTTTGGTTGTAATGGGGCTTTGGTTTAGGGGTAGGAATCTATAGATAATGAGGTTAAGTTCCAAATCTCAATTAGAGCACCAAGAAAATCGAGTGAATGTCAAATTAAAGCTCTTAAGAGTAGCATTCTCATTCCCCAAACACTTTTTGATAACTTCTTGAACTATGCCATATTGCTTTCTTTTTGGAGAGATTTTTCTTTTCTTTTTCTCTTTTTTTTCTTTTTTCTTTTTTTTTTCTTTCATCATTTCATTTTTTTTGTGGCAAGAATATTGCTTTCTTTTGCCATATTTTTCTTTTCTGTTCTTTTTTTCTTTCTCTCTTTTTCGCAATAGGCATAGGACAAGGTAGTAGTGCTAGCTCCCAAATAGTATAAAACCCACAACAATACCCCCACACTCATTTTGAGGAATATCCTTTTGAGTACAAAAAACCACAACTTTCAAACAATTTGCCTCGTTCTTTTGGAATAAACACCTTCTTTTCTTTGATGCTCTAATGATTTTTGAAAAGGTCAAAAAGAGGAGTTTAAAGAACGACGGAATAGGTTCATATTTGATGGTTTTTATCAACAAAAATAAGGCTAAAAAGGCTCAAGTGGTTTTACTAAGGTCAAAATAAAGTGTGGTAGTCAAATTAGGCTAAAAGTGGTTTTAATCCTATTGCCTTTATCATGTCCAAATGCATGCACATTTATGTGACCTCGACGTGGTTCAAAGCAAGTTCTAGGAAGACAAAGTCACAGAAACATTTCACTCTTAAGAAAGAATGGAATTTTCACAAATTTTTTAGGCTCAAAATCTCACAAGGGTTGTTTTAGTCCACTAATTTCATACAAAAAGATTTTCGACTCACGTTTTTTGTAGCAAAAATAGGTTTTTAAGCTATGAATCATCTAGAACATGAAAGTGCATTCTTTCCACACACAATGCCTTCAAGTCAAGAGCGGTTTAAAAATGAGAAAGAATTTTTCGAGCCAAAACAAATTTCAAAATTTTCTCAAGGTTCATCAAGTCAATCACAATTTTTTTCACAAATCCCACAAAGAGATTATCTACATCTATCCAACACTTCCATCGAAGAGTTCCCAAATTTCAGCAACAAAGGCCAACAAGTTATGAACACATCAAATCTCAGCACCAAGCACCAACAAGTTATGAACACATAAGCGCACCCCCACACTCAAAAGTCCACATTGCCCTCAATGTGGATGCTAACATGCAATCCAAAGACGGAATTAAAATCAAGAAGGTTAAGGAAACGTCCCTGGTTGCATGTCTAGGGGTTGTCAAGGTGTCGGTGGTCGCCTGGGCGTCAGCCGATGTGTTCAAATAGGTCAATGAGGTTTGCTTCCATTATTGCTATGCGCTTGCAATGTCGTCCACATGGTTTGTTGGTGTGTTGCAGTTCCAACCACGTCCTCCATGTTTGTGTCATTCCTTTCCTCGGCTTCATCTTTGCTAGCATCTTCTGTTTCTTCTTGGCTTGCTTCACTTGCATCGCTTCCTTCTTCATCGTTTTTAGTTTGATCATTTTCTGTCTCTTCCTCGGTGTCATCACTTTCATCAATCAATCTCTCTCGAGGGTGTGGTTGATTTTTTAACAAACTCAAAGAAATTTCCGTTGTGTGATGTCTGCTCTGGCGGCTCGAGTTTTAAAGTTGAGGTCGCCGCCGAGAGTTCCAGAGGATGGGGGTAGAACGCTTGGGCATCTGTTAATTCATTCCGATCTGAGGGAACCTCTCGGTTTTTTTTGGTTGCTCATTTTCAAGAGAAAGAGAAAGCAAGTGAGGGTAAGAAAATATTACCGTGGTGGAGGATGGCGGAGACCGGCGGACGGTAGCGGCTGAAGCCGGTGGAAGCGGAGTTGGGCGACAAAAATCGGGCTGTGTTGGAGGTGGCAATGGTTGCGCGAGCACGGGTTAGCGGCTGAGATGTCGTGGTGGTTGGGGATTTTGTGGTTTCTTCTCCTAGAAAAATAAGGAAGATTAGGGATATTTAGGAAACAATTTTGACCTAGTTCCCTTTTTTGAATTTTTGAATTTTCAATTTTTTTTTTAAATATATAATAAGAATATACGTATATAGGCAAGAGTGGTGTCAAAAACAGATTACTTTGTTCCACTAAGCGTGGGCACGCTTAGTGGAAGCAAGTAGTCTGTTCCAAGCAGGATAGTTTAACAGATTAGGACGAGTCACTAAGCGTGGGCACGCTTAAAGGGGACGACAAATCTGTTAAAACTGGAGGTTCTGACAGATTTGGATGAATCCTTAGATGTGGGCACGCTTCATGACACTCAACACGAAATTACTGTAATACTAAAATGGAAAAACTAAGGGATAGAAAAATCATGGGTTGCCTCCCATGCAGCGCCTTTCTTTAACGTCTTTGGCTAGACTTTGGTGGTGGCTTAAGTGATGGTGGGTTCTATGAGCTGAATTCCTTCCATGCTGGGTCCTTGAAAGTCTTCATAAAATGGCTTGAGTCGATGTCCGTTCACTTTGAACACCTTTTGTGTAGTTAGACTTTTTATTTCCACTGCACCATGAGGAAAGACATTAGTGACAATAAAAGGTCCAATCCATCTAGAACGCAACTTACCCGGAAAGAGCTTAAGCTTGGAGTGAAAGAGTAGAACTTTTTGCCCAATATTGAATTCATTCCGAGAGATGATACGATCGTGGAATGCTTTTGCCTTGTCTTTGTAGATCTTTGAATTCTCATAGGCGTCATTCCGTATCTCTTCGAGCTCTTGTAGTTCCAACTTTCTTTGTCCTCCCGCTTCATCCATTGCCAAGTTGAATTGTTTGATTGCCCAATATGCCCTATGTTCAAGTTCGACAGGGAGGTGACAAGATTTACCGTAAACCAAACGATATGGAGACATACCTATGGGGGTCTTGTATGCCGTACGGTAAGCCCACAATGCGTCATCTAGACGAGTGCTCCAATCTTTCTTGTTAGGATTCACTGTCTTCTCGAGTATGGACTTGATCTCTCGATTGGAAATCTCGGCTTGGCCATTTGTTTGGGGGTGGTAAGTGGTTGAGACCCTATGAGTGACATTGTACTTTTTCAACAACGCATCAACCACCTTGTTGCAGAAATGTGTTCCTCGATCACTTATTATTGCTCTCGGCATTCCGAATCTAGAGAAGATGTTAGCTTTAACAAATTCCACAACAGCTTTTGCATTGTCAGTTCGTGTGGCTTTCGCCTCTACCCATTTAGACACATAATCAATTCCAAAATAATGTAGGACTTGCCAAAGGAGGAAGGAAATGGACCCATAAAATCTATTCCCCATACGTCAAACACTTCACACACAAGTATTGGGGAAAGGGGCATTTGATTACGGGAGTTAATGTTTCCTACTTTTGGCAGTTTTCACAAGATTTACAGAACGAATACGCATCTCTAAACATGTTTGGCCAGAATAATCCACATTCCAATATTTTTCGTGCAGTTCGTTTGGGACCAAAGTGTTCTCCAAATGCATATGAATGACAGAATTCGAGGATAGAGGGAATTTCAGTTTCAGGTACGCACCTTCGTATGAGTTGGTCTGAACAAAATTTCCAAAGATAGGGATCGTCCCACACAAAGTACTTTGCCTCGCTTCTGATTTTGTCTTTTCTGGCCCTAGACAAGTCACGAGGTAAAGTACCGGTAACTAAGAAATTAACTAAATCAGCATACCATGGTGTGATTCCTCGAACGATGTGAAGGTGTTCATCCGGAATCTCATCATTTAGTGGGATAGGATCATTGCTTGTGACCAATCGACTGAGATGGTCGGCCACGAGATTTTCTGCGCCCTTTTTGTCCTTAATAGTAAAATGGAAACTCTTGTAGTAAGAGTATCCATCTTATGAGCCGGGGCTTTGCTTCTTTCTTGGATAGCAAGTACTTTAATGCTGCATGATCAGAAAATACAACAACTTTAGTCCCAAGCAAATAGTGACGAAATTTTTCTAAAGCAAAAACGACAGCTAAAAGTTCTTTTTCCGTCGTGGTGTAATTGCTTTGGGTGTTGTCCAACATCCTCGAAGCATAGTAAATCACGTGGGGCTCCTTTCCAATCCTTTGCCCTAGCACGGCTCCAATGGCGTGATTGCTTGCGTCACATATTATTTCGAACGATAGGTTCCAATCGGGGGATCGGATTACCGGTGCAGAAGTTAAGGACTCTTTTAGCTTATCAAAAGCTGCCGCACATGCACCATCAAATTCGAAATTTGCATCTTTTTGTAACAATGTGCATAATGGTTGGGCAATTTTCGAGAAATCCTTGATGAATCGTCGATAGAATCCTGCGTGACCAAGAAAAGAGTGAATCTCCCGCACACTTGCTGGGTAAGGCAAAGATTTAATGGCATCTATCTTGGACTTATCTACTTCTATCCCTTTAGATGAAACAATATGCCCTAGAATCAAACCTTGATCTACCATGAAATGGCATTTTTCATAATTAAGTACGAGGTTTTTTTCTATGCATCTTTCAAGAACTTTGGTCAATTTTTCCAAACAGTCATCAAATGAGTCTCCATAAGCGGTGAAATCGTCCATGAAAACTTCTATGAATTGTTCAACAAAATCGGAAAAAATACTGACCATACACCTTTGGAAGGTTGCCGGCACATTGCATAATCCAAACGGCATCCTTCTATAAGCAAAAGTTCCAAAAGGACATGTGAACGTCGTCTTGTCTTGATCTGCGGGGGCCACTGGAATTTGATGGAATCCTGAGTAACCATCAAGGCAACAATAATGAGAACGACCCGCTAGCCTTTCTAAAATTTGGTCTATGAAGGGAGTGGGAAGTGATCTTTTCTAGTGGCGGCATTAAGCTTTCTATAGTCTATGCAAACTAGCCAACCATTTTGTACTCGAGTGGGAACTAAATTACCAACAGAATTTTCAATGACTGTTATACCCGTTTTCTTGGGCACAACTTGAGTTGGACTTGCCCACTGACTGTCAGATATTGGAAAGATCATACCTGCGTCAAGGAGTTTTAGGATCTCCTTTTTTACCACTTCCATCATCGGTGGATTAAGTCGGCGCTGAGCTTCTCTCGATGGTTTAGTTCCCTCCTCAAGTAATATCCTATGCATGCAGGTGGAAGGGCTTAAACCTTTGATGTCAGCGATGGTCCATCCGATGGCTTCCTTGAACTCTCGAAGTACTCGGATCAGCTTTTCCTCCACGAGGGGTTTAACTTGCTTGAGACTATCACCGGCAATGTGTTGTTTTCTCCCAAATAGGCATACTTGAGATGTTTCGGCAATTCTTTCAATTCCAAAGCGGGTGCCTGCAATATGGAAGGAAGAAGTTTAGTGCGGGATTGCGGCAATTCGATGAAAGCAAGATTAAGAGGTAAGGAGAGAGAGATTCTAGTTCGAAGACGCTTTCACTAATGTTCGGATTAACGGTTTTGTCTTCCGCTAAAATCTGTACTAGCACGGGTGTGAGGCTTTCTTCCAACACAAACTTCACATGATCCTCGCTATTTGTCGACGAGAGTGCCTGCACAAGGGGATCAACAATGTCTACAAGAAGGGCTGTTGGTATATCAGAAGGGTACCTCATGGAATCATAAATGTTAAATTTAATGATTTCGCCATCAAACTCCATAGAGAGGGTACCGCTGTGTACGTCAATTTTCGTTCTAGCCGTTTTGAGAAATGGTCTCCCTAGTAGGATAGATGTGGAACTTGGGGAATTGTCTTCCCTCATGTCTAACACGTAGAAATCTGCCGGGAAAACTAACTCGTTTACCTGTACTAAAATGTCTTCTAGAACTCCTTCGGGGTAGACAACTGATCGGTCTGCGAGCTGAATGACAACTCCCGTTTCTTTCAAAGGACCAACATGTAAAGACTCAAAAATGGAGAGGGGCATTACGTTAATTGAAGCTCCTAAATCGCACATAGCCCTTTTTATACCAATCAAACCAATTTTACACGGAATGGTAAAAGTACCTGGATCCTTACATTTGGGAGGTAGTTTTCGTTGGAGGATTGCAGACACATTTTCTCCCATGCTTACCCGTTCGTTCCCCTTGAGCTTACCTTTGCTGTGCATAGTTCCTTGAGAAATCTTGCGTAGCGGCGGTTTGTTTGATAGCGTCGAGCAAAGGGATGTTGACTTCTACCTTGCGAAAAGTTTCAAGGATCTCTTTTGCTTCTTCATCCTTCTTGGATTTGGCGAACCTTTCCGGAAATGGGGGTCTAGTCACCAACACTTTAGGATTGTCCTCCTTGGTCTCGTCATCTTGATCTTGTTGTATCTCAACCTCTTTTTCTGGTTTTCTCTTCTGAGCGTGCCCGCGCTTAGTGCCATTTTCGTCTGTGTTTTCTTGCAATTCTTTTCCACTGCGAAGGACAATAGCACTAGCGTTCTGTTTAGGGTTAATAACAGTTTGAGAGGGCAGCTTACCTTGGGATTCCAACTTACTAACGGATGATGCCAGCTGACTCATTTGAGACTCCAGATTCTGAATACTCGTTTGCGTGCTAAGTTGGAATTGCTAAACACTTTGTTGCAATTGCTGGATTTTGGGTGTTCTGCTGAATTTGCTGAGTGTTAGAAATGAGTGATTTCATCATATCTTCAAGATGCGTACCTTGCTTAGGATTAGACGGTGGCGGCATAGGTGGTCTGTATTGAGGCCTCTGAAAATTCTGCGATTGTGCACCATAACTCAAGTTCGGGTGATCCTTCCACCCGGGGTTGTAGGTGTTGGAGAAGGGATCATACCTCCTTTGCTGCTGTCCGGAAAATCCTACGGCATCGGCATTTTCAGTAGGCCCCGCTTGAAGTGTTGGGCACATATTAGTGACGTGTGCCGGTGAGGTGCATATACCACATGCTTTCACATGTTGAGTTCTTTCTACTGCAAGCGTTTTAACAAGAGAAGTAAGCTCATTTAATCGATCATCAAAAGCAGCTATACTTACCTCGTTAATCTTCCTTGGTGGGTCATCGTATCTAGTCCCAAACTGCTGCGTATTAGATGGCATGATGGAAATCAAGTTTCGTGCTTCGGTAGGAGTCTTGTTGAACAGTGCTCCTCCACTGGCTGCGTCGATCAATTTTCTGTCCATACTTGACAGTCCTTCATAGAAGTACTGGATCAACAGATGGTCTGGAATCTGATGGTGGGGACAACTCTTGACCAACTCGTTGAATCTTCCCCAATACTCACAGAGACTTTCACCTGCAAATTGGCGAATTCCGCTTATCTCCTTGCGGATTGTCGTAGCTCGCGAGGCAGGGAAATATTTCTCAAGGAATCGTCTCTTGAGGTCGTTCCAAGTTGTGACGGATCCCGAAGGTAGGAAATATAGCCAGTCTTTCGCTTGATCGGCAAGAGAGAAAGGGAAGGCTCTTAATTTGATCTATTCTTCGGTGACCCCTTGTGGTCGCATACCGGAGCAGACCACATGAAATTCCTTCAAATGCTTATGCGGATCTTCACTTGCAAGACCGCGAAAAGTAGGAAGTAAGTGAATCAAACCAGACTTAAGTTGAAAAATTACCTCTAAATTCGGGTATTCAATGCACAACGGCTGCTGGTTCAGATCGGGTGAAGTCATATCATTGATCGTTCTTTCGGGGACTATAGCCATGACTTCTTCTTCGGATTCTCCTGAGGACTCTCCAAATTCCAGCGTTATATCTTTTCCATCCTCGTATGAAGTTGATGCCTCCTCAGTATGTTGCTTGGTTTCCCGATGAAGTCTTCGTGTAGTTTTTTCGATCTCGGGGTCGAATGTAAGTTCACCTGTACGAGAAGACCTTGGCATCAATAATGAAAGATAACAAAGAAGAAATTAACTAACAAAACGCCAGTCCCGGCAACGGCGCCAAAATTTGATGGGTGTCGAGACCACCAAAAATAATTTATTCCTACTGGCACTCTTGTAGGAGTGATGAGTAGGGTCGAATCCTCAGGGACTGGGTTTTAGTTTATTTCTTCAAAATATAAAATAAAAGATGGGGGGAGTTTGGATTTTGTCGAACAATAAAAACACAAAATTAATCAGAATGAATTAATATGAAAGGGGGCTTTTTCGGTTAAAGTCTAGTTCATGCTTGATTCCATTGGTCGATCATCGATGCAAAAATGACAATCGTTAAAAAGAATAGATTAGTTATAGTCGTTGGTACGACCTAACGACCTTACCTTTCCTTACCTTGTCGTTAGTCAAGGAACGTCCGTTGGCCAATTCCCTAATCAATAAACAACCCTAGGAACGTCCATAGGATTTAATTTATCAATAGCATTAGAAATTAGAAAGGCCTAATCCTAACCAACAAATTCCAACGAGGATTTATTTAGATTAGATCATGCATTCCCCATAACACATCTTAACCACTTCCACATGGCTAATCATGCTACGTTGCTACTAGTTATCAAACTAAACAAACAATTACGGATTTGTGAAGTTCGATTAGCTAAGCAAACTTTCTTGACAACGAATATTGGACACATCATTCATAAATCAGATGTTTGTAATTAAAGCACAGAGAATAGCATGAATACTAATTTTAACGAATGTATTAAACATAAATTAGACCTCACAACTACTTTAGGGATCAAGCAATCACATGACTTTAACCGAAAAATAAGAGACTTAGCCTAACATGCTAATGGAAGAACACACTAGAAAGTGGTATGCCATTAGCAATTCGGCACAAGTAAAAGAATGTAGAAGGAGAAGAATAATTAGATCTAAAAGATAAAATAAAATATTGGATTAAAGCATAAGATCAAATATGAGATGGTTTTAGAGGTGTGAGGTGCCTCCTATTTATACTAATAGCACCTCACGAACCTGGATACAAAAGTGGGTAGGTTCGAAATAATTCCCAAAAAGGTTAACATCTAACCAATCCCTTACATATATGCTAACTTTCCATTCTACAAATTCTATCAAGATCAATCAGTATAAGTCAGCAAACATTATTTCCTTCTAGCAAAATCCGACTTTCTTTATTTTTGGCAAGGTTGACCGCTTAAGCGTGGGCACGCTTAGTCGTATCAGCAAGACTGTCACAATCCGTCTTTCTTTCTTCAATTGTCTTCAAATGCCCTTTTTAGCTTCATCTTGCCATCTTTACTTCTCATTATACCTTATGTGCTGAAAATGCAATAAAGTATATGATTTAGAAGTATTTTAGTCCCAAAATAAGGCATTACTACCATAAAAAGATGACAAATTGTGCACTTATCAAATACCCGCACACTTAGACTTTTGCTAGTCCTCGAGCAAAATCAGAATTATTTTAGCATCTAAAATTCTCTTCATGATCAAATACACTCAAAACAAGTTGGAACTATGTGCAAAGCAAATGACATATCCATGAAAAAGATGACTCAATATGCCTTAGAACGAGTTTCCACACAATAACTATCATCAAAGATCAATAATTTTTGAATTTGAATTTATAAGCTAGTAACTAATTTTTACTAATATATTATTAATAATTTAATATTTTACTTATTAAGAGGTGTAAATTTATAAATAGATCAAAAAAATAATAAAATAATTTAAATTTAAATTATAAATTAATATAAATAATAATTAAAACATATATAAGGTCATATTATTCATCCGCATAAGCATTACTTTGACACCCCCTCTACCTTTTGGTTATTAAAAACACCCTGAGTGCATTTTTGTTACTAAAAAATTAAATTAAAATTTGATTGGGTCAATAGGGACATTTTAGGGTTTTAAAGCCCATCAGGGGTGATTTCTGTAATTTTTAAAAAGATAAAAATAATTTATATAAAATAATAATAGATGTGGGGGTGTTAATATAATTATCCCTTTAAAAAATAAATAAATAGAGGGATAAAGAAAAGTTAAATGATGAGTGATGCGAGATAAGAGAAGAAAGGATTGAATTTCACAAATGGAAAGAGAATATTTATACTAAATACTAACCTTTATGGCATGCCGTCTCAGTGTGCATATAATAAATAATTTTATTTTTAAAATATATTATAAAAGAGAAAAATAATAGCTAGACTTGAATCTCATGACTGATAATGTCTTCATTCTCCTCATCCACCCAAATTGCATAAATTGAATAATTAGAGAATATTTCCCAAATCATGTAAATTGAATGAAGGAGACGATCTCGATGGTGATTTTTAATGGCTGAATAGAGTGGTTAAAATTTAGTTTTGGTTATGCAGAGTGGGGTTTGGGTGTATTGGAGGTATTTTGATAGTTTAAAAAATTAATGTAATGGTGTAAAAAACTTCCATTTGTGAGTGTAAAAGGAGTTTCTTTTTATATTTAGTATAGATAAAAAATAAAAGCCTTTCACACTCAGAAACGATACTTAATGATATAACCACACCTAATATTGTGAAGTAAAAAATATCCTTGAATTGATAAGATAGTGGAGTCAAAAATATAAATAAAATTAAATAAAAAATTATGGAGTCGTGGATGCTATCCACATTTCCACAATTTTTTCTATTTTATTTATTATTTATTATAATTAAATATTCAACTAATTATAGTTATTAGTAAATTTAAAAATTTACGTACAAAAATAATTACGATAGTTATAAATATTAAAAATGATCGTCGGTCCCACGTGTGCGCCCAGTGGCATTAGCATTGAGATCTTTTTTCTTATCCAAATTTTGTATTAACTTGTTTTATTAATCATCATAATTAACGATCACATGCTAGGCACGCACACCACACCGTTAAATTGTAGACAAAAAAGTGGATGAAGATTAAAGTGCTAATTTTTGTAAGTTAAGAAACTAAAAGTGTTAATTTCATAATGAATGAGATCAAAAGAGAAATGGGCCTAATTTATGGGATAAAAAAGGTTATTCCCTCTATTGTTGGGTGCAAGGATTTTTTTATGCTTATTATTATTTATGGTTTATTTTTATGTTGATTCTAGTATTGAGTTCCACAACTTTTTGTCTGTTCCTTTTTTTGAGTCAATCATGCTTGAATACTTTAAGACACGTGGTCCCAAGTCAATGTATTTTGGAATATTTAAGCTTTATGGTCCTGTAATGCAGGAATGCTTTGATTTTCTATTGGGAACTTACTATACTTTATATGTCAACATATTTGAATAGTGTTATGTGCAATTTTTACACCTTGTGTTATGGTTCTGTCAATTGTTGAAACATTTCATTTTTATGCTTTTATTTTATTTATCAGCAGAATTTTCAGACATAGAATATTAATTTTTAGTGGGGTGGGAAGTTTGTAAAACATCCTACACTTAGATATGTAGGAGGGCATAAGAAAGTATTTAAGAAGGGACAAATTATATGGGTATGTATGAATTAGGAGAAATGTATCAACAGTGGGGGGGGGAGGAGTTATTTAGAATGGGGCATAAGACAAATTAAAAAAAATATTCTGACATTTATTTGGTTGATTACAAAACTGTCATAGAGGCTTTGATGTTCCTGTAAATGTTTATGTAGAGAAAGAGGGTGTTGAACCTCTTGAAGTCATAGATAGTCAAAGGTAATCCAATTGAAAAGGAGCAAGAGGAAGAGATTAGATGTTTGTTAGAGGAAATAGACTTTGAGGAGTTAGATGAGAATGAGATTAAGGGTGATGTTCTGAGGAAGGATTGTGAGGGGCTGGGGTGAGTTTGAGAGAGCTGAAATGAGGAAGGATTGTGAGGAGCAGGGTATAGAGGGTCAGGGATTGGAAGGGGTTGAGTTTGAGGGGGCTGGTTGTGAGGAGCAGGGGGGGGGGGGGGGGGGGGGGGGGGTGTTGATGAGAATTTGACTAACATTTAGCAATGAGCCAAAATATGTGGCTGAGAATTTCATTGAAATTCTAGTTCAACAAATGGCTAAACAGATGACTGAGAATTGCACTGAAATTCCAGTTCGAAAGATGGCTGAAAACATGTCTTTTGAAATTCCAAATCAAAATGTTGAAAAAGGCAAAAGAAAATGTATGAAAGAGTTTTGAATGAGTCCTCATCAGAATTTGATGATTCATTTGATGAGGACTATGTGCAATCTGGTGAGGGAGTGATAATGAGGCCGGTAGTGTGGTTTTAAAAGACATTGAATGTGAATCTGATGATGACATTTTCTTGTCAAATAATCTAAGTAAAAAAGAATTAATGATGAAATTAAAAAGGACGATGAAAAACAAAATGAACTAAAAAATGCCTGAAACATTTAAAATTGGAGAACATGAATGGGCTAGTGTGATGATGTGATTGGGAATGAAGATAATTTGGTTAGTTTGGAAGGTAGTGAAGAATTTGATACTGGAAAACACCTTGTTTGTAAAGAATCTACTTAAATGAAAAATTTAAATCTGGTAGTTGGAATGAAATTCCAAAATACTGCACATTTTAGGGATGTTTTGAAGGATTAGTGCATAAGGAATGGGGTCAACATTGAGCTCTTAAGAAATGAGGCTGCAAGGGTGATTGCAAAATGTAAAATATAGGGTTGTGAATGGAGGATCCATGCCTCACCAATACATGGTGGACCTACATTCCAAATTAAAACATTAAAGGGCAAGCATACATGTGCAAGGACCTATGAAAATAGGCTTGCCAATGCATCACATCTTGCAAAAACAATTGAAAATGCAGTAAGAGATCATCCTACAATTCCTGTTCAACAACTGAAAAATAGAATTCTTTCAAAATCCAATGTGGATGTGATTAGATTTAAGGTGATGAGGGCCAAAAAAGAAGCTTTAGAGCAAATAAGGGGAGATGATGCCAAGCAATATGAATTATTGTGGGACTATTGTGAAATGTTAGACAATGTAATCTAGGGTCTAAGCCCATACTTGAAAATTGGAAAATTCTGATCCTCCCGTCTTTGGCAAAATGTATTTAAATCTATGGGCACTAAAAAGAAATTTGTGGAACGGTGTAGGCCAATTATAGGGCTTGATGGCTGTTTTTTTAAAATAGTTTATGGGGCCCAATTGCTTGTGGCTGTGGGAATGGGTGGGAATGACAACATATTCCCAATTGCAATAGATTTAGTGCAAATAGAAAATAAGAAAACTTGGGTATAGTTTGTGGTGAACTATTGGATGATATAGGGGGTGTAGGCACTAGAAAAGGGTCATTTATGTCTAATAGGCAAAAAGACCTTGTAGAGACCTTAAAGGACTTTGTTCCAAAATCTAAGCACAAATTTTGTTTAAGATATATGTATGAAAATTTCAAAGTAAAATTCTAGTCTATTGAACTGAAAAAGTACTTTTGGAAAGCAGTCTCAACTGCTAACAGAAGAGAGTTTGAGGCTTTCATGAAAAAAATGATCCAAAAATAAAAGATAGTGGAAACAACCTCTGACTGGTTACAAAAGATTAATCCATAGGATTGAGCAAGATCATATTTTCCAGTTCACAACAAATGTGACATCCTGGTGAATAACTTATATGAAAGCTTTAATAATTACATACTTGAGACAAGTAATAAACCAATTATAAGTATGTTAGAGTGGATTAGAATAAGGTTGATGTCTAGGCTACAATTGAAAAGAGAAGGGATGGAAAAGTATGGAGGAATAATTTGCACTAACATCTTAAAAATGATCAACAAGCAACAACAAATTGTAAGAAAATGTTTCATTGGGTGGTTGTGGGGGGGGGGGATAGAATATGAAATTGGCCACTTCTTCGATAAGTATGTGGTTGATTGAGAGAAAAAAAATACAGTTGTGACATGTTTCAATTAACAAGGTACCCATGCTACCATGCTTGTGCAGCAATTGGGTCCATAAGGGCTAAACTAGAGGACTATGTGGATGACTATTATAAGAAGTCAATGTACTTGAAGGTGTACAATGGCATTATACATGTCCCTGGGGTAAAAGATTACATAGAAACAAGTTTTGGGATATTTAAACCCTGAAAGATGAAGAAGAAAATGGGCAAATCTAAGAAGCTTAGCAGAAAGGGCCATAATGATTTGTAGACAAAGACATCAATCAGGGAAGGTTGACACATACCTACAGTAAGTGCCTTCAAACATGCCACAACTAGGGAACTTGCAAGAATCGAATACATCCCAAGTCTAGTTTTTTCAAGGTTTGTGCAATTTTTTTAATTTTTTGTACAGTTTTACATGTTTTATAATTGTAGTTTGTGTTATGCTAATTTACATGTGCAGGCAAATGCCCTTGAATGTGAACATCAAGAAATCCCACAGGGATCTCAAGCCCCCCCCCCCCCCCAGCCGAGAGCAACCAAGTGGTGCCAAGGTAATTTCAATTCTGTCGGGCATGCTGAATTGTGCTATTTTCATGTCACTCACTTTTCTCACATTAGCTTCTTTTCAACGGACTGCACCAACAGGAACAAGACCAAGCACATTACAACTACTTGCACCAAGATTTGCAACCCAAGTGTGTTCAAGTTCTTGAAATTGTTCTTAAATGCAACCGAAAGTGAAAAGGAATGATAGAATACACTAAATTGGTGTTAATGCTTACTGCAACAACAAGTTGGCTATTTTGGCCCCAGAAAGGCAATCTTATTGAGGAATGTTCAGAGTGCAAGTACTCCAGCAAGTTCTTCAATACCTGCAAATAGAAGAAACAACAAGAGGCCAACAATTTCACAAGATTTGGAAAAAGATGAAAAAAAGTTAAAGAGAAGACAACACAGTAGTTTAGAGAGCTAAAGACATCGATCTTTTGTAACTATCTGTCTTTTGTAAATGGTCTGCCTTTTTGTAAATGTTGGATAGATTGCTGGAATTTAGTAGGTGAACATTTTTAGTACTGTTGAATGTGGATTTTTGTAAATCAACTAACTTGCTGTACTGTGGGCACTCAAAACCGTATGGGGTTGCAAACTATGCTAATGGAATCCTATTTTATGTTTTTTGTCAATTTTGTTGTAGTTTTTGTTTTCAGTTTTCTGCACATTTTCTGGAATATTTAGGGTCTTCCATTTCTGGCAATAAAATAAGGTCATTTTTGGATATTCAATCTCTGACAATGAAATAAAGTAATGTTCTGGATATTCAATTTTAGTTGTAATCAAAATGCCAAAAAGTTAAAATACTTCAAAATAATAAATAACATAACATATATACTACAATAGTCAAAATAATTCATTCAATACTTAAACATAAGAGTTTTACATTGTCTTCATTTTAATTTTATCAATCAAACTAACATTAACGCAAGAAGAACAACACTAACTCCAATCCAAAAACTAACATTATTAGCTAATGTTCTCCTTTGACAGTAGCACCAATAGATCCACCAGTCTGCAAGTTTGACATAACTTCCTCCTCACCATCAAAATTCCCTTTTCCATCCTCTGAATCACCCTGTTCCTCAAAGCTACGGAAAAATTCCCCCATTGTGTACTTTTGAGCATGAAATTTTAGAGGAAACTCAATTCATGCCCATGTAGCTCTTTGAGGCTCTAACCAATGAAAAAAAATTACAAACTTGATATCTGCAACAAAAATATATCTTCCTTTCGAGGGTTTGGTTTGTGACTCCACTACTCTAATTTCAGCCTTCAAATTGCACCTACATAAAGGCGTAATTGAAAACCTCAAATACCGACTGTGTGTTATGTCGTGCTTTTCTTTTTTTTGAAATGAAGAGCTTGACATTTTCTCTTTTTTGAGAAAAATTTGTGAGAAACAAGTGGAAAAAGGGAGAAATGCTATAAGTAGAGTTATTGCACTTTAAATTGAGAAAGGAGGGGCACAATGCCAAAACACAACATAAAAATATTACACCAGCCGCAAGAATGGCGTGTGCGGCACACCTTGGACACGCAAGGGATTAATTGCTACATTAAAAATTTCATAGAGAGGTAATTTGGTATTTTTATTATCACAAGGGGATAACATGCACATTTCTCATATCACAGGAGGAGTGGCATGCATTTTTCCCAAAATTTTTATATATATATATATATTTGTGTATGGTATTCAACTATTTATATTATATCCAAGTCTCGAATTATGTATTTTAATTCAAATATTGCACAAAGATGCATATTACAGCGCGATTATAAGTAAAAATAATAATAATAATAATAATTTCACTCTCTACTCTTGAAAATTTGATATAATTACTCATATACTCTCTGTAGTTTGAAAAATTGCATCTAATATCCCTAAAATTTGCTTCTGTCTAATAAATATGTTCATTCGTTAGTCAAAATTCACTGAATTTGTTAATACTATCAATTCGGTGAATTTAATCAAATTCGGTAAATTTTAACTATTAAAAAAACTTATTTATTAAACCGAATCAAACCTCAAAAGTAGTAAATATAATTTTTCAAATCACAAGAAAATCTATTTAATTATACTGAACTTCAGGAAAGAGGAATATAATTACCCTTAAAAAAAGATATATTTTCATTTTCAGCAGCTGGAATTTTGGAAATATCTTCTTGTTTATGGCAAGAATAGCACATTTCAAGACTTATAAACTGACTTTCAGTTTGTGCATGAAAAGCAGATCTAGTACAACAAAATTCAGAGAGACCTGCATCAGTCATCACTATCATACTTGTAATTTTTACAACTCCAAACTCTAATTGATAATGCAACTTCTACAACCCTGCCAAATTCTATGTATTTTACTCAGACTATGCCATTAGAACAAGAAGCATTTACACTGCTACAAGAAAAAAGTAGTCTACAAAGAGAAAACCATATGATAGATCACAACTATCCAAGAAAACTAATATACACCATCAACAGCAGCATCATTATTTTGAACGACTCAGAAAAGTGACTGCAATACGGAGATAGATATACAACATATCTTATACATGTCCACACAGTACAAAGCAATAGATGTTCAATCGGATTTCTTTGGTACGTTGTGGTTTCGAGCATGCCAAGCAGTAGAATAAGCAGAAACTGCTGATCCAGTCATGGAGAACGACTGCTTTGCTAGATGTCCGGTTTTCTTTGCCGCAAGCCACAGGGTCCAGAAGAATCCGATCCAACCTGATTCGGGCAGGGTGAGCAAGTATTATGCAATATGTGTAGGATGAAATAAAGACAAGAAAAACACTCATCATGTAGCTTCAAACGAGTAAAAAACCAAGTTCAATGGATAAGTCAGCTGGATCACATGTGAGAAGAATTGAGATAAAGATTATACAGCATATGCAAATTTTAGATCGTAAATTGTTCATTGTTTTGAGACGACTTTTTATCACCATTGACAGAACTGATGATACTGTGTCCAAGTTATTTCTATAGATAAAAGGGCACTAACTTCAGCTGTTGTGGCTACAAAGAGAGCGGTTGTTTCCCAGAAATTCTTGTTATTTGGAGCTTAGAAAGAAGAGCAATAGTAGATTGATATTTGTCACAAGATACATAATTGAGAAATTTTCTTCTAATGCACATGGATCCTAAAGGATGGGGAGTCATAACTTCTTGTGGTGCTGATTGTTGTTGAATGAGTATTGGCTCAGATTATGGTCTATGCATAGACAATAAATTTCATGCTCCATATTGTTGTCTGCATATACGGTAATAAGAAAAAATGTTATATGCCTTCAAACGCACAATAATATTATCTAAAAAGCACATCCTTATATGTGAGAGAAAGATAAATAAAAGAAATTACGTTGCATGAAAATGCCGGGAACTGATAAGCATACGCTGAAAAATTGGTAAAGAGGCTAAGCTCTTGAAACATGGGCATAGGAATTTTCTGGAAATAGTGTATCCCATCATCATTCTCATAATTAATAAAAAAATAAAATCTTTATGTATAAGCTATAGTATGACACCTATATACAACTTTACGTGTAAGCAACATGTCTGATCACCTCAAAATTTGAATACTGAATAGTGAAAAACAAATTATTTTGAGACCGTAAGATTTTGTCATAGACTGTTTTCTAATCAATGTTATGCTTTCTGTCGTGCTTAGGGGAGGCATTATTTTCTTGATAATACAAAAGGCCAAAAAACATGTTTCCACTATTAAACAAGGATCAGACTTGCCGTTCAAATTTGCTTCTCTATTATTGTTTCTTTTGAGACAAACAATTTAAAGAACATCAGACACGTGCCAAAAATCAATGAACTCCAAAGAGACTAAGAGAGTATGTTCCCTTAGCTCAAAGTAGAATATTGGATAAAAAGAATAAAGCAACAGCACCTGTAGCTACAAGAACTGCAATAACTGCTGAAATTGTTGCTGTGGAAATGGCAAAGACAGCTACAGCCAATGCTCCCACATAAATCACTGCAGCACAGGTAAAGAATATAGCTAAAAATCCTCCTGCTGCTGCTAAAGACACGAGAAGAGAGATGACGATAGCATTGATGGTTGCCGCAACAAAGAAAAGCATAAAGACTAACAATCCCGTCAAGGCAAGAAAAGAAATCGCCCCAACCTGCAGCAATCATTAAGTATTTGGTGAAAACAAAAACATAACTCGTTAGAAGAAAATTCACACAATTTAAAGAGTTACAGAGCCTCAAACTTGTCAAATATACCAACATGCTGGTACACTTTTGAATAAATATAAGGCCTAAAGTTAAACTAACTTGTTAGATGAAGCAATGATTAATTACTAAATGAAAATATGAACCAGAAGAATGAAGTTGATATAAGAGCATGTGACAGAGAAATACAAGCTCATATAAGAAAATTGTAGTCTAACATAGCCAGCTGATAGGTATCTTTGCATTGCTCCTCTGCAACAACATTTCGCTTCTTATAAGAGACAAGCATTACAAAAACTGAACAGATTATTAACTCTAGCTTGCTCTTTTTCAGCGTCTTTTGTTGGCACATGAGAGAACTTAAAGAATAATGAGCACACTCCTCAAGAAATAATAGTCGTCAGTATTCACCCAATAGTTTCTTTACCACTTCTTAGGATGCGAATGAGAGAAGATCAGCCATGATGTGGAAGGTAAGTGGATTTCTTTCCAAAGATTTGAAGTATACTGTTTCATCTCATCATCTCCACTAGTTTTCTTCAACATTTGATTGACGGGAGCATACACAAAATCCATGTTCATCCAAAAATCAATGTTCTTCTCGCATACTGTTCAATGCATTTTTCATGTGTGTTCATCTCAGATTACACAAACACAGGCCTCCAGTGACAATACTATGACCAAACATAGTACATTTTACAGCGGTGCTACCAAGATCTACATAGACATGATTCATTTCACAGGTAGTCACGTCACAAGAGCCTACTCAGGCCAAAACATGGATCTTTGAGCACCCTTGAGAGATGTACCCTTACATAATCATCTCCACGCTATGACTAATCACAAACTGCAAATTTAGTTTGCAACATAGGTTTTCTACTCATATTTTGTCTTATGAGGGAGACAGATAACTGAACCCACAAGCACTCATACATGGAACTTCAAAATGGTACCAACACCTGACCAGAAGTACCAACTACAATTCTGAATGCTCTAAAATTTACTGACGGATAGTTTCAAGTGAAACGAGATATTTCACGCCTCAGATATTACAAACTTAATGTTTTACCGACACATCTTACAAATGCTTTCATCAAAAGTGTGATTGTTGTGGTAGTACAAACTTGCCAAGATAATATTAGTCAAAGCTTGTGCCGATATTGAGAACGTGTCTCGGCCAACATAATAATGTATTCGCAATCTTACGTTGCACATTGTCCAAGCATTCCATCAACCTCTAGAATCACAGCGAGGTGCGCTGCAATGCATCTTTCACCTACCCCTTTAGCCCTTTTCGTCTTGAAAGCAATATACATATTACAAAAGATCCCAAAAGGTATGACCTCGCTGAACAAACTTTCAATAAGTTCTCGTTACAAAAATAGGTAAAATACAAGTTACATACTCAAGAAAACAACAGTACATCTAGCCATGACAAGAACTCTTTATCTTCGTATGTTACACCTATTTAAAAGACCATAAATGCTCAGCCCACTACACAAATTTTCTGCTTAATTATTACGATTCAATATAAATACCCACAAAAATAAAGTAGATCCGCATACAATCAATATTAACAGAAAATAACAACAAGAAGTATCAAAACCAATATTTGATAACGCAGATGGAAAAAATCAAAGAAAATGAATTTCTCATAGCAAGTACAAGTAGACTCACGGAAACAACGAGCAGGGCGCGAAGAGGGCTGCCGCGACGGGTCCAGCTGAGAACATTACGCGCGGTGTTCCTCGAAGCATCGCGAAGCAGAGGGACATTGACAGAGAGCGAGGCTTTAACCCTCTGCAGCACAGGTGCGGAGGAACTCGGATCGGGGAAGAAAGCAGCAGCGATCAAGCGGCTGAAAATGGTGTAAAGGGTCACCTCTTTCGTCCCTTGCTCACTCTCCCCTTCACCCTCCACAACCAAACCTCCGTTGGGCTTCTTGGCCTCATCATCCGCCATTTTTGTTTCTTTTTCACTCTCTGGTGCGTGTTTGTGCGTGAAGAAAGAAAGTGGGCTCTTCTTGTTGACTAGTTGTAAGGAAGTATTTCAAGCATTGATTGGTAACAGTGAAGGTTGAATTTGATTAGGCGATGGGAAATTGGAGAGGAACAGAAGCAGGGGCCGGGGGGACAGGGAAGATGGGTAGTCGGGCTCTCGACGCGTGGACGGCGGATCATGTCTACGGAGTAGTACTATCTCATTTTCTGCCCATAGATTTGAGCCAGCTGCTTGTGCCTTGTTTGTTTATTTCAAATTAAGGGCGTGTTTGGTTCATATAAACAAAAAAGGGAAGTGAAAGGAGACAGACGAGGGGAGTGAAAAGGCAATAGAGATAAAAAGAGTAATAATTTTTCTTTAAAATATGCATAAATGTGATTAAATTTTAAATACTTTTCTTTATTTGGTATAAAAAAATAGACTGAGAAAAAAAATTATTTTTATTATTTTATCGATTAATTCTTTTTTATTTTATATTAGAAAAATAAATAAATTAATATTACATTAAAATAATTTTAGAATATAAAAAAATTAAAAATCTTATTAGAACAAATATTCATCAACTAAAAACAAAAAATATTTTTATGTAATAAAATTGTTCATTAAAATAAGTATTGTGAATTTATTCTAAATTATTCAGTTTAAATAAAATAAAAATTATTATTAATGATAAAATTTATGTACCATATCATCAACGAAAAAAGAAAAGTGAATTAGAGAAAAAATTATATATATGAGTAATCGAAAATAAAAATAAAAAATGTATTTTTTGTCTTTTTAGCCTTATATGTTCACTTTTGGATGAAAATGAATTAGACTTCCAAAGGGTTATATACATCCAATTTTACTTCCTTTTTTCATTCCGACCGAACAAATTCTAAATTTTATTTCGAGTGTAAATATATATATTTTTCGCCATTAATAATCAATTCTGAAATTAAATTCTTTGAAAAACACGTAATGTGATAAAAAGCAATAGTTTCTAATTATTAATCTCACAACAACTATTTTTTTATATGATTATCATTGTGCCCATTAAATAATTCTAAAATCCACTCATTAACCTTAAGATAATGTTAATTTTAAAATTTAGCTATAATCTGCAATTTTATAATTAATTATAAAAAATTGAATAGAAACGTCATAATTTTTTTTTTTTTTTAAATCAAACAATCCAAAATCAATTTCTCTTATAATCACTTGCACATTATACACCAAATATATGAAAATTACATCAATTATTTTATTTAAATAAAAATATTTGTATATATTAAATAAATTAAAAATGGAATTTGAGTCAAAATAGAAAACTAAAATCCAAACGATAGCTTGCGTTTTCTTCACTTGTTAACAATGTTTTTTTTTTTTGTAATAATACATCGATTGCGATGATAAATTATACTAACTCAATAATTTATATAAAGTGGAAAAAAACACTCACATAAAGTGAAATATCTATGCACACGTTCAGCTGAACTTGAACTCATGACCTCAAACTTGTTATGGGACCTCAATCTTGGCCTTAACTACTAAGCTAAGATATTTTTAGTCACTTGTTAACAATGCTATAGGGTTTAGATGTAGTAATAATCTATAATAATTAGGGATAATTACACTTTCCTTCCTTAAAGTTTGATGTAATTACACGTAGAGTCTCAGTAGTTTGAGAAATTGCATCTAGCACCTCTGAAGTTTACTTCCGTCTAACAAATGAGTCACTTAATTAGTCAAAATTCACTGAATTTGATGATATTAATAAAAGAAACTGAAAATAAAATCTATATTTACCTCTGATTGTTTATTATTGATTTATTACTGGTCAAATAAATTTTGTATTATCAAATTCACACGTAATACATATGAGAAGGTATATCTTTGTCATTATGAGGGTAGTTTAGTCGAAAAAATAATGTTTGACCTCCAATAAGTTAGTCATGAGTCAATCGATGGTGAATATCAATTTCATTTAGTTTTTATTGTTAATATCAATAAATTTGGTGAATTTTTTCATACAGATGAACTTATTTATTAAACGGAAGTAAATATCAAAGGTATTAAATCTAATTTCTTAAATTGTAAAAAATTTACGTATAATTACATCAAATTTTAAAAAAGGAGAATGTAATTATATCTAATAATTATCTACTTGCTTGTACGTCATGTTACGTATGGAGAAAATGAACTTCGTTACATTTATTTATAACTAAGCTTCATAATTTTGTTTTTTAGAAAAAAGAATTAAATATAACTTTCGGTTTCTTCAGAAATACTAAAATGAATAGTACTTGAAATTGATTGAGATCCAAGATTCATATTTATACGTCAACTATATACTAACATATATATATATATAAGATCATCCACACTTACTCCGGTGATTAATGACACCATCGTATCAATTTTTATATATCGAAAATGTCAATCAATTAATAAGATAACGAATTATTTTATTTTTAAATTTTACATTAATGGATAAATTAATTTTCTTTCTTTTTGTAATATAAAGTATTGGTTATATACTTTACTCTTATTTATAATATATTTTAAAGTGTAAAGATGGTTTATTATATGGACACAAAAATGGCGTGCCAAACAAGGCTAATTTAATAAATTACAACATATATGAGATAATATATATGTATTTATAATATACTAGCCATGGAAACAGGCCATTCTTGCTTGCATATAATAAATTTTTTATGTAATAAAAATATTATTAAAATGAGTATTGTGAATTTATCTAATTATTCAGTTTAAATAAAAGAAAAATTACTATAAATATCTACAACATAGATTTTTTTCTCTAATTTGATTGTCCATTCTTATAAATTATGTATCAGTATTATCTTTAGAAAAGAAAAAAGATTAGAAAAAAATTACATATATGGGTAATATATTAAATAAAAATAAAATATATTTTTTTTTCTTTTTAACCTTATACCTTCACTTTTCCACCCAATTTTGAATGGAAACGAATTGGCCTCCGAACAATTTCATGTACATCCAATTTTACTTCCTCTCCACTTCTTAAACAAACACCAAATTTTTACTTCCACTTTTTTTATACAGCCACTTTTTGTTCCGACCAAACAAATTTGAAATTTGTATGTCGAGTATAAATATGATTTTTGTGCGGGGGGGATTAAGCGAACAACTAGGGATAAAGGCAAAAGTGCCCTCAAGATAAGCCAATATTACAAAAGTACCCGAAGATCCAAGATTCGTGGGTCAGCACATTAGGTCGGATCTCGGGTCGATACCCGAATCCACGACCCGACGCAGGAAATTCGTTCACTAAGATAGTTGGGTCGGGTCGTGGGTCCTGACTCTACCCTGAAGACCCCTACTCATAAACTGTTAATTTATATGACATCACTTAGGTTAAGATATTGTCACGTGGTGCAATGCAAGTAAACCTCTCAAGTATGCAAGTGAACTCACTCTGTTACTATAAATACCCCAAGTTCAATTCTTTTATGGTAAGACATTTATAATACCCATAACTTACGTTAACTCGTTTGAGCTCGCTTTATACCTATTCTTCTATCTCAAACGCACTCACTGATTTTGACATTAGAGTGTTTAGTTGGAGACCACGCAACAAGCCTAACGATCAACTTTCTTTTCTCAGGTCGAAAACTTCTCTAAGGACGTGAGGTAGCTTACGACTTGCGACTTGCGACTTGCGACTTGCGACTCGGATAATTGGCGCCGTCTGTGGGAATTGAGAGAAGAATACACTCGAGTTCGGGATGGAAGGAACTTTCAGGGGAGCGCATACCTATGTAGGAGCAAATGCAACAAGACCAGGGGGAGCCAACCCCTATGAGGCAGGAGGAACATATGGTACACATATCCAGGGAGGTACTACAACGGATGATAGACTCATCTAGTAGGAATGCCATAATCAAATATGAAAGGAGAACGGTAACACCAGTTGTTCGTGAGCCCGTGAGGAGACAATTGTTTAAATATAAAGGGAAGGTGACAATGGATAATCCCAGGGAAGTAACCAGTATAATGTAGTATAAAAAAGAAATCACGCCTGAAAAAAGTCATGAGAAGGAAGTCTCCGATGCGAGATCGAGCAAGAGAGGAAAACAAAGAGAACTATCAATCTCGAGAGCAAAAGTGATGTTGGTAGACAAATTGAGAGGTTGGGACAACAGATAGATGAGTTGAAGTGGCGCGGAGAACTTGTCGCGCAAAATAAAAATTCACCCTTCGCGAACAAAATCCTTACAGAGGTCATAGACCCAAGTTTCAAGTTACCAGACCTACCGAAGTATGATGGAACCAAGGACCCGCAAGTGCATCTCCAACATTTAAACTGGTAATGAGTTTATACGGACAAAATGATTTATAAATACAAAATTATTTGTGATTACTTTGACAGGAAAGGCACATGAGTGGTTCACCAGTCTGCCGAGTGAAACTATAGAGTCTTACGGCTAGTTGATTTAAAAATTTACTTTTCATTTTTCTCATAAGAGAAAGGCAAAGAGATCTGCTACTTTTTCTTTCACTATACAACAAAGGGAAGATGAATATTTGAAAAGTTTTATAGGAAGGTTCAACAATGAAAGGTTGGAAGTATATGACTTAAGGATAAATATATGATGATAAGCATACTCATACATGGTTTGAGAAGGAGTTCCTTCGTTGCTTTTTTTATGGAACTTCTTAGGAGCTCCCTTCATTTTTAGGCGTCGTTTGGGAACTTTGTAGGTGTTCCTTTAGCTGTCTTGTACTTCTCAAGAGTCCCTTCATTTTCAAGTGTCGTCTGGGAACTTCGTAGGAGTCCCTTTGACTGTCTTCTACTAAACTCTTAGGAGTTCTTTAGGATATTTTCACGAAATTTCTTAGGATTTTCTTAGATTATACTCAGTGTGCTGTGAAGAAGTTATTCTTCCTTGGGTGCCTTGAGGTGATTTGTTTAAGATGTAAACAAGAAAAAAAACATAATGGAAAGAAAAGGATTGTGATTTTATTTCATCAATATCTTTTTCGGGTTATGTTGTGTTTTTAAATGTAGAAATTCTTCATGTTTGAGGCGTTTCATGTTTGGGGAACTTCTTCCGTCAAACCTTTTCAACTTACAAGTCACTGAAAGAATTGGTATGGCCCAGGACTTGACAAGAATGCAACGAAAGCATGAAAATAACCATATTTAAATTTTAAACCGAAAGGGAACTAGTCCCTTAATTCCGGGCATTCGGCACTCAACAAGTATAAAACAAGTTTGAAATAAAACAAGTGGCTATTGTAATAGAGTGACAGAAATGTAATCACGAAATTTTACCTTTTAGATTGGAAGACTTTCTCCTAGCTTTTCTCCTCCAAACGTGTGCTCACGCAAAGATCAACGAGATCTCTTCCACGCCGAACACACATTACACCACAAGGTCGTCTACACCAAACCTTGTTAGAGGTAAAGTGTATGTAGTATAAGAGACTTGATTATACAATTAACTTAGTATATCAAACTCAAAGAGATATTGCTTTAACTTGAAACTAGTTCAAGAAGAACAAGAACAGAGCGAAAAAGAGGGAGAAGAGAGTTGTGAAGATGATGAGTGTGAAGGGAGTAGTTTTTCTTTTGTATCATATACAAAATGACATATTCACGAACATATACATTATACACACACAAAAGAGACATCTCATGTACTTGTATGTATACATGTATACATTGCATGTCAAGTTAAAAAAATAGGTACAATGTGTGTTCCTATAGTACACAACCTACTATTATCATAAATACTCAAGCAATAACTCCCTCATCCCTACAATTTCATATATATATATATATATATATATCATATTGGACTTAATTCATAATAAATTAAACTCATAGGCTTGAGCCTCTATAGAATTAATCCAATCAATTCTTAAAAGCCCAAATGAAATTTGTTTTATCTTATCAAATAAATTCTAGCCCATAGCCCAATTAATTAATCCATCAAATAATGGAGTCTAACCTAATTTATTTAATCTCATTAAATTACCGAGTCAAAACTCTAATTAATTGATCCGATTAATTAATTCATCTATTTCAATTAAAATTGATCTTATCAAATTAAGTAAACCTAACCCAAATTTAATTAATCTCATTAATTAAATTTTGGGCTTCCCATCACATGAGTTCTCTCATTTAAATGATCATATCATTTAATTTCTCGAATAAATTTAAACTCTTTAAATTAATTTATTTTTTCTAGATCGAGTTGATTCACAATTATTTCTACTACTTTCCTTGAGTAGTGTTTTGTGTGACTCTGTAGATTCACCCTCAGCTCGACGTGGGCTTGTGTCAACACACAATGTAATCTCTTTCGATTCACATTTAATCTAAAAGCACCCGTCACCATGGGTGGTCGTCTAACAACAGTCCATGATACCAGAGAATAGGAGAAAATGGCGTGAACCTTAAGGCTACAAGTGCCATATGGTACTGTCCTTCCATCGACCATCTCCCGGTCTTAGTCTAGAACATATAATTAGTTATTGATTCCCATCCTGGACTAGACATCTATGCTTTATATTCTGATTATGTTTCTCCACTTGATGAACATAGAAAAAATAATTTTTATTTGATCACCCACTGTGGCCACAGACTCCCGAGAGCATAACACACATCAGAACGCATAGGAGATCCCTATCATCTCATGATAGGCGATGAATCCTCTCTTGAAACTCACCAATCTTCATACACATTCTAACTACATTGGAACAAAGCTTATAATAACCATATCAGAACATGGTCGTCTTTTTCTAGGTTCTAGATACAGTCGTTCGATAAATGAGACAGCGTGGATCCTCAAATCTGAGGACTAAATCCCATGCTATCAGAGCCGAGGAGTTCAAGTCATACCGATCAAGCCTCACGGACTTCCATATGACGACTCCCCACAAGTCAGTTCAGTCGGTTTTGACAACCTTTGTCAACTACACACTAAAATTGCATAGACATCATACATCTGTCGTTAGTGATGGCAATGGGCGAGTCTGGTACGGTCCGCCCGGATTCAAGACCCCCCATTTAATTTTTTCCAGACCCATAACCCGCCCCCGCCCGCTTGGACCCGTACCAGACCCACCCCATTTAATTTTTGTTAGCCCCATAACCCGCCCCCGCCCCGCCTGGACCCGTACCAGACCTGCCTCATTTAATTTTGCCAGCCCCATAACCCGTCCCAGCCTCGCCTCGCCATGCTAAAAATTTCGGCCCGTCCCGACCTAATTAATTTATACAAAGAATACATTAAATTAATATTTTTTAAGAAATAATATCAGTTTAGATTTAAATATTTTAATACAATTTTCAATCTAAAATGAATTGGATAAGACAAAAAATACGTTCATCTAAATTATTAAATTTTTATCAACTAATTTTTTATTTTTGGTATTTTTTATATAGTTGGGTATATGCAAAAATTTAGGATTCATATATATATAAGATAATTTTTATTTATAATATTGATAATTAATAATACAATAAAAAAAGAGCGGTTGGACCGGACCGGGCCGGGTCCAATGGGGCGGGTTCGAGACAGGACCCGTAACCCTCCCCGGACCCGGCCGGGGCAGGTTTTAGCTGCCCCAGACCGCCCCGAACCCGAAAAATGGCATCCCAGACCCGCCCCATACGGGGCGGGTCCGGGGCGGATTTTCCGGGTTCGGGTTGAAATTGCCAACCCTATATGTCGTCTATAAAATACGACACCCATCACATGAATGCAATATTTAGTGCAAACCTCAATAGAACCCCCGATGTCTAGTCTTGAGGTTCTTGACTTGGAACATTTCAGATCCAACCCTCAGAAGTTGGTTTCATAGTTTCCATGAAATGCGCAACTCAACTTCATTGGTTGATTAGTGATTTGTGGGCTTTGTTGCAATGTATGAAAATTACAAGAGTAAGAACAACAAAGTAAGGCCAAATAAATACTTACTCTTATTCATTTAATTTCAATATTACAAAATGAAAAGAAATTGTTTAAATAGATTACAAAATATAGCCAATCTAATTGGTTTTCTTATACCTATTTAACAGTCGCATGTTCCAATTGCTTCAGCAACTTGATATGGGCCTTTCTACTTTCACATCTAGCTTCCCGATGTTTGCTCATTCATCATCACCTATGGCCCAAATTGGTCATGTATAACATTTTTTTATGGCTCTAGGCGTGGCTTTCCTCGCTCGAGCTGAATCTCCTCCTGTTGGTCCACCAGATATCACCTCGATAACCCTGGTGATTGGAAGGTTATCGTGATGTGGTTTATTTTGCCTTGCCTCTCTGTCGCGCCCGTCTCGGGGTGGTCTCGAGCTGCCTTCACGAGATTGGTTGTTGCGATCTATGTATTCCTTTAGATATGCTTGTTGGATCAACTCTATCTCATCTTTCAAATGAAAGTAATCTTCGATTCTATGACTGCGGTCATTATGATAAAGACAGTATTTGTCCGACTTCATCCTTTTAGGATTCTCCATCATGCGGAGTGGCCACTGGACTATCCCGAGTGTTCTGCTACGACAAGGATCTCTGCACGGGGCGTGTTCAATGGGGTATATCGGGTTATGCCGGAGGGCGCCATGTGCTTTCGGTCTCTTTAGCTGCTTTCACTCGTGTTGCTTGGAATGACCTTCCTCTTCAGCTCTCCTCTTAGAGGGGGTTGTGGTTCTTACACCTAATGTTTCCTCAATTTTGATGTATTTCTCTGCCCATACTAAGAGTTCGTCCAATATGGTTGGGGTTTTCTGGCTATATCGATTCACGAGACCCCCCTCCCCCTCCCCCCCGCAAGTTCTGTTGCATAATACTTACTAGAAGCTCTGACATGAGGGACCTCCAGAACGGCCTCAGAGAACTTTTGCACGTAGTCTTGCAAGCTCTTGTGCTCTCGGTGGATCACAATGAAACAGTATGATATCATTTTAGGATATCCCCTGCTAATCGTGTAATGGTGCAAAAAACATTGAGATAGTTGCTAAAAACTGTCTATCATTCCACTAGGCAGTTGGTTGAACTAGGATATGGATTTTTTCCAGTTGGAGTCGTATGCAAGATCTTACAGTACACGCCATTGCTAATGTCTAGCAACTCTGCTTTTGCTAGGAGCCAATCTAAATGATCTTGAGGGTTTTTCGTCTCGTCATACTCGCTAATGTTCGGAATCTTGATTCCAGGTTGGATAGCTTCTGCTAGGATATGAGTTGCAAAGGGACTGCGCTTGGCGGGGTCACGGCCAGGGGGAAGGCTTGGACATTTTCCGTCTTTCCAAGCTGGCTTGTTTAGCTGTAGTTTGATCTCTCTTTTGAGATTCGTGCTCTCCTTGTGGCGTTTCCTTCAGAGATGGTAGAGGTAGTTCAATTTCCGAAAGGGAAGACCTGTTTTGCACTTCTTCCTCGGGTTGATTGTCTTCTTGCCGGTTTCCTGGCCTTTGTTCATTATTTTTGGGGTCAAGTCTACTCCAAGACCTCTGCGAGGGTGACGAGGAGGTTGCGGAGGGCCCGCATGCTCTATGATGTACTGTGCATCTTGTACTAAGGCGTCCTCGATCATCTACCGAAGGGCTTCAGGCGTAAGTTGGAGCATAGGGGGAGGGGGAGCTTGCTCTTGCTCCTCCTGCTCTCGGGGTCTTCTGTTGTCTTCCTCCCTCATCGGGCCTAATGGTTGTTGGACTTCCTCTTGGGGGGAGTGCTCTAGGGTCCCTTCAAGTTCTCCTATACCTCCATTCCCGTTTCTCACTCTTTATCTAGTGTGCATCTTCAAGTGTTGAATCGCAACTTTCCACAGACGATGCCAAGTTGATGTCGCCAAGAAACGAGATCGAGAAATTGGGATGCAGTTCAATACACTTTTGCACTAGAATTCTTACAAAAAAAGATCCTCTCCCTTCCTTCTCAGATGAAGGTAGGTATTTATACTACTATAAAATTATGCTATTTAGGGTAGGTAAAGATAAAATACCATTTTTGGTCTTCACCTACCCCTTTACATGGCTAGAATTTATTTACAAAGGGTATTTTCGTAATCAGCCAAATTACAATGGTTTGGTAACTTTGACTTAGGACTTTCCTTTTGAGGCAGTATCCTCCTTTTTTTGCTGGAACGAGCTTTTCCTTTATAATGCAATTTGTTTCCTCTCCATCATCATGTGAGACTAGTAATGGTTCTCTTAATTATTGGACAAAAAATGTATGTGAGGACTAAAGTTAAAAATATTTTCAGCTTATAAAATATAATATGAGAGTATCATAACAAATAAGATTAAATTAAAAAAATTTCTAAAATATAGAAAAAAAGAGTGCAATTTTCTCTAAATAAAGCATAAACAAAATCAAGGAGTTTTACTATCACATGATTTCTTTTGGATACTTGTTTACAATGAATAAGAAAAGAAAAAGACCACCAACATGGTGCTTGGTGTTGGATATTCAATTCTTCACTTCAACTTCACAAGTTCAAATCTCACCTGAAAATATAGAGTTCTTCATTTTCTATGGTGTACTATTGAATAAAATCTGCCACAATATTTGATTAAGTGAAAATTGCGTTTGACTTATTTAAAGTGCTTAATTTTATTTTTTAAAAAAAGTGAATAAGTGATTAAGATATAAAAGTTAAAGTGTTTGGGAATAATAATTAGGAAATATTACACTGTTTTCTACTGAGATTTGGTGTAATTATACGTAAATTCTCTATAATTTGAAAAATTATATTTAGCACCCCCTGAAGTTTGCTCCCGTATAATAAATAGGTCCATCCATTAGTTAAAATTCACTAAATTTTTTTTATATTCACTAAAATAATAAGTAGAAATTGATATTTACTCTCAATTGACTTATTATTGATTAATTATTGCAGGCCAAACAAATCTTTTGTTACTAAACTACCTAATATCGGTGAAGATATACCTTATCACACGCATTAACGTGCGAAAATATATAAGCATAATTTGATTGTAGAAAGATTTATTTAACCTATAATAAATCAGTAATAAGTCAACCGGGATAAATATAGATTTTTATCCTTTTTTTTTATTAATATCGATAATTTTAATGAATTTCAAATAACAAAATGACTTATTTGTTAAATAGAAGCAAATTTCAAGAGTATTAGATAATTTTAAAAACCACATGGAGTCTAAAACGAGTATAATTATCTCTAATAATTATAAATAGAAAAAAATTATTGTGGAAGTATTTTGTGAAAAAATTGGTGGTAATCAACTTACTTAACTATTCTTATAGGTGGGTATATTTTAATCAATACTAGAATGGGGTATTTTATAAATATATAAAAAAATAAGTAGGGTAAAAAAATCATAAAGAAGTTAAACTTATTTGTAAAAATGTTTTAAGTTGTAATAAGCACTTCCTCATCAACTTATAACTTTTAGTATATTTAACTTTATTTAAAAGAAGCATAAGCAGAAGTTGTATTTCCAAACACCTTAATATAATTTAATTTAATTTAAAATATAACCTAAAAAGTACTTAATTTTAAGTTTTCGCAAACATCCCATTAGTAGAGTTACGATGATTAAATTGAACAATGTATCAAGAGGTTTTGATAAAGGGAACATTTCGTACTAGCTAAGTTCCCTTAATTGGAGTAGTCAGAACTGATATATCAGGACTTAACTATTTTTATACAAAACAAATATTTATGATTTTCTTGATTCATTGCTGCACAAATAAAAAATAAAATAAAATCAATGAGAAATAAAAAAGATTCACGAACAAAATAATTATACATAAAATTCTATACTTTCTTGATATTCAACAGGAATGATTGTAATAAATTTATTTCAATTAATAATAATTCATTGTTCTTACTTTAAAAAAAATCCATATTTTCTTGAAAATATTTTCAATAAGACATTTAAAATTTTGCATTAATAAGATTCCAAATTATTTTTACAATTTTACGAAGTTAGTTTAATTTTCTTGAAGTCAATTTTAAATTTGGGATTATAATTAATAACATATATATATATATATATATATATTATAAAGATCAATAATTTTATTTTATTCAAATATTTTGATATCTTCTTTTTTTTTAAAAAAAAAAAGATTTATTATCTTTTAAGCTCAACAAATATTTTGTATTATATATAAACTTATAAAACCTTATAAATAATCCCGAAATACCCTCTCAATCATACATTAGTTTCGAGAAAATGAGTTGATGATTATCTTATCCTATCTTATCTTAATAAGCATCACATCACTCAATTGAATATTAATACACCAACCTTTCTTCTAACTCACACTTCATTATTTTTAATCAATATCTTGATCGAAGCAGTTTTAATTCATTAAACTATGCATGGATTTAATTTAGTTATAATTAAGATTATTTCTTTTATTAAATTTTACATTATGTGAAAATAAATCAACAGAAATTTAGATTATTCATAAATCATCAACATCAATAAAATTTATAAAAATTTACAATTACAAGAACATTTGCAAAAAGATATATATAGATCAAACAAATCTTTGTTTTGTTCAGTGTTAATTACACTTGAACCCTATCCAAAAATATGAAGTTGGGCTTTTTTTTTTTTTTTAAAGATAGTTTGATATTATACTTACATCTTTTTTGAAAATTCTATATTTTCACCTAGCCATTTGCTTTAGGGTTTGAACCAGAATGCTAATGTCAGTACAAAAAATTATATTAATTTTGAATTTTATCCCTTATTTAATATTTTGATGTATATTTTATATTTATGAGAGCGTAAATGTAATGTAATATATATATATATATATTATATGTATATGAAATGAGGTTACCATCATTATATTTTTTTCTTATAAATACAAAAATTTTACATGAAAATATTAAAAGAGGGGTAAAATTAAAAATTTATGTAATATTTTTGCTAACATCAGTATTTTTCATCCAAATCCTAACAAAATGAGGTCAAGTGTAAACGATGAACTTTCGAAGAAGCTGCAAGTGTATTTTTTTTTTTTAATTTCTTTGCAAAAAATGTAATTTCATCATTTTAGAGAGAATTTAAGTATAATTAACTCTTTTGTTTATATAATTAAATTAGTCATTATGGCACGTAGTTAATTCGTGCGATATTAAATTTTACCAAAATATAATTCTCTATAGATATATCATCCGCATGCAATTAAAGAGATTATTTTCTTGAGTAATTATAATTGAAATGCGTCATAATAATCGCATACAATGAACTATGCTTTGAATTTTGGAAACTTTACTGAAAGAAATGGACTTCGACTAATTAGGTGTTATTAAACTACTTTTTTTATTATTAAAGACGTGGAAAGAAAAAAATTTTATTATTGTACGTGCACTAGAAAAAAGTTATTATTGATTACAATTTTATTCATCGTGAATTAAACTAGTGGTTAATAATTATTATTAATAATAATTAAAATAGATACAAAATTTGAATTCTCCAACAATGGAAAGTAGTTATGGCTATGAGTCGTAACAAATAATTTTGACATGACTTTTAGTTGTAAAAAATATTTTAACCGTACTCACAAAAGTTACGATCGACAATTATTGTGTAGCTATAATCAATATTTTATTTATAATTATTATTTATTTTAATATAATAATTAATCACTATTTGTCATTGTGATGGTTCAACAACTACCAGTCTCACGGTGTTGTCGGCAGTCGGCCTCTTCTAGAGAAATGCCAAGGGTCCAAGGATCACCTGCTAACGACGTCATCCCCCCATCTTCACTCATGATGGAGGATTATTATTATTATTATTATTAAAGAAATTATATAACTACTCCTAAAAGAAAAATTATCATAGCTTCATGTGAAAAATCCGTGCAGACGACCCGGCCCAACCCGGTTTAGAGTACCCATTTTTTTGAGTCGTTGATTCGCCTGATAGTACATAAGGCAACATCACGACATGTGGCAGAGGCAAGTGGACTCTTTCAAACCCTGTCAATACACCATTTATGTTTTATTTATGATAAGACATTTATTACACTTAAACTCGCATTAAATACATCTAGATCGCTTTCTCTATCTCAACCCGAATTCAAAACTTAAGTATCGAAGAATCTTAATTTGAGACCTCTCAACAAACCTAACAATCTGCACTTTTTTTAAATCTCAAATACTATTCCCAAAACGTTTGAAGTAACTAACGACCTCAACCCTGATCAGCTCACGTGGCTTCCTCCATCATCTAACCCATTCCAATCTTGACCATAGGTCCAGGCAGTTGCCAAGATTAGGAAAATGGACAAACGGTCGGTGTGGGGGCTCCGTTACAATGTGATCATGGAGAAAGATTTGATAAATAATAGAAGAGAAAGAAAAGTAGGGAAGTGAGTGAGAAGGGAAACTGACATGGTTTGCTTTACGGCGTAAGGAGTCAGAGATGCCGACATCTTCAAAACTAATTAAATAACACGATAAATAGTAAAAAAAAATAGTGAACACAGCTGCGTAATGGCTTGGCCACTGTTTTACGAGTGAGGCAAAAAATTATTATAGCTAAAATTTGAGTAAATATTTTGACCATAACTAACATTGTAGCACGTATTTTCTCTGACTATAGTAGATATTGTTTGACTGATTACTATGATTTTTAACTGTATGATTTACAGTGTAAGGAATAATCAGATTTTTGGTGGTGTGATTGAGATAATTAAGAAGAAATTATTTTAAAAGTTCAATAAAACACTTAGTTATATTTTTTTATTTTTGAGTCGAGAATCCCTCTCCCCTTTATAATAAGTATAGATTTAAGTAAAACCATCTTCATTTTTTGAAGAAATGTCATTGAGAAGAAGCTTAAGTAAGGGTTCAACACGCTTAATTATGAAGCATCGCATTAAATTTTTTTAGGGTAAAATACACTTTGCTCCCCTGAACTATTCGTTATGTAACATTTATCCCCATAAACTAACAAATGTAACACTTATCCCGTACGATTAAATTTTCTACAATATTGTTCTTATATATATATATATATATATTAGTTCAAAGAATTTTTTTTAGTAATTTTGCATTTTAAGTTTAATAAAAATGTTCTTAATTGAAAAAAGTATCTTTTATTTATAATAAAGTAAAATACAGTTAATGAGTTAAATAGTTCGAATTTTTTTTTTACAAACTCAATATTAAGTAATGAGTGAGTACAATAAATACAAAAAAATATCATGAAAAGATTTTATTAATTTGGTAATAAAATTAAGTTATTACTTTTTATTCTTTTACATAAAAATAAGTAATTACATATCGATTTTTTAACATATTTTCTTTAAAAAAATATGATAAGATATATTAGTTCTTTTTTTTTTTCTAAAGATATTGAACTTTTAGTTAAGCATATATATTTTATCAATTTCTTTTAGGAACCATATATGATTGTTGATTATATTATATTTCTTGTGTATATATATATACATATATTAATTTATACTCCACTTTTAATTTAAATTCTTCACTTATTAAAAAAATCAATTAGAAAATAATTAAATGTGCAAAGTATTATAATATAATTGTTCAAGGCATGAAGGGCATTTTGTCCAACTAAGGGGGTACGTATTACCTTTGTTAGTTTAGGAGGATAAATATTACATAATGACGACTAGTTTAGGGGGTAAAGTGCATTTGAACTATTTTTTTTTTTTTATAATGGTGGATTTAGAAAATAGACGAGTTTTCAATAAAGAATCTATATAATTTTCATTAAATGAAATATAATAATACCCACAATATTTTTTAATAAATACTTACAATTTCTCTCTCAATTTATTTGAGAAGATGATAAGACTTTTCACAATAATTAATAGGAAAAATGACTTTATAGTAAGAACTCATAAAATAAGGAAAAATAAACATAATGCATACATCACATAATTCATAAACTCAAAAAATATAATTGATAATTAAAAATTTTAAAAAGCAACAAAAGTATGAATACCAGCTCACCACTAAGAAGTATGCAAATTCCAATCTCTTTGCAAAAACTATGAATAAATTAAATAATCGAAATAAGTATGGTATTTAAATATAAATTAAATGAAAAGATTGTAATTAACACTTAAATAATATATTTCATAAATTCGTAAAATAAACTAATTGATAATGAAGAAGATTAAAAAGCAACTGAATGTAGCTTTTCTTGTTTTATCAAGTTCGAAGTCAATATTTTTCTTAAAATAATGTAATACTTATATTATTATTATTATTATTATTATTATTATTATTATTATTATTATTATTATTATTATTGAACCCAATTGTATGTATATATATATATATACCACATTATTCATAAAATAAAAAATTTGATAAAAATAGTGAACAAAAGTTCTATTTTTTTATGGATGTTCAGCGCCAATTAAGAATCTTAAAGCTACTTAGTCGATAAAATCTCGTTTAAATAGTAAAATTATGAATTGAGAATTACAGATAAACATTTTGATCAAGGATTAAGTTCACTAAATTTTATGATTTGGAAATCTTGAGTTCATTTTTCACCAATTGTGCATTAAATTATAATGAGAAATTTATTAGTCAAAATTACATTTTTTGTCCTCTAACTTTAAGTTGTTAGTACTTTTGGTTTTGTAACTTATTCTATTTATACATGTAGTCCTTTTTTAGATGAACTTAGTTCTGGATATCTCAAATTTGATTCTTTTTGCCAAATTTAGTCATGTATTGATAATTTTAGTTCATATCACATTGTAATAGATATCATTTTTTATCTTGTAGCTATGGGTCGTTAGGGTCACAATTGTCGATGCAGGACCAAAATTTGCCAGAAAAGAAAATTAAATATGAGATATCAGAATTGAATGTATAAAATAGATGAAGTTACATGACAAAAAATGCTAATAACCTAAAGTTATCGGACCAAAAATATAATTTTATCAAATTATTGTGAGATCTAAATTAGGGATAATTACACTCCATTCCCCTGAAATTTGGTGTAATTACACATAGACACCTTGTGGTTTAAAAAATTACATCTAGCAACTCTGATGTTGCTTCTATCTAACAAATAAGTCCGTTCATTAGTCAAAATTCATCGAATTTGGTAATATAAACAAAAAAATGAAAACAAATTTATATTTACCTTCGATTAACTTATTACTAACTCATAGCAGGTCAAAAAAATATTTTAACGATCAAATTACCCTTATACGTCTTCATGCGTTAATGCATGTAGGAGGTATGTATTGACCGTTATAAGGGTAGTTTAGTTCCCAAAAAAAATTGTTTGACTTGCAATAAGCTAGTTTTAAGTCAATCAAGGGTAAATATTAATTTTTCATTTCAGTTTTTTTTTTTGTTAATATCAACATATTAAGTGAATCTTGACTAATGAGAACTTATTGTTAGATATAAGCAAATTTCAGATGTACTAGATGTAATTTTTCAAACTACATGGAATTTATGTGTAATTACACCAAATCTCAAGAGAGAAGAGTGTAATTATCCTCTAAATTATATATATAATTGGGTTAGAAGATGAAAAACAAAAAAGAAACGTTAAGTTTAAGATTAAGATTGGTTCATATTTGTCTATGCTAGGTCGCAAGTGAAAAAATTGCTAGCATTGAACTTATAAAATAATAATAGACCTTGGTTATAAGATTTTTATTTAATGTATGTATAATTCATGAACTAAATAAATAAAATAATTGACAAATTAAAAAAAAGACCAAAAAATTATGAATGATTACTGATTGAAGTATATTCAAAATTCAATCTTAATTTCAGCCAAAAAACTATTAATAAAATAATCAAAATAAGCATATATGGGAGTAAACATAGATAATTAAATAATGATAAAATTAACACATAAATAATGTATTCATGAACTTATGAAATAAAATAATTGATAATGGAAAAAACTTGAAAAGCAACAAAAGAAAAGTTTGTACATACCTTGAATTTTTTTTTATGACTTTTTCCAACTTTCCTCATACTTGTAGAGAGTAATTTGCTTTAAATATTTTTGAAAATATTATTTTTTTATTTTGATTGTGTATTTTTCACGAAATTTATGAAATCAAATAATAGAATAATTATTAATAAAAAAACTAAAAATCAAAAGGAGTGTGAATACTCGTCTAAGAAGTATACACAAAATTCAATCTATGTCAAAGAATATTAATTAAATAATCAAATAAGCATGACAATAAATGTAAATTAATTTAGACTCTTGTAGTTTGAAAAGTTATATTTAGCACTCCTAATATTTATTTCCTTCTAATAAATAAGTTTATTCGTTAGACAAAATTCACCAAATTTGTTGATATAAATGAAAAAAATGAATAAAAATTTATATTTTCCTCCGATTAACTTATTACTGATTTATTGCAGGTCAAATAAATCTTTTTGTGATCCAATTTCTCTTATACATCTTCACTCTACATACACGAGAAGGTATATCTTCACCATTATAAACGTAGTTTGGTTAATAAAAAGTGTTTGATGTGCAATAAGTTAGTAATAAGTCAATCAAAGATAAATATCAATTTTCATTCTATTCTTTTTATAAATATCAGTAAATTTAGTGAATTTTGACTAATGGAAAGATCTCTTTGTTAGACGAAAGCAAACTTTATGAATACTAAATGTAATTTTCCAAATCAGACAATTTATATGTAATTTCACCAAATTTCATGAAAACGAGAGCTGTTATTATCCCTAAATTACATAGTTCATGAAATCGTGTAAAAATTAGAAACTTAAAAAGCAACCAAAAGAAAATTTTTGTTCAGACATTGACTTTGATATTCTCCCTTTTTGTATAATATGGACTTGAATATATTTTACAGAAAAAATGCAAGCAACATTATTTTGATATTGTTAGTGAGCAATATATTTTCTATGAAAAAAATAATTTTATCTCCTTATATTTTTTTTGAAATACATAAATTTATTTCCCTGTATTTTTTAAAATAAAGCACTTTACCTCTTTAAACAGAGAGGTAAATAGCTATTTATTTTCATAGGAGAGTAATTTGCTCATTTGCAATATCACAATGGGTAAATTGCATTAAACCCTATATTTTATTATTTGAAAAGATAGGTAACTAAAATTAAAAAAATATATTATAATGAACAAATGAATCAATTTTTTATGAACTCATTAGATAAAATAATTGCTAATAAAAATTACAAAAGTACACGGATATTTTATTATTTAGGAAAAAAAAAAAAAACATTTTCAATCAAAAGAGCTGAATGATTGAATGAGTAAAAGGAGAAAAATCGTATATGGCGTGAAAAGTGTGTAGAGGAGCTTTTTAAATATAGATGGGATCTCATGTGGCAAGATTTAAGGTATTTTTATTTTAAATTGATATGTATAAATCAATTAATATATTATAATATTTAATATACAATATATCAATATTTTTATATCAATTAACAAGCGACTGAATTCAATTTCTTGATTTTGTTAGGAAATTTGTTATACATTACATAATTTTAAATATTTTTTTATAATTTCATCTATTATAGTTGATCTAATATAAGTTATTTTAAACTCAATCCCACATAATTTAACATTTTTATTAAATATAACTTAACCATAATCAGGATCAATTTTCTGTTGATTCGCTATGATTATAAAATATTATGTCATTATCACTGTCCTCTTTCTCTCTTTATTTTTTTTTTCTTTCTAATTCTTTTATATTTTTAATTGATAAGAAGAGACTGAATAATCAATATTTGAATAAGCAAAAAAGTTGATGATATACAATTTCTATTCATAATGTGGAGGTATAGAAGATTCATGAGCTTAAGTTAAGCTCCAGCCACCATCACCACTTCACAGAGGCAAAGACGCATTTCATCCTCAAAGTCATTCTTTACTTGTTGCGCTTTATATTGGCAATTGGAGTTGTATTTTGATTTACATGCTTTTATTAGTACTTTTATGTTTCTTCTTTAAAGTAGCAACTGTTAGTTAGTTGAGAGAAGTTTACACATTAGTTAGTTCGTTTACAGCAATTAGCAACCCATCTAATCTGTATAAATGCAGAGGACACAAGTTCTTCTACACCTGAAATGAAATCTTCTCATAAAATTAAAATGGCTGCTTTCAATTTCTTCTGCAACTTTTCACAGGGTATCAGAGCCTTCGTTTGAAGGTCTCTGTATACCTGGAGCTGATCATTGATTACCCAAGTGACGACTCAAGAGGGAGCGTCCATGGCTGAAAATTCTGCGATTGCGGGTGAGAGGCAGGGAGCTGAAAGACAAATACTCCCTGTGATACTTCAATTACATGGGTCTGATTATCCGGGGATGATTCTGGTGAGACCCCCTTGACGAGCACAAATTACTTAACGTGGAGTTGTTCAATTAAGCGAGCTCTTAGAGCTAAGGCAAAATGGGATTTATTGATGGAAGTTGTATAAAACCAAGTATCACTGATGATAAATATGAGCAATGGATGAAGGTAGACAGCATGGTAACTACGTGGATACTGAATTCAATTTCAAAAGATATTGTACAAGCTTATACATATGCCAAGACATCAAGGAATTTATGGTTAGATTTGGAGTAGAGATACGATTTTTGTAATGGTCCACTGCTTTACCAGCTACAGAGATCAATCACCTCATTATCACAAGGAAATTTGAGTTTGGCAACTATTACACGTTGCTGAAGATGTTGCGGGATGAGTTAATTGAACTCAAGCCTACACCTCAATGTACCTGCAATGGATGTACATGTGGAGCTAGACAAGCTATGGCAGAATTAGCTCTGTTTACTCAATTACTTCAATTTTTAATGGGATTGAGTGATGATTTGATAATGTGAGAAAACAGATTCTGGTTATGGAACCCATACCTTCTGTAAATAAAAGCATATTCAATGGTGGCTAGCGTTGAAAAACAGATGCAAATACATTGTCGGGGACAGAAAATTTAGCTCTACATGCAAAAATTGAGCACAAAAGAGAATTTAAAGGAATTGTTAGAAAGAACCATTTGAAGATAAGAGGAATCATTACTGTGATTATTGTGAGAAAATCGGGCACACCAGAGACACTTGTTTCAAACTCCATGGCACACCAGACTGGTACAAGGAACTAACTGAGCAACGGAGGAAACAACCTACAGTAAGAGGTTTTGTGGTAGACAATACTGAAAGGACGATTGCAGGGGGTCAACCAAAAATACAAATCATAGTTTACTTCAGGGATTGATGAAGTTGCTAAAAGGAAGTATACAACAGGAGGAGCAAGTAAATTTTGCTCAGACAGACGATTTTGCAGGTGAGCAATATGCATTTGTTAGCCATGAGCAATCTGTAATTGATTTCTAGATTGTAGACACAGGGGCAACTAACCACATGTGTGCTAATCCTCAACTCCTTCATGACATTTTACCTTTATCATATCCTATTTTCATGCATCTTCCTGATGGATCTAAACAAGTTACACATTCAGGGAATCTATGCCTTCATGAAAATCTCACTCTTACAAATGTTTTCCTTGTTCCCACATTCAAACATAATCTACTCTGAATGCTAAATTATGTACTATCTCCTCTATTGATTGCAATCTCTACTCATTGCCTACTGCAGGTCGAGGGGAGTAAATCAATTCTTGCAGTAGGGAAGTTGGTGGGAAACCTTTATGTCATTGATAGGGCTTCTTTTTCTTCAGATCTAATAGACATGTACACACACCAACATGTTGCCATACTGTTGATTCTAACTATGTGCTATGGCATAATAGATTAGACCATCCATCCTTGAATGTACTATATCATATTCCTAAAATAAAGAAGAAATCTGATTCAGTCACTTCATTAGAATGTACAGTATGCCACTTGCAAAACAACATCGATCACCGTTTCATTCTAGCACTTTACATACTTCTCATATCTTTGAAATGCTTCATCTTGATCTTTGGGGGCTTTATAAATTACCCTCCCACACTGACTATCATTATTTCTTGTCAATAGTGGATGATTTCAGCAGGGCCACTTGGACATTTCTCCTCAAACACAAAAGCCAAGTCCCACAAACAATAGAATACTTCCTTAAAATGATCCAAACACAATTCCAACACTGTCAAAATCATACGGTCCGATAATGGGACAAAATTTGTCAATATTTCCTATCATACTCTATTCCAATCTCTTGGTATCATTCACCAAACTTCTTGTCCCCACACTCCTCAGCAAAACGGTGTGGTTGAACGTAAACACAAGCATATACTTGAAATGGCTAGAGCACTGTTATTTCATGCTTCCTTACCCAAGAAATTTTGGGGTGAATCTATCCTCACAGCCACCTACCACATAAACAGATTGCCTTCTCCATTTCTCAATTGGAATTCTCCATGTGAAATCCTTCACAATAAGAAACCTCCTTTAGATCACCTAAAAATATTTGGATGTCTCTGCTTTGCTGCAAATGTATCCCCTCATAAGTCTAAATTTGATGAAAGGTCTATAACTTGTGTCTTCCTTGGCTACAGTCAAACGCAAGGTTTATTGGTTATTTGATCTTAAGACTAACACCATATTCAGCTCCAGGGATGTCATATTTCACGAGTCTTTCTTTCCTTTTAAATCTCCTTCTCTCAACCACAGACACTGTCTCTCTCCCTTTGTTCCTCTTTCTGCAGATTCTTCTTCTGCCTCTCCTACCAGACCTCATTCTCCCCTACTCTTTGTCCACCTTCAAAGCATCCTTTATCCCCTACACCTACTACACAACCACTTAGGCGATCCACTAGACAAACTTCCAAACCTCATTGGCTTGTTGACTATGAATGCAACTATACTTCATGTTCATCTTCACGTCATCCTACTTCATATGTTCCTGCACACATGCGTTTTGCTGCCCTTTTGTCCTCTTTACAGGAACCAAAGACTTATTCTCAAGCTTGCACAGATCCAAATTGGGTGGAGGCCATGGCAAAGGAGCTTGATGCTTTGGAAAACAACGACACCTGGGAGCTTACAAACTTACCGACAAGAAGGCTATTGGTTCAAAATGGGTATTCAAGCTCAAAATGAATCCAGATGGCAGTGTCGAAAGGTATAAGGTACGCCTTGTGGCGAAGGGGTACAACCAAGTCGAGGGGGTGGATTATTTTGATAGTTTTTCCCCAGTAGTTAAGACTGTTACTGTACGAGATTTTCTTGCCCTTGTTACTATTAACTCTTGGCTTTTATTTCAGCTTGATGTTAACAATGCTTTCTTACATGGTTATTTGGAGGAGGATGTGTATATGTCCCCCCCTGAAGGTTACACTAAGGCTATGCAGGGGCAAGTTTGCAAGCTGAAACACTCCTTATATGGCCTCAAACAGGCCTCTTGACAATGGAACTTAGAATTGACCACAAAACTCTTGGAATTTGGTTTTCATCAGTCTCCCCACAATCACTGTTTATTTGTGAAACGATCTGATAAACACTTTCTTGCTCTTTTGGTATATGTCGACGACATACTTCTCATCAGTAGCTCCATCTCTGATATTGATGAGGTCAAGGCTTATCTTGATCGGTTATTCACTATCAAGGACTTAGGCTTTGCTAAGTATTTCCACGGTCTACAGCTTGCTCGTTCCTCTCATGGGCTTCTCATCACTCAGACTAAATATCTGACTGATATTCTTAAAGATGCCAACTTGATTGATGCTAAGCCCTTTCCACCCACTTCCTCCAGGCTTCAAGTTCTCTCAGGATGATGGTTCTCTCTTGCATTCTCCTGACTTATATTGTTGTTTGGTTGGTCGCCTGCTTTACCTGGGCTTCTCTCGCCCTGATATCTCATTTGCTGTCCAAAAATTGAGCGAATTCGTGCAACATCATCGCACGTCTCACGTGGGTTTGCTACCGTTCATGTCTTACGATACCTCAGAGGCACTATGTCATTTGGTATTATTCTTCTCTCTGCACACAATCTCTGCAACTCAGCGCTTACTCGATCTTCTCGTGCTTGCTGTCTCGACTCCAGGCGTTATGTTAGGCTTCTGCATTTTTCTAGGTTCCTCCCTCATTTCCTGAAAGATAGCAAGCTAGCATCTCAGATCTCCGCCTAGGCTGATATACCGGAGTATGGGTCTACGGGTTTGTGACTTTTTGGATGGATCATCATTATCCTCTGTGATAGAGTTCCAGATTGACCTTAAGTTGCCTATTCCTGGGGTGCATTAACAAGGCCACCCTACACATCATGCCAACCCCATTTTCCATGAGCGAGCGAAAGATCTTGGACTTCGAGCTGTCACCTTCGTTCATGATCATTTTAAAATTAGGCTTTATTTCTCTTGCACATGTTCCTAGTTCACAACAGCTCGTCTCTTTTCACCAAGGCTGTCTCTGTCAATGATTTTGCTCGTCCCATTGGCAAGCTTGGCCTTGTCGTCTCTAGCTTGAGTGGGGGGGGGGGAAGCTGTGGAGAGTATAGAAGATTCATGAGCTTAAGTTAAGGCTCCAGGACAATCACACAATTCGCAGAGGCAAAGACGCATTTCATCCTCAAAGCCGTGCTTTACTTGTTGCGCTTTATCTTGGCAATTGGAGTTGTATTTTGATTTACATGCTTTTATTAGTATTTTTACGTTTCTTCCTTAAAGTAGCAACTGTTAGTTAGTTGAGAAAAGTTTACACATTAGTTAGTTTTGTTACAACAGTTAGCAACCCATCTCATCTGTATAAAAATACAGAGGACACAAGTTTTCTACACTTGAAATGAAATCTTCTCAGAAAATTAAACTGGCTGCTTTCAATTTCTTCTGCAACTTTTCACACATAATATATGAGAAAGTGAACAGCATTGGAGGAATTGATAAAATTTCAAACTGCTAACATCATTACTCCGATGCCCACCCAAAAATCCTTGAGTTAATGTGGAGACTGGAGAGTCAATTATGTTAGGCATTCTGAATATTTTAGATCTTTTTAATTATTACAACGAATTATTATTATTATTATTATTATTATTATTTTATATTATTATTATTATATTATTATTATTATTATTATTATTATTATAAAATATCTCCTAGTGCTAGAATCTACATCTTTATATCAGGCCTGGTCGCTTGACCCCATCCGCTCCAAAGACTCTAGATATGAATCGTAAATCTGCTGAACAGTTCATAATTTGAGTGGTGCCCAGATGAATTAGATATGTATGAATATGTGGTCCTATAAATACACTCATTCCACTGTATTTATAGTAAGACATATTAATTACTTTCTACCATAATGAATATCTCAGTTGAATATATTCATCTTGATCTTTAACTAATTTAAATATTAGGGGGTCTTAACTAGAACCTCCCAACTAACTTAACGAGTTATTATTTTCTCGGGACAATACTTCGTTTGAATAGACAATAAAAAAAATCAAAGCAAGAGATTTCAAGGGGATCTCTATAATTGACCCGGACCACCCCCTAGTTGGCTTCACTAAGGTCATGTGCCTTTTCATTGTGGATCTATTTCACTTATGTTTTTCTATCTTGTTAGCCTGAGTTGCAAAGATTTGCTAGTAATTTTAATGTTTCTTGTTGGGAAAAATGTAATTTATTTTCATGTGATATTAAAAATGTGCAAATTATTGCCTATAATTTCTTTTAGCAATTTACCCCCTATATTTTTTAAATGCAGCAATCCATCCCCTTGTCTAGGATGGTAAATTGCTTCATTTTAAAAAATACAGCGTGGATAATTTGCTTTTTTTTTTTATATGGAGGGTAATTTGCTCATTTGCAATCACAGAGGGGTAATTGCATTAAACTCGTTTCATGTTATCATTGTCCAACCAAGTGGTTGAAAACTCGGACCATTCATCGAACCATAAAATTAAGTGGATTACGGGTCACTGGTTCAACCATCGGGTCAACCATGGTTGGACTAGTGACGTCATATTTATGTCATAAATAATTATTAATATTTTAAAAATAATATTAAATAATAAATAATATTAATATAACTTAACACCTATCCTTTTTTTGAAAAAAAATTCATTATTTTTCTTCGACCATTAAATAGTTCAATAGACATATAATATCATAAATTATTTTAAACAGGGCCTCTATAAGAGGTGAATAGGGTACAAAAATGTAACATTATACATTGTTGCACAAGGCATGAGAAGCAGAACAGGAGACCTCACCTCTAAATTACCTCAGAAATCAGGCTGAATAGACATAACAAAATTGAAGGCGCTCTAAGAAGTAGATAGCAGGGAGCGCATTTCTATCAGGTTAGAAATACATAAAGATAGTTCACGACGCTGGAGAGAGGATTACTGTCAACTTGAAAATAGACGGGATATTATCAGAGTTTTTTAGTAAATTCGTGTCGAGCCTGCGGCGGTGGACGGGGGGAAAGTCCGGGGCAGCGTTCTGTTCATTTGTGGCTTGGCATGGCGTTGATGCGGCTAGGTGGGACTAACCAGGCAGGTACTTGAGGCCAAGTGGGCGCGTCAGGTGCGTGCGATTGGCTTTCGCGGGGATAGTGGGGATAAAGGGCCAGGGAGCTTGGCCGATCTTCGGTAATGCAAGCGAGCGCTTCCCGGCTACTCGCGGAAAAATGAGAAGGGGACAGGGAGCTTGTGGGCATCTCGGTACATGCAACACGACGCTTCCGGGACTTGGGAAAGAACAGGGAACAGGGGACCCGGGGCCGGCCGTACACGGTTGGGATCGGGGGTAGACTTTGGACGGCATTTTTTCTTCCGGGATTGGGAAATACAGTTGACGGGATCCAGGTAGCCTCCGGGCTGTTTGTTGGGCCAAAAGATGGGAAGGGAACCGCGGGACGGGAGGGACGGAGGGGGGAGTGGACGATGATAACTGACAAAGGGCTGAATCTCAGCGTGAATTCGTGCAGAAGGCCACTCTGCCGTTTACATACCGTCGCGTATTTAAGTCGTGCGTGCAGAAAAGGATTCTACCCGCCGTCGATGGAGATTGTACTTGAAGGCGGCGAGGCGGTCGTCCGCCGCGACGGCTTGGCCAACGACACGTGCCCTTGGGGGGCGAGGGCCCTATGGCGGGTCGCAAACGGAGGCGGCGTACGCGTGTTCTAGCGATTCCTGACTTGAGGCGTTCAGTTCATAATCGGCGAACGGTAGCTTCGCGCCACTGGGCTTTCCGAAGCGCGGAGTGAGCCAGATGGTTGCGATCACGTTCTCTGTACTAGGTTGAAATTATATTGCGGACCTGTCATCAGGATGGGTATAACCTGTTCTACGAAGGGTCTAAACTGCTCACGGTTCTAATGTGGTGGGTGCCAAGTCGCAGACAGCGTGGATGGATCAGGAGGATTCTGCGGTATCACATGATTAAGGGATAAGGACGGTCGATAGGTAAAGGATACACGTCCGTATGAACGCGATTGGTGGCACAAGCAAGTTATTGGTGGATACGTTTCTGACGACCTCTAGTTCAAATTGCGAGGGTTCTAAAGGATAGTTAGGTGGCCACGTTTCACGGTTGTATTCGTACTGGATCGGAGATCAACGGCTTTACCCGTATTGGTTCACACGAGATTTCTGTGTTCTCGTTGAGGCTCATCATTAGGGAACACTGCGTTTCTTTTAAAGAATGTGCGCGAGGCAGAAACTCCACTGAAATGTCATTCGCCGGATCGCCGGGAGGGGGACCTGGGTGAAAGAGGGGAGAGTGCCCGCGCTCGAATTCACGGAATATAAATAACGTTAAAGATGGTGGTTTTCACTTTCGCTTCGGCTCCCATTATCTAACCTCTAAGTCATGTTCACAAGGCGGACTAGAGTCAGAGCTCAAGACAGGGTCTTCTTTGACCCCGACTGAGATTCTGAAGCCGTTCCTGGCTTGTGGTTTCGCTGGTAGTAAGACAGAGGACAGTGGGGATTCGTTAATCCATCATGCGGTAGAATAATTGATGACGAGGATTTGGCTAGTTAGAGATCATAGGTTATCGCGTTTAAGCCCGCGGTTGGATTGATTTCTTCATTTGGAGCATTCAGGAGACATGAGACGAGGATCAGAGTGTGCGTGGCATCCGCAGGGACATGCAATGCTTTGTTTTAATTAAAGCAAGTCGGAATCGCCGTTTTCCGTGACAGTTCTGAGTGCGGATGTTAGAGCGCCCGGGAAAGGCCCCCGAGGGAGCAGTTCAGTCGTGCCCCGGCGCACGCGAGACCCGCTCCTCGGCGCGGGAGAAGGTCGAGCAGTTCGCCGACAGCGACGGGTCGGACTGGGTACACCGTGGCCATGCCGCTAGAGCCAAGCTTTCCGAGGGTGATACGGGATATGTTGTGCCGGATTCCGATTGGGACTAGAGATTGTTGGAGTCGGTCAGAAGGTGTTCACTTGGAGACCTTGATTGCGGTTTGAGTACGACGGGCGCGGGGCACTCGGTCCTCCGGATTTTCAAAGGGCCGCCGGGGGCGCGGCACACCAGCGACGTGCGGTGTCTTCAGCGCTGGATACCTCGGCTGAGCGTTTCAGGGGTGGGCAGGCTGTTAAAACAGAGATAACTCTTGCAGGCCCCCGCGCGTCTCCGGTCTAAGTTGCCGTAGCGGCGTCCGGTTTCAAGGAATTTTAAAGCCGATTCACCTTTCGGAGCCGCGCTGAGCGCTGTCTGTCGGGCTTCCGACTTAGGATGACTAACCCATCGTGCCGTGCGTTAACATGGAATTTCCCTCTTCGGACTAAGTTCTATTGAATATTTGTACTACACAAGATCCGCGACGGCGTCGCGGTGAGCTCGCGCCAGGGTTTGCAAGCGACGCGCGCTCTACTCATGGGCCTGGCTCTGCCCCGAGGCGGGTATAGGTCGCGCGCTTCCAGGATCATATTTCGGGCTGTTGATTGGCAGGTGAGTTGTTAACATCTTAGGGATTTCGATTCATGACACGTCTGCTGTCTTATCGACACCTTTGTGGATCTAGGTTAGGCGCGCAGGTTGGGGCACCGTAACCGGCTTCCGGTTCATCGCATCGCAGTTCCTGTACAAAATGGCCATTGGAGCTATCATTCCCTGGCGCGGTCAAGGAGCGCCGCGTGATAAATTTTAGAAGAACCTTATAATAGATATTATTTTTTAGAGTGAATAAGCGTTAAGTTGGGGGTTGAGCAGAGCACCGGTCTAAAGGATGCTCATAATACAAATATCAGGTGTGTCACTCGGTTATACAACCCAGAGACGACGGTTGAACATTGGGTCAAACGATGCTTGTAAATAACAAAAGAAAGCGCGTTAGATATGCTGTAGGAGGTGCACATCTTTGGTGGGTTGTGGGATCAATCACAAACTTGTTTTAATGGGGCTTGGGTTTGGCGGTTCGAACAGATCGATCTCGGGTCAGGCTGAGTTTTAAAACAGTTGGTGTTTTTTTCGATCTCTAATTCTTGATTAGACGATCCTACAGGATAGGTCAGGGAAAACATGGATTAGCACGTTGTTGAGATATAGAAGATGATTGGATTCGGAGAGGATTAAAACATGATAGGGAATATCTTTGGATATGGTGCTTCTATCTCTTTTTCTCAAAACAGTGGGTCTCCCGATATAGCACTGATATGGATCCGATAGGTGTGTCATCAATTGTTCGGTTAAGATATAGGGCACTTTCAATTATGGTTTGTTAAATCGGTTTATGTGATAATTTTTTCTTTTCACTTGTCGCGGTCTGCTCACGGGGTTCTTGGTATATGTACATATCTGTGCTACAATTTACTGGGATAGAAGATCGTATGATAGATACTCCTCGATACACAAAAAAGTACATTGCAATTGGATCCAGTTGGTCCTCAGATGGCAGGAGGTGTGAACGTGGTGGCGTGGACCAATGCTCTTGAGTGGAGTTGTTTGCACGCTTGGCAGAGAAGTTCGACGGTGTAATGTGAGGCTCTGATTAAGCAAACGATAAGGGAGAGAGTATAACGAAGAGATAATAATAACACACAGCTGGAATACAGCTAATTTGATCACGGTATAGTCATATAGCGCGCTCATGCAGCTGCTGTGATTCCTCTGTTTCTAAATGTGTTGTGTTCGCGTTTGGAGTCTTTGACGATTTCGATATGACGAAACTTCAACGAAATCATATTAAGAGGGATGTCCAGTGGTGAGACAAACATACTGTCAACACATAACGAATACTTAATAACCGTGTTAACAAACGTATTTGACATCTGACTTTATATACACAGTTTATAACACTTATTCGTCGCGCGCTCTAATTGTGAGTATTTAGATATAACATGTGATCTATGATAGGTCTATATGGTATCAGAGCTATATATAGACACGATTAGAGCGTATACAGCTAAAAGCATCTCATATAACCGAGATATGGTAGGAAGGAGATCTGTAGATTTGGCGAATGGAGAGAGAGAAGTCGAAAGGTTGTTCCACACTCATCCGGTGGCTCTCGTCTTGAGGACTTGGGTTGAGTGGCGTCGCAGGCGCTTTTCTTTTTCTCTCTCTTTCCACTTTTTCTCGCTTACACTCTTTGAAGCTTCGAGAGCGAGCCGCGCTCGTTTGCATAACAGTTGCGAGACTTCATCTGTTGCGTCGGAACACGTATTAGGTGGATTGTCAGTTTTTTACCATTACAGTTATATTTAGCTAGAATTTAGATTGGCTGGTAGTAGATATCCAGCTGCATGTATGGGAGTTGGTGGGTTGCCTAGGCGTGAGGCATTTTTTGTGTCAGTGGCGTGCACCGGATTTGGCAAGTACACTACGCAGAGGAGTCAGTTCGCATGTTACGTGAGGTGTTTGATAGGAGTCTCACATTCAACTATCTCGAGGTACGTAGTGGAGCTTAGAGAGCTGGGATATTAGACATTCTCGGATCAATTATATGCGTTCTGCTCTAGCTACTAGCGGGATACGGAAGGACTCGAAGTAACTTCTGCCAGTCATACTGGCTGGATTGATGAGGGAGTTGCGGAAGATTGGTTGAAGCGCTAAGTTCAGAGCATTAGTTGGGCATATTATAAATTATCGTCGAAATTGCAATAGTACATTCAATATATGGGTCGACTCATATATGCGTCCAATTAAGTTCTCACGCATACGAGCTCTAACTGGGCCATAATCAGCTAATTCATGACATATTCGAATCGTTGGGCTTCTACGTTTTCATACAGTGTACGGTGAGAGACACTGAATTATTGCGAAGACATACACAGTATCATTTGCTTCACCTTCGCTCACTACGCTCCCTCGCGGGGCCGCGGACGGGGCCGGGGGGACACGCTCTCACGCTCTCGTTTCACTTGCGCGTTCCGCGGGCGCGCGTCTCTCTCGCACGCACGTCCGCGGCTGCCCGCGCAGCGCCGGGGGGGGGCCGGGGCCGTTTTGTCTGCGCGTGTCTTGTCGCTCGGTGTTTAATAGTCAAGGTTTCGCGCTAGAATCTCATGGCAAGCCGAGTTCTATTTCGGACAATAAAATATAAAATTTAATATTTTCTTCATGCATAATTCGAGAACTCCACTAAATGTGCTATAGATTTTTTCGCACTCACACACGAAGATCCTCGTTGGGCGAGCGACCGCAATATACATGTAGCCTTCTCGTACCGGACGATGTCGTCTACCGGCCTTCACTCGGGTTGGAGCTAAGTGCGACGGGTGGGATGTCGGGCAAGTATACGATGTTTTGCAAATCTACACTTACATTCAACTCATGTTATACATCTCACTTCTTCACAAGTATCTAAAAAGCTCGAAGAGTTCACTCGAAAAAAGTTAGATTGAGAACTGACTAGTAATAACTGCTTCTCGTTGCAGCACACGTTTATTTATTTGATAACATATTCTACATTCCAACTATCATCAATGAACTATTAGCCAAATACAACGTGAGTGCCTGTCGAGTACAGCGGTTCAATAATGAACAAACTTTATTAAGAGATATTTAGCGTTAGTGTATCGCGAGCGCGTATAGAAAATTAATAGTATAGCGGCCCGCATAATTTTAAAGAAGGTCATGTTGATGTGATTATATCTTAAGAATACAGTACTTCCCGACGGCTCATTTCGAAATGTGGAGTCTTGTGATACAAAGCGAAAGACTCAGCTGTACGCGTTGGGATATCCGGCTGCTAGTACGCGCCTGCAGCTTGTAACTTTGCATAACAGGAAGAAACATGTACAGTAAAACGAATCGTCGCTATCACTTGAGTAAGCTCGTATGAACACTATGTACACACCTACACATCACTTCTGTTCTTTTGGTGACAAGTTATCACACATTCATAAGTCGACTGAGAATCACTATTAACTTGTCTTGGGAGAAATTAAGGATTTTCTTTGGAATAAATACCTACACCGTGTTGTAGTTCAACTTATAAATGGATCACATGAATGGCATACAATACTCTCTATCAAGTTTTGGATTTATACGTAGAAAGACTTGGTAAATTCTCTTTTGGAAGACATGTATATTACGCTTCTTGTGACATAGAATGAACTGGTAGAACTACTCCAGACAATCTCGCCTAGACGATTGCGGTGCTCTTCGGACAGGAATTGTGTGTTGGTAGTGCTCACACTCAATAATGAAATACTGCGCCGGCGCTTGAGTCTGTGTTTGCACTCGGGATTTATGGTTGCGCACGCGCACGTGGAAGTATATTGATACTGGGATACTTCACGACCGGACTCCGCGTAGTCAGATTGTCATTGCTGGTTGTGAGTAAATATAATGAACACCTTGAGCATATATCTAGGCCGGCTTTGGTCGTATTGGATTATCCGTCTTATCTCTTCACACGTACACTATATTCACATACATAGATGCACAGAGTTAGACGACAACTAGCCCAGATGTCGCTGATTGTGCGTATCTATGCTGGTCAAGAGTTATCATATGAGGAGTCAGAATGAACCATTTTGGAGGTTTCATTCGACTGATTGTGCTACTCTACAAAGGGAGGGTACAAGGTTCTCTCGGAATTATTGTATGCTGCATGTAATAGTTTCTTGTTACTCATACTTTTGAGGAAGCTGTGTCCGCGTTAATGTACCTCGGACGCGGATAATGGGCCGTGAGATAAAGGGAAGAGAAGCAGCCAAATGAGTTAAACTATACCAGGTGTGGATCTGGACCGCGCCAGAATTACAGATAGATACATACGCTGATGTCATTCGCGTGTGGTGTTACACTACTTGTCTTATCAAGTCTCATCTTTAAGTGTGATGTGGAATTAGCATGAGCGGCATAAGCCTCGGCATCCTTATTTATGCTTGTAATATCTTCCATAGAGTTTTCGGTTTCAGCACCATGACCTGCTAATAAACAACTGAGAGTTGGTAGTTCTGTCTCATTTCTCATATCGGTCCTTCTGTTCACCGTCTATCTTAGGTGTTAACAATCTACTAGGATCTTTTAATACATCAAGGTGTTCGAGGGGGGAGTTACATTATGGTGAGCGCGTCGACAGATGAATCTCTTATATGGCTTATGGATAAATGTAGTTCTACTCATGGAATGATCATTAGTGTATTTTAGACATCTCTATATACTTTTATGGTCGGCAGAGCTGCCTTCAATCAAACGCATGAACATCAACATTATAGGTAATTGTATAAATATGAATTAACAAAATTGAGGTTACGCAGTGGCATCGGTAAAAGTATGTGTACTAGGTCTTATGGTGATTGGACTATTATTTGATATGTATAGTGATATCTGGATAGGCATGCATGAGGTTAGTGCGATATACCAGTGAGTTCTTACGTGGAGTTCAATTGAGGAGGGAGACGTAGCGATTGGTATGTCATTTTTATCTTAAACTTCATGGCTCCCCTTCCGCAAGGTTCGGGGCTTATATTCGATTGAGGGTGTGCTTTACTTCAGTATCTTATCCTGCGATCCTCTGAAGTTCCAGTACCCCTTGAAATTATATGTTAATCATCTCTCTTTACTAGCCACATGATAGAATGTTACCTGCGCGTTGCAATCCACGGACAGATTATCCCGTCATATGATTACAGATCATTGCATACTTCTTCGCAACATGACAAAGTTTAATCCTCTACGGCACACACATACTGACTCAAAATGGGGATGCCAATTTATTCAAACTCTCTTCCTGAAGCGGAATAGTATGCACAACGGAGATTAGTCAAATCATTATCAATGGTAAGAAACACACAATACACTCACGGATCTGGTACTGTACAGACCTCAAGAAAGACCACTTTCGTAATGTGTACTGTGATCGGATGTGTTGTGTGGTGTGTGTATCTCAGCTAAGTGTCGGTGATCAGGAGCGTAATCGCCTTGAGGGGCAGAGAACTGGCGGGAAGGGTACCTATCGTGGTGTCTTCACTTACACGTACTCAGAGATTGTAGAGTACTTAGAAATGCCTAGTAGGGTTCTCGACGCATGCGCGCAGCGCGAGGCCCGTAGTCCGGAATGATGTATGGGCTACTATTGCTGTAATCTGTGTGTTCATGGTACCTGTGAAGTGCCGGTGTTGGAATAGAGACGGCGCAAAGCTAGATCTTTGGCAGAGTTGATCTGTATACGCCAATAACGAAGTAAGAACAGATCGGATAAAATATAAACTTAGCACATGGTGATGGCGAGAGACTCATGGGCATAGTTGGCTGCTAGGGCCGAAGGTATAATAGGTGTAGTTGTCATTGGAGTGGATGATGATATGTCTGATGTCACCGGGTGAGTGCGTCACTAAAGTCATCACTAATAATTACAAAGAACATAGCATTTTCTATGACATAATGTTTATCATAATGATTTGGGCATGGCACAGTCAGAGGGTAAGGATTAACTGCGAGAGTTTCATTCTCCTGTTTCGAGGCGTGTGGTAGGCCAGATTCTATTACTAAGAGCGCAACTTTAAGCTAATGGACTTGTTACAACGTGGCAATGCAATATATAACTGACTATGTGTGAATACTGTCTCTTGCAAAGACAATCCTATTCTATCTAGTGTTTGTCCTTGACTCTTATTAATATTAATCTAAATGCCAACTCTATAGGAAATTGTCCTCTTTTATTGGGACAAAATGTTGTAGACTGAGTGATGGTGGTAAGAACAATTCGTAGAATCAAGACTTCTTCAACCATATAAGACTCGATGATGACACGTGCCTCGAGCACATTTTCACCCATTTTCAAGATAATAAGCCGAGTTCCATTACAAAAACTTAAAGACTGATTAACATTCCTCATAAGCATTACAGACGCACCTTTCCTTAGCACTAAGCAATGAATAGGAATACCAGAAACCTTTATAGAGTTCGACAATTCTGGTGGATTCATATTTTGCTCATGATCACTTGTTTTCCCAGGATACAAAGTATCTGCACTATAAAAATGATGAATTTCACCAGGTATATAGACAAATCATAGAATTGATTTCATCAACATCACTATATCTTGGGGCTAAAATAGCTCTTTCTTTCAAATAAGTATAATCATTGTATTTATCATTTAACTCCAGATATGTTTCATTTATCAACTACAACAATGAATTATCACCATTTTCTATTAAAATCTCTGAGATTTCAATCCAGTCAGATTCTCCACCATCACTAATAGACAAATATCATGTTTTTCTTCACCTATTTAAATTATTCCACTATCAATACCTCATATGTGATAATGTGAGTGTGTTGAATCTTCCTGCGGCATAAGCCACATGTTTATATTTAGATGCAAAACTTTATTTTGATTCCAAAGTTCTAATTTGTGTATTGAGGCTGCAACAATAGACTCACATCTACCTTTAGTTACAACAAACAATGTCTATTTACAATCTCCCCCTAATATGCATAATTTTTCAAAAAGAGGCTTATCTCTATCCCTTTTAATATGTCTTTTAGAGTCTTATTCACCATTTCAAAATTATGTCGATCATCATTGGTACCTCATCCCAAATTACCAATGAGATCTCCTAAATTAATTGAGCTAGATCCGAGTTTCATATTGATAAGAACGTGATGATTCATCCAAATAAATAAAATTTTGAAACATGAGTGCTCTGTCCTTCCTCCTGGTAACAACAATGTTGCAATTCCAGATGATGCAACAGATAAGATATTTTATTTAGAGCTAAATTTTGTGATTATTATCTTCCACAAATACGTCACTACAATTTATATATAAAAAAGCACCGCATCTTCTCTCGTATCCTTCAATTATAGTTTTATAAACTCTCAACTGATCATCATTCAAACCACTAAAGTATGATTGAATTGATTGTTATTCCACAATTCTATATATGAAGCCCTTCCTTTATAAGTCTAATTGTTATATGGATAAAAAATCTAGAAGATGGTTGGGGCATAAGAGGAAAGTCTGCAAATGACTTTTCATTTCTATTAAGTATACATTCAATTTCTTGAAGTACCCAATCCTTCACTTCCACATCAGTCAAATGTATGTTGTTATCAATTAAATCTCGTCTGACTTTCTGTTGCAAATCATCCACCATTATCCTCCAATGTCGTTTCCATTAATTAATATAATTTAAATATCTTAAAATATAAGCATAGTAGAAAATATATTTAAAAGTTTAATTGAGGATGCTGAAGTTGATACTTCAGATAGTGCTTTATGTTATTCATTATCCTCATCTAACAAACCACTTGATGCACAGGCTTTCTTAAACATAGCATATATAATCCCATTAAGTTCTTAATTTCTCAAAACATTAAGTTCCACGAACTTGATACAGTAGTATGCACAAGTAGTATTTTTCTCTAAAACTTGAATATGCATAAGGCAACCTACCAATACATTTACCATGTCTTTTGATGACCACTTCCAAACCCAAGTAGTAGGAAGTTCCACATAAAAAAATAATCTTCCTTCCATATACTTTTTGTTTGCTTCAAACCATTTGGTCAATATTATAACATGGATACGTTCACGATTGACAATGTTATACAAATGATCTTCTTCATGGAACACCATAAACTGTTGATTTGACAAATGGTGGGGGAAATAATATTTTTGGTCCCATAAGTTAGGTCCGTTTCACTTTTAGTCCCATCCATTACGAGATTAGCATTTTTAAACCCATAACTTACAAAAATTAGCATTTTTGGTCCTCATCCACTTTTTTGTCTATGATTTAATGGTGTAATGCACATGTCTAGCATGTGATCGTTAAGTATTATTGGTTAAAGAGAAAATTGATTTGTTTTCTAGCTTCGGACCTTTTTTGAAAAAAAAACATAACTACATTTGAGGGAAAAAAAATAAATCTTGAAGGCAATTAGGGCAAAAAATATAGCGATTTCTCTCTTCTCTCACAAAAATTGAATCTTATCCTTTTCATATTTCTATAAGTTGAAGCCAAATAGAAGCAACATAAAGAATGATGTCTTCCACAAGTGAATCAAGTAGGCCAAATGAAGCACTCATATGCTATTGTTGGAAAAAGGGGCAAATTTTTCCCCAATAAAAAATACTTAACGACGCGTGCTAGGCACATGACCTATATCGTTAAATTGTAGATGAACACTTGCATGAGGACTAAAAGTGCTAATTTTTATAAGTTATGGAACTAAAAGTGCTAATCCCATAATGATTGAGATCAAAAGTGATATAACCCTAACTTATGGGGCTAAACATGCTATTTCCCCATAAATGGTCCTATAAGCATTCAACAGCTGGACTATGTCTTTGCAGCTCAAATTTGTATATTACCCAACATGATTCAGTAACTGATACATAACGACAATTTAAATATTGTTTAATTTCATCGCCATGCTTGTGCCTCTGCTTATTATTTTGAGGGCTTTATTCAATAACAACTATAGTCCTATCAATTCCCTTATACGTATTTGTAGATTACTTCATCAATTTTGGAGATGCATATTTCTCGATATTTATGTGCGCATCAAACAACACAAGGAGGTCATGATTGTATCGGGCAATCCACTTGTTTTCTATTTTCACCCCATTAATAATTCTAATGTTTTTTGGATCATATCTATGCCCACATGCCATAAATCTATCTCCATCAATTGTAGTTTGATTATAATTTTTTTTGGATAGTGTTTAGAACACTTTCTCTGCATCATGCATGAGGCACTTAGATTATATGGCCCACATGATTTATGGATTATACATTTGACAACAATTGCTTAGCTAAAGGGTCAATATCCTTTTAAGGAATTTCAACACATATAAACTCATCGCTGTCTTCAGGAGTGATAGGCTTATTTTGGTTAGATAAAGTCAAAGTTATGTATGACTAAGGTAGTCCTCATTTATGAAATTCTATCACGAGAATATTTGTTGCATTGAATAACTTAAAATATTAATGCACTTAAGAATTTAATACATCAAATAAAAAGATAATATATATATGATATACCTGAAATACATTTTAAAAAAAAAATTCCTAGAAGTGTTCATCAGCTGTTTAAGCTTCATTCTGAATATTCTTGCTACGATGTTTGGTTTATCTTTTGTACGCTGATCAGGTAGCTTTAGCAGTTGTCGAGAAATTTTTAGCCAATTAGAATTACATGTAAATGTAATGAAAACATTATGAGGTTCAATTGCTGTGCATATGGCTATAGAATCTTGATAATGGTTGTATCATATTACGCGGACCTCCTGTAGAGGATGATGACAGTAAAATCTTTATTCCAATTGTACCAGTGCCTATGTACCCTGTGATGACAGCATCTTCTAGACCTTGATACAAACCTCCACTCATTTAATCTTGATGCATTTTCATGTAAGTTAATATTTATTGTTCAATCACTGTATTGTAATCAACAGCTAGTTGGTTAAACTAGTGTTTTAAAACCTAACCCGAACAGCCTGGTCGGACCACTCAAATTGCTGACCAGGCCACAAAGTGGGCTGGGCGAAAAGCAATGCCCGATGGGGAGTAAAAGTCGTGTTTTTTAAGAAAATAGTTCGACTCGATGATTGGACCGTCACCGCTTGAACCAGACCTGGGTCAATCAAATTAGTCGAGTTGTAGAGGGGTATAAATAGAGCAAAAAAGTCTCTAATATTTTTTTATCTCTTTGTGAGCCAAACATACCTCAAGGCTAAAATTCAATCGTTCTCTCCCTTTCTCCCTCTCTTATCTCAGTTTTGGTTTCTGCTATTCTTGCTTCCTCTCATCCTTAGTTGCCGACTTGTAGTGCAACACCACAACACAGGTAATATCTCTCTTTTTTCTCTTCTTTCTTGCTTGTTGATAAATTTAATTTGGAACTTTGGTGTGATTGTGTTGTGGAGTAGTGAAGTTTAAGAAAATTGGTAAAATTTTATTGTTGGGTTTTGGTTATATCTTTTCGCAACCTAGTGAAGAAAAAGGAAAAAACACATATTGTTCTCAAGCAATCAAGCAAAGTTGGTGATCTTTTTGCTTCAAGGATTATCCCAAGATCTCAACCTACCATAAAAAGCGTCCTTACAGGTAAGGAAGCATCTAAGAAAGCTTGTATGAAAATAATCAAATTATTCTATGATACATGAATTCCTATTAATACTTGCAAGTTTAGATACTTTCAGCATATGTTTGATGCTGCACTTTCCATAGGGCCAAGGTATAAGGTTCCCACTTACCATGAACTTCGAATTCCTGTTCGAAAGGATGCTAAGAAGGAAGTTCAATTGTGGGTTGATAACATTAGGAGTATTTGGGCATAATGTAGATGCACAGTTATGGGTAATGGTTGAATTGATAATAGTGATCGAACATTGATTAATTTTCTTATATAATTTCCTCATGGAACAATTTTTTGGAAATCTGTTGATGCTTCATGATGCCCTCTAAAATCATTGGGCGAAGCCCACTAATAAGACATACTAGCCCAAACAGCTAAGTGTCCAATTGGTCCACCAGTACGATGGATAAAACCCATCAAAAGGGAAGAAAGGCTCACAATCTTACCTGTTGATTTACTGAACTGGCAGACCCAACAAACAAGCCCATTCCAGCCGGACACATCATCGTATAGTTGGGAGGACACATCATATAGCTTGCCAACATAGTTTCACATATCACCCTAAAATCTCCATGTGGTTCCAGATAAATCGGGCATAAGTGAGCTGAAAAGATTGTGAATAACTAAATCCTGGGAAAATATGCAGCTTTGGCAGGTTCCCATCCAACTCACGTATCTCTTCCAATTCTTATCCAAATCACTAACGGTTTGTTGCATATGATAGAAACTCAAGGAGCTTTTCAATTCCGTATGACACTTAGAACTTGGTCTCGTATCCAACTCTATACAAGCCTATAAATAGAAGCTTTATGCAGGTTTTTGGAACATATCATCATCACTCTTATTCTCAAAATCTCACTTGCTAGCGTTACTTTCTCTAAGCTTTTAAGCTATTTCAGGCTTACAAATTGCACTCCACATGAATACATACACCTTACTATCCTTTTTTGCAATTATTCTCATTCTATTTCAAGTTTTTTCTTTTATTTTTTATTAAACATTACTAACTTAAGTATCGGAGTGCTAACCTCTGTTTTGCAGGGCTAGTCCTTTGATAATCTTAGAATTTTCTTGAAGATCCTTCGATCCTTGTGGTGTGGCCAAATTTCTGGTATGCATCGCTTCAAATATTGTGAAAGATGCACAAACACTCTTAACTTATTTCAAGAAGTTATTGAATGGTTAGTCCAACTCATGTGGTACATATAGTCACCAATAATGGAGCTAACTATGTCGTAGCGGGAAGAAAGGTACAAGATCATTACTGATCTATTAGTTGGTCTCCTTGTGTTGCATATTGCTTGAATTTGGTTATGAAAGATATATCAAAATTAGATCATATTGCTGAAATTGTGAGTAAAGCATCTTAAGTGACTAGATTTGTATACAATCATATAATTGGTTGTCTTGGTTGAGAAAAAAAAAGGATTGTATAAGCCATATACAACCATCATCAAGAGTCGTTGGGATAGACAGTTAATGAAAGACATACGTGCTGCAACTTATTGGTTTAATCTGGCTTTTCAATATGATCAAACATCATTTTACCAAAGATAAGAGGTCATGAATGACGTTCTAGAAGTAATCACCACCAAAGGAATAGATAGCAAGTCAAAGTTGTTACATAAGACTAGATTGTTTCGAGATTGATTAGATAGTTCTGGACAAGAACTTGCTCTTGAGACTAGCAAGAATACTCAACTTGATAATTTTTCTTTTTTTTTTTTCTCTATCTAAGTTAATCAATTTTTCCTCTATTTCTGATAGATTATTTATACATTTATTTTTTCACATAGACGATTGGTGAAAATTGTTTGGCGCAAGTGCACCCAATCTTAAAAAATTGGCTATTCAAATTCTTGGCCAGACAAGTACCTCATTAGGATGTGAGAGAAATTAGAGTATTTTTTAATGCATACACACAAAAAAGAGAAATAGGTTGGAGCATCAAAGGCTGAATGATTTGGTTTATATTCACTATAACTTGAAGTTGAAAGATAGATAACAATTAGATCATTAAACTTTTATGATGCTTCTTCTTTCATTATATAATTGGCAAATTGATATTTTAACTTTATAAAAATTTTAGGTGGTTTATGAAAGTTTAAAGTTATGATCCTATGGATTATTAAAGTATTGATATAAACCAATTTTTGGATTGTTGATGATGAGGAAGAGCTATTTCTCAATTATGAAGGCATTGATAATGTGCTCTATGAACAATTAGATCCTCTAAGCAAGGAAAGGCAATGCCGTCGTTGTCGAGAAGGTTTGCATTCATTTTGTATGAGAAAATGAGTGTTAAAAGTATAAGAAATATTTTAACATTGATCTATATACTCATTTATTATATAAATGCAGATGGGATGATTGTATTGAAGATATTGAGGATGTAGAGTACCTGGAGATTGTTGATAACATAGACTTTTCAGTATTTGACTAGTTTAACCTTGGGGATAACTTGTGTCTCCTTTGGAGTTGGAGGGGTAGTAGCAATTCTAGTGGGGTCTTTTGGGACGATGATAAGAAGCAATTAAAGAAAATGTATTATGTGACTTCATTAGACAATATTGATTGACTTTTCTTTTTATTATTTGGATAATTAGAATAATAAGTGTGTTAAGTCATTGGTGTTGCACACTTATTAGCATTTTGATGTCTTGGAACTTGTATTTTGAGTGTGACTGACTTTTATTGTTGTAGTTTTTGTATTTTTATGCTATATTTTCTTTTATTTGGCTATTACATATCTATTTTATGTTATTTAATTATAGGCATATATTATTGAAAATATTAATTGCAAAGAAGAAAATACTTAAAAAAACAAAATTTTAAGTGTATTTATATCATTTAATATTTAAAGTTAATTTTTATATATTTTATAATTGTTTATGACTTATATGACATCAGTAGTTCGACCGCGTTTGGACCAACAGTTGAACTAGTGACCTGTAACCTATTAAATTTTTCGTTTTGATGACTGGTCCTAATTTTAAAACATTAGGTTAAACAAATGGCCCCATGTAAAAGTGCCATCTCTTTTGATTCTCTATATTGGAACCAAAAAGCCCAAAACTCTCTTATGAAGACTTTTTCATTTCTTAATTGCTCTGAGATTGTGTTATACGGTATACCAATTCTCCGCCTATCAATTCCATATGAAAAGAGTAGTGGATATTGAAGTGGTATATACAATGGATGCATTTCACTGTTTCGCTTCAAGTATTCGTCATTTTTGCAGACAATAATGTCATTACATCCAACAACATTTGTATCATCTCCAAGACTTAACGTAACAATCTTATTAGTAGTTGATTCAATGTATTGCATATTGCCCATTGAATGCAAGACACATGCATACAAATTCAAACCACTATCATGTTGCAATGCATCTCTTACATTATGAAATACTTAAACATAAGGATTCACACTATCCAACATAATTTTCAAACCCTCAACTATAGAAGTGAGATTTACAGTGTTACCATATCGTAAGATTCTCAACCGCTTGGGAACTTCATTTTTTGCATTGCAAATATACAACTAAACAAATTTGTTGATACGACCGAGTAGCAGAAGTGAATATCCAATTCGATGATAATTTTCACTAGATATCTTAAACCATGGTGGTTCTCTACCATCTTGAACGGAGGTATCAACCTTGTCATCCATTGACGTGAAAGAAAAATAGAATTCAAGGATCTGAAAATAGTTAGAAGAATGTGGCAACAATGGTAAAATTACTTTTCCACTTTGACAATATAGCCCAAACTTAGGATTAATATTTGAGCTATGTTTAAGTTTCTCCTCTATCCACATAATGGCACTACAAAATCGACAGACAACATTTCTCTCATCCAATGTTAATCTTGTAGATACTCCACCAATTACATCTCGTGGTATTATTGATTGATCTGTTATTTTTCATCGACATATATTAATAATAAATAGGACGATAAAATACATTTTATTATTTCTTAATTAGAGATATATTAAAATCACTTTTAAATAGATATTGTTTATCTTGAAATTTGTAGAAGTCAAAATTTTTATGAAAGACTTTTTCCTTCAGAAATATTATTTTTCATTCATCCAAACTATCTAATTTGGTAGTTATGAGAATATATACAGGGTTTACGATAGAATAAAGTATTCATTATCGTTGGGTCACTACCATAAGTAAATTGAATATACCACAAAAATATTCTTGTGGTATTGTATCCCCAATCGGTTAAATAATTTTCTTTTATCAATTATATATTTATCTTCTATTAGTGTAAATATAAGAAGCCAAATAATAATTGGATCGACCTATGAATTGTTACATTGAAACATTATGGATTCATGCATGTTCTATTATTTTTAAAAACTATTATACTAACTAAATATTATTATTACATCAAAATAATATTTCTATGTTTTGAAGAAGTTAAATATAAATGAGGAAGCAATTTACATGCTTTATACAATTATACTTAAAATATATGGTTATATATTAGTTTTTATTAAATCCAAAAATAATAATAAACAATTGATATAATACCATTAAGGGTGTCAATAATAAATATAATATCTAAAAAATCAACTGTCAGTAACCATGTAACATAGAACATAATATCAAATAAAGAAACTAATTATACTAGTATCTTGCACCAAGATAGCATGTGAAAAGTGAGATTATCATCACGTGCATTGTTATTTTCCATAGGGATGTGCCTTGGTAGTAATACTTCATCATCTAAATCAATAGTACATTGTCTATGTTCTTTAGCATATATTACTGATAGTACAAAAATTATATGGGGTGCCATTTAGTACAACTACAGTAGAATATAAACATAAGTCTCTCTTTTGTTCTCCTTTTTCTTTTTTCTCCTCTCTTTTCAAGAAGTGTTGTATATTTATACAAATGCAATCTAATGTTAATTTAGGTAGGTTAGGGAAAAGTATTACTTTATCCCTTACCTACCCCTATTACGTGGGGAAAATTCTTGTTTGGACCAGGTTCGGCCAAACCTGAACTAATCACTTGCCATGTGATTGGTTCAAGTTGCATGAAAATAATTTTGAAAAGGAGTTAGCTCATCATTGCAACTAGATCCACTATAGAACAATAGTAAAAATATATTGCTTCTTTAGAAGCTAATTCATTAATTGAATCTAACAAGAGCATAATTGCAAGGCTGAGACTCACATGTTGGGGTGTAGTAATTTTACTATACGTTTCTACAAATGATTAGAATTTTGTTGCTTCTTATAAACCTTATTATAGAAAGTTTATTCTGTTCTTGAGCTTTTTTTTCTCACCGTGTATTTTTTACTTTTATTTTTTGTGGTTATTTTGAGAACTTTTAGGATTTTTCATATTCAGTACTTGATTTGAAGTGTTTTGTTATGTGCCTCAAACCAATTTAATTGTTTTGGCTTTAGGGCATTATGTTATGTGTTTCAAGGACACTTGTTTGTCATTCACTTTAGGCTTCTTTTTATACGCCTCAAGTGAGTTTGTTTGTCATCAGCGGTGTTCTTATATACACCTTAAGGAACCCTGACTATTATTAGCTTCAGGGAGTTTTATTATACGCCTCAAAGGAAGCTTGTTTGTCATCAATTTCAGGGTGATTTATATGCACCTCAAAGAAGCATTTTATGAATTTTTTCTTTTATTTTTTATTTTTACTTTATATTTTGGGATGTGTTTGTTGTAACCAATAGTCTACACAATATGTGCATTTTTTTTTTTTTTTTTTTATTGTCATATCAACAAATGCATATTAGTTGAGATGTTTTTTGAGTGTCATGCTAAATGCCAAGTGCTGCAGCTTGACCTTTTAAAATTTTAACTACGAAAATATAGAAAAAGAGAGCCGGGTCGATCTCCACACCATTTCCTCGTTAGAACAAAATTAATTTTTTACTATGTGTTGTCCTTCTATGCAGGTGCACAAATCATGGCAAAGGTAATTTGTACAATAATATTAATTTTAAAGCAGCAACAAGATCATGAGACGCAGTGGAATCTTTGATACCAATGACCTACCTCGAACATCAGCAAGCAAACTAGTAGCAATGGACTACCCTCAATAGAATAGGATAGACCAGCTCACTACAATCAAACTGCTCCTCTATTATAGAAGAGTTTCAACCCCAAACTAAATTATACAATAAGACTAATCCTCCATTAAGTAGAATAAATTAGACAAGATATAAAATATACCCAACATAAGTTAGTAATGGATGGCGTAGTATAATAACCATGGGATTTTTCCAATACAAAAAGTAGTAATAGAAGATGCAACATACTTAAAATTGCTATTTGGGATGCATTAGAAGACCCCAAAACATAAAATTTGTTGGGATGATGAAACATTTACCATTATTAAAGAATGTCAGCAGATGTTGTGATGAATCATATAGTCAAAGCACATGTTGTATAATATGGTGGTTTTCAACAAAAATGGATACAAATATAAAAAATTGAGTATACGAGTGTGAGTCTAGAGTGTGCATTGAAATGCGGTATGAAACAATTATTTGACGAAGATAAAAATATATATGTTTACTATATTGTTATGTTTCCTAACATAAATATGGTAGTGATAACATGTTTTGTTGGCATAGGTTTCGAAATATGCATTACCGTAATTTTCAGTTCAATAATGTCAAGTGTTAACGGCTTTGGGAAGCAAGATATTACAGACATCAAGATTAATATCCTTGCTTCAAGATGATAAAATATAACCAATAGTAGAATTAGAAAATTTGTTGGGGAAGTTCCAGCAAAACTAATTTAAAGTAAAAAACATCTATTTTCACCTTCAATGCAATTTAGTTTAAAATAAAGAGTACCAATTTTTTTCTTTGTTAGTTTTGTATCAAACTAACATAAAATAATGAGAAAGAATTCTACCTCCTTGGAAATACTTTGTCATGCCAAATTATTTTTTGTTGGAATTTTTCACCATATTTCTCAAACTCAAAAATTTTTTTGGTAATTTTCCACAAACAGTGCCATTTTGATAGTGCAAAAATCATGCGGGGTACCATTTAGTATGATTGCAGTAAAATATAAATACAAGTCTCAATTTCTTTCTCTTTCTCTTGCTTCTTTTTTCTCCTCCCCCTTTCAATAAGAAGTGTCGTATATTTGTACTAATACAATCTAATATTAATTGATAGGGAAGGAAAAAGTACTATTTTATCCCTTACGTACCCCTATTACATTGTTAGAATTAATTGGTCAAGACCATTTCAGTAATTCGCTACATCCACATTAATTTAGTAAGTCAGCCTTTCCTTTTTCTTTTAGTTCTTTCATTCTTCAATACATTTCTTTCCTTGAATGTCAACCTTTATCTTCTTCATTGATTTTTTTTCCTTTTTCAGCACATTCTTCTCCTAGAATGTCAATCTTTTCTTTTTCATTTATTTTTGTCCTTCTTCAACACCTTCCTATCCGGAAATGACGACATTCCCATTTCTAGTTTAGTTTTTCCGACATCAATTATAGTAAGTACATATGTCAAGATTTTCGCTATTATATGTTAAGTAGTAGATTGAATGAAATAAATTATATGCAATAGAAGTTGAAATTATAATTACCTTGTAAAACTTTTATTGTCCAATATACACATTATGAATTGGGTAGATTATAATTTTGCTATTCGAACTATGACCGTTTTTACACTTTAGCATCTAAACTTTTTTTTTTTTTTTTGTCAACTTACCATCTGAACTTTACAAAATTTTACACTTTACCATTTATAACTATTTTTCACCAAGTTTTTTGTTAAAAAAAATCGTATGCAATGCACATGTGATATTTAAAGGTTATTTGATTTGATATTTTTCACATATGCACAACATGTTATGTTTTTTCGATAAAAAAAATCACCAAAAAGACGATCATATATGGTAAAGTGCAAATTTCGCAAAGTTGAGATGGCAAGTTGACATAAAAAAAAAATTAGATGCCAAAGTGTAAAAACGGACATAGTTCGGATGACAAAATGTAATTTACCCTTATGAATTCCACTTGTAGTTCCATGCTAATGATTTATCAAACTAGTCCAGCTAGAGGATTATAGTTTATTGGAGTAAGACGAACTCTCCTTGTAATTTCATTTTTCAACCACCTAAACTTGATAAGATATTATTATAATGATAATATAACAATTGTGTTTTTTAATTACGAAGATTTTGGTTGGTTTCCTTTTTTTCTTTTTCTTTTTTACATTACTTACTCTGTACCATTTTATGTGAGTCTCTTCTTGTGTCATTGTGAATTCCTTGCATCACATTTCTGAACACCCCAAATTAAATCTATATATTCGATAAATAAAAGAAATATGAAAAAATGCATAGATTATTATTGAAGAAAATATGGTAAAAACTATGTATTTATGCCTGCACAATAGGAATAGAGTAGAGTACTGTTGGACTTGTAAGTCGGTCTCCATCATTGTTAAATATATTTTTCTCCTATGTGTTAGCACGTTCAAAAAAGGTATAATTATATTTTTAGGTTATATTAGTAATTATATCCATCAAATTCATATACATTAATTATACATGTTTGAATGAAAAAACCAATAAATATTAAAAGTACTTACTATTGACAATTTGAGCAGGGCACATTTATCAAGGTTGGTTGATTGCCACAATTATCACCAGCAAATTTTTATATTTAATTAAGATTTGTATCAATTAATCTCATTTTTTAAAATGTGCATAAATATTAAAAAAATGAATAGATTGTATGTTGCCATTGAAAGTCAAAAACTGAGAAATACTATCAATAATATTAAAATTAGATACTTATTGTTTTTTATAAGAAGAGGGGATAAATCTATCAATATTGATGGATTTCCAGCAATTGCATCCAAGTTATAGCATTAGATTAAACATTTATATTGATTAATTTATGTTAGAGTTTGAAGGTGGCCATAAATCGCGTCCACCGGTAGAAGAATATATTTTTTACATTTTAAATATAATATAATTCTATAAAGTTCAATTATATTGTAAATTGAATGGAAACAAAGATATATATAAATGCCTATAAAATCTATTATCACGTTATAATGAGGTAATTTAACATTCATGATCAAAGTAGGAGAAAGTACTGCCAATGTGGATCGGTTTTCATGGTTATGACCCGCAAGCTCTTGTCCTATATAGAGTACATATATATATACACATTCAAATTTTAAAAAAGATTGTATATCCATTAAAAAAAAAAGGTTAAAAAAAAGACAATCAAAGATGAGCAGATACAACTATAATACAATATTTTTCCTCTAAGGCATACCATCTTGGTCCACCTAAGCATGATGCAAAGGATTCTCATTAGTTCATCTACCACGTCCATTATTTCTAGTACGGAAAGATGATCCTTGATTAGAAAGTCCCCTAGTAGAACATGTCGAAGATCCTCACCTGCATCTAGATCTTGATGTTGGCATATAAATATTGGATTCTTCATTAACGATGCATTATCTATTGTGCAATTCACATAACTGTTGATATTCCATATCACTGCGTGCCAAAATTCCTGCATCTAAACTGTTTTTAACTCCCATATGATGCTTCACATATAATTTTCTCTTTCTTTTCAACCTAGCAAGCTTGTAACCAACTTGGATTTTATTCATTTTTGCACCTATGAAAAATAAATTATTATCTCATCATCATCAATATATATAATAAAAATATAGTTATGAGCTTTTAATAAATTAGTTTTTACCTTATCACAAATAAGAGTACGAATGTAAAAATTTTGGAAAATTTTGAAAGGCTTAAATGTATTTTTTATCCTATACCTTTTGTTTTTTTGGCATTTTAATCCTTTATCTTTCTAGGATAGCAAATCAGTGTTGTAACTTTTTAATTTTGTACGATTTTGGTCTTTCAAAGGCTGAAATTTGCAAATGTTGTTGGAAAAAAAACAAGTGCCCCACACATGCTTTTTAAAATTTGGGGTATTTGTTCTCATTGGTCAATCGACTTCAGCCTTCTAGTCCTTTATCTTTCTAAAGTAGTAAATAGGTCTTATAACTTTTTAATTTTTATGATTTTGGTCCATTAAATTGACCAATAGCAACAAAATTCTCAAATTAAGAAGGCAAAAAAATTTTAAAAGAGAGAGAGAGGGAAGAGAACAATGCCAAAGATTGAGAAACACTACAAGAAAATTGTTGAATAGAAACAAAAATAAATTAGCATCAAGATAATTAGCAAGTAAAACTCTTGTTGCTAATCAATATTATCTAATACAATAAATTTACATACCAATGAATTTAGCAAGAAAAATTAACTTGCTACGAATTTAGCAATGAAATATTTAAAAGAAATATCAGCTAATAAGATTGGTAACGAAAAGTTTACTTGCTAATTAGCTCGACGCTAATTTTAACATTAAATTTTTTCGTAACTATTTATCATTTTTCTTCTAGTCGAAGGACAAAAAGAAAGAGGAGGGAGAGAGAGAGATACAAAAGTTAAGTTGCTTAAGTTTTGTACAGTTATTAGCTCTCCTAGTTTCTATCAATAATGTCTTTTGATTTTTGATATTCGTTCCATCTCTAGAAACGCTCTTTCATGGTTGATATATGGATAGAGTTTTTATTCTCCTTAAAAGGGAGGAAGGGATGATGATAAGGTATTTCATATTGAAGTTTGGAATCAAACATCTTTTCTAGGATCATGCTGGATTACCAAATTCGTCCCCAAATTGTTGATTCGTCCCCATATTGGTTTTGTAGTAAAGTTTTCGGTTAAATTGATTATTGAGCGCACTTTCTCAGAGATGGTGTACTCATCTTATTACCGTAAAAAGATAAAAGATTAGAATACCAAAATACAAGATTTAGGATAAAAAATGAATTTAATACAACTTCAAAATATGGAAGACTAAGTGTAAGAAATCTATAATCAATAAGACTAAATTTGAATAATGTTTAATTGGCGAGAAAAAAAAAATATTTTGTATGATCCAAACATTTAAATGACATATTAATTTATAAGACATTTGGATTATTTGTTTTTTTTTTTTTTTTTGCGTACTATAATTGATCTACTACAATTGATTTAATATAATTTATTTTGAATTAAATTTCACATAAATTAAATATTTATTAGATATAACTTAACCATAATCATGATACATTTTTAATTAGTTGATTGTCTATGATTTTTTAAAAATATTTAAGTCATTAATGAACCATTGTCCTCTCTCTCTTTTTTTAGTTTTGCTTTATTTTTAGGATAAATTACAACTACCTCCCATGAGGTTTGACGAATACCCCCTCATTGTTTGAAAAATTATAAATATCCCCTGATGTTTGATGAATTATGTAATCCTTGGATATAGGTACGAAATTGTCAACTTTGCCCTTATTGTATTTTTAAAAAAAAATAAAAAACTTATAAAAAATCAAACGGGATGGATGGAAATATTTTTAAAAATTATAAAAAAAACTATCTACTTAGTACATAAAAAAATAAGTTTTTTAAAAAATAAATAAAAATACAATTCTTAATCCACAAGGGCATTTTGGTCAGTTCACCATAGAAAATGCACGAAAACCTAATGAATTGGGCTAATTGTTATACGGCCATTATAATCAGTGGAGTATTGATGATTTTTCAAATAATAAAAGGATATTTGTAATTATGTCAAATCTCAAAGGAAGTCGTTATAATTTATTCTTATCTTTAATTAATATAAGAGCGAGAAGAGTAGATATAGTACATGAGGCAGCTCAAATCTAGCCATATAAATTGAATCGCCATTGATAAGAAAAAGACTGAATAATTAATATTTAGATAAAGGGATAATTACGTTGACCTCCCTGTAACTATGGGAATATATAAATCCCTCCCTCTTACTATAAAAATTACATAAACATACCTTGTTGGTTTATTACCATTACAAATTGGCCCATCGAATAGTCAAACTAATGATATCAATTCAAATATTTATGTAACCTTCCTATATTTATAATCAGCCCTCGCAAAAGGCCAATCACCTTCCTTCTCCATCAAACTTCCCGTTCGTACCATAAGAACCATTCCCTCTCCCACAAGAGCCACGGTGCGAAATCCATCGGTGGTCGTGACTGATTTTCAGACTTTGAAGGCTCACAAACAAATTCACCTTCAAGGGTATTGTTTTCAACAAAATTTATAAAAATCCCACCCAATGGCAAAAATATGAAGATTAAATAAATATTTGGATTGAAATTAGCATTGGCCGTTAGTTTGACTAATGGAAGGGCCAATTTGTAATGGTAATAAACCAACAAGGTAGGTTTATATAATTTTCATAACAAGAGGAGGGATTTGTATATTCCCATTGTAACAGGGGAGGTCAGCGTAATTATCCCTTAATAAACAAAAAATTGAAGATATACAATTTCTAATCACAATAAATGAGAAATTGAATAGCATTGGGCTATTAATAATTATTATGATCAACTTCCTATTTCAATTGGATGGTCAATTATGGGAGCATATACTTTATCTTTATGTAAACTTCATAACTAGTAAACTAAGTAAACATGATTATTTTTTACACATTAAAACCATAGGAAAGCACATAAAAGTTATTCTTTTTCCCAAAACAGTAGCTCGAGACATGATATAGGTATTTCAAACTACTTTTTAGTTATTTTATAGATTTTTTTTCCATTCATTTGTCTTTTTTACAATTATTTAATATAAATGTCTAAATTCAAAATAAAATAATTAATAAAAATAATCATAAAAACAATTAAAATAATGTTCTAGATCAATGTACGGATTAAGCTTATGGCGCATTGTGTTGATATAGGTAATTTAAATTATTTTTTTTAATTTTTTTTCACTTATCTTTTTATACTCATTTAGGCGCAGATTCTATCGTTACAACATGAGTTATAAAGTTTGAATATGAATGTTTTTAATAACCTAAATGACGATATTTTCATAAAGATGACAAAAACCCATTCCAAATTATTAAAAATCTTCCGACACCCATTGGAAATAATAACATATTTTTTAATAAAATCATAAATTAAAAAAAAGCACATGTTCCCAACACGTTAATATTAAAAAAAAGTATACAATGTGATGAATAGTATTACGTACATAAAAATATTTTGCGTGAGATTGATATATTTTTGCAAAATGAATTTGTATATTCATAGTTGCAAATATTGTACTGATGTTACAATCATCTTATATTGTTATATTGAATCTCTTAATCAGACAGTTTGATTTTAGATTAAATTTAGATATGATCAAACGGACAAAAAAATATGTCATAAAGTTTTGCACCAATTTGATAGAAAGTTGTCGAGATATGGAACCCAGAATGCATAATTAGTCTTTTAGACTGGTGCATCGTTCAACCAAATCGTGTGATTTTAAATCAAACCTCACATGATCAAATGAATAGAATCTTATATGTGTTGAAGTTTGGTATGAATTCAACTCGTAGATGTTGAGATATCATAACCAAAACATAGGATTTATATATTTGATAAATTTTGTAATGAGTATCTTTAAAAAAAAGTTGGAACAATTCCGACAGATATAACATTTGGAACAACCTCGGTGAAAATTTGAAATGAATTTCGAAAAAATTGAATTGCCACCAAATTTTTGAATCTTTGCACGAAATAAAATAATTTAGAATGGTATTTGGAATAACTCTTTACCATGACCATTCCAAATTTTGAAATTTCCCCCATATTCTGGACCTAGTTTCAATTAATTTTATTTTGTAACGTACTTTGAAATGATTTTGTTAAAAGTTAACTTACAACATGGAATGGATAAATACCAAGTAGCTAACTTAGCTAAGTTAGTAGAAGATAGTCAAAAACATGGAAATTGTACAAAGTTATTGAGAGACGAGTAGGGGAAGAAAAAGAAACATGGAAGTTGACAGAGAGAATTGGAGGTTGAAAAAAAAAAAAAAAATATAAAGTGTTGAAATAATTTAAAAAATAAAGAAGAAAGTGACGAACTAAAAAAACTTGAAATACCAAAAAGTTGCTCTTCAATTATAATAAGATGAATATATGTGGCAAACTAAAAAAATTTCATGGGTGCTAGATGTAATTTTTCAAACAATAGGAGTTTATGTGTAATTACACCAAGTCTTAGGGGAGGCGATTGTAATTATCCCTAATACATATTGTACAAAGTTTCAATTTTTAATTTAATTCAAGTAAAATATGTGTTGACAATTACTAAATAAAAAAACAAAAAGCTGTTCTTGCATGTAAGGTTGTAAGACAATGACAAACTTTAATATATGAAAATAAATTAATTATGAGTTTTAATAAAAGGATAATTACATTCACACCCCTTGTCTATGGTCTGTTTACACAAATCACCTCTATCTTTTAAATAATTACACATACACCCATCAAAATATTATTTATCACTTACACAAACCGCCTCTTACCATTTTGAAAATTACACACACACCCCTAAAAATATTAGCATCATTACACAGGCTATCCTTATTTTTTGGATGTTAGAGATAGTTTCTGTGATTATGCAAAAAATATGAATGATTTGTGTAAATAGACCATAGATTAAGGGGTGTAAATATAATTATTACTTTTATAAAATAAAAATATTAGTAGAATTATGAGCGCAGGCATTGCGTGCCACAATGTCTAGTATATATATATATACACACTAGCATTTGCCCCCTTTTTGCATAAAATTAATTTTAGTCATACTATTATTTTATTTTACATTATCAAAAAAATCTTTCTTTATTTTTCTGAAAAAAACTAAAATAAAATTACAATGGGCTCTCCTGAGGTTTGTCATAATTACAAATACCCCCTCCTTGTTTAAAAAAATTACAAATACCCCCCTAGTATTCATGGTCATCTAACAAATACCCCATCCTGTTAGGTTTTTATCCATTTTTTGTAGTGAATTGACCAAAATGACCTTTTAAATAATTAAATATAATTTTATTTAATTTTTGTATTTTTTAATTTCCTTTTACGGACTAAAATGCCCTCCAGACCTTAATGTAAGTATTATCATTATCAGATGGACTATATTGTTATTGTTTAATTGACTTTTGGATGAATTTGTAATATTTTTTTACTAAAACTGAAATGGGAGGCTTTTGCAATTGTACAAAATCCTCTGTTGAACATCAATGAGTAATAACATGAGCATCACAATAGATTAATTAACAAAATAGATTAATTCATTATAATAGCTTAATTGACAAAAGGAATTCACCATCCATTAAAAACATCACAACAATCATAGATTTGATCACCTACATAAACTGTTAATCACCACAAATTTGTCTAAATATCATTAGTTTCAAAACCACTAGCAGGGTATTCCTAAACTGTCCAAAATACATCATTGTAAAAAGTGATACACCAATCACTGTTGACTGCAAGTTTCATCGTCGTTGGCTCCTTTAGCATCATTGTGTTTCTTGCTCCTTATTTCCTTGTGAGGAGAGACTCCTATCCCTCTCCAAAAGCTTGGTGGTAGATATACTGCTCCAAGATACGAGGGTGGTTGCGGCTGTGAGGATGAACCTGCAGCATGCATTGAAAGAACGACAGGATCTTTCCTGGGCAAAGGCTGGGAGGATGAAACTTGTGCTGGTGCTGGTGGCTGGGATGATGAAATAACTGCAGCTTTCCTTTTTCTACCAGCTAAAGGAGGTGTTTTTCTTTTTCTTGTTAGTTTTGATAAAGAAACATGAAGATCTGAGTCTCTTCCACTGTTCTGAACCTGAAATAATCAGAAAATAAACAATATTAAAGCTGAAGAAATGTAAAATACATTGTGAAGTATTGATCGCAATTTAGATACCTGAATGTTTGGGCATGTTCTTCTGTTATGCCCTAACTCATTGCAAACCTTACACTTAACCATGTTTGATCTTCTAATTGCATTTGGTTCTTCACCCTGTTCATTTCTTCTACTTTTTTTCGGTCTCCCTGGCATTCTCTTAATAATTGGAGGCAAAAGAGTGGGAGTAACATCCACTCCATGAGGCCAGAATGTTTGATCTGGTACTGAATGTATGCAATATTTGTAGGCTTTCATGTAATTTTCCTTGAAAAACCTACTATCACAGTAACTATCTAGATCCTCCCTTCTATGAGATATTCCCAATGCCGCATGCCTACATGGGATACCAGATATATCCCAACCCCTGCAATTACATGTTCTTTCCCTCAAGTTTACAATGTAGTTAATATTCTCATCCTGCACTTCAAACTCATAATCCCCCGCCACTAAAAGGTGACACTTTCTAGACTCCTCCTTTACTAAGTTCAATCCCTTCACAACATTAGGGACAACCAAACCAGACCATTTAATGCCTTTTTGTTTTCTTTTCTGCAATCTACTCATTAATTTGGCCCTCAATCCATCCACCAATGTTAGAATTGGTTTGCTTCTAAGTTCCCCCACCCAATGGTTAAATGATTCAGAAATATTGTTAGTGACATGATCATTTTTTATCCTTGGGTCAAATGCATGTCTACACCACATTTCAGCTGGGATTTTGAGCAGCCATTCATAAGCTGCAGGTTTCAACTCTTTTATCTTATAAAGTGCAAAGTTGAACCCGGCAGCACTATACGATCTGGCAGCTTGCCAGAAATACCTCTTCAATGCCGTCCCTGCAAACTGACTCCTAAAATTTGCATAAATATGCCTTGCACACCTTCTGTTAATAGCATGAGGTACAACCTCATTTATTGTCTCCACCAATCCCTATCACAATTCAGTGCAACCTTAAATTAAACCAAGCAGCATACATAAAAACAACAAATGCAACATACATAAACAAAATACAACATTTCAGTTGATAACTTAAATGCAACAAACATATATAGTCTCATCAAATGCAACATACATAAACAAAACCAATTACTAAACAACAGTTCAGTCAATAACTTAAACATCGTCTAACAAATACACCCTTGAACAATACATGCATTACATTTCAGTCCATAACTTAAACATCATCTAACAAATACACCCTTGAAAAAAACATGCATTACATTTCAGTCCATTAACAGAAACATGCATAACACCAAACAATATGCTGAAAATAGAAGATTTACCTTCTATCTGTCACTCATGAAGGTCCATGGCTTGTCAACAGAGAAGCCTCCCACCAGCATTGATAGATTTTCAAAGAAAAATGTCCAAGACTCTTTGCACTCTGACTCAACAACAGCAAATGCAACAGGGAATAGACCGTTATTCCCATCCAACCCAATGGCAGCTAGTAATACACCCCAAATGGCCCTTTCAAATGGCACTCATCAAAGCCTAGGAAATGACTACACCCCTCCAAAAACCATCCCTCAAAGTAGACAACCCCAAGAAAAATCTTTTAAAAATAGGTGTAGAATGGATGGTTCAGTTTCATCTACATCGCACTGAAGGGTTACCACACTTCCCTCATTTTTTTCCAACACAAGATCAGCATAATAAGACATCCTCCAAATGACTCAGCATAGCTTCCTTCTATTGACTCCATGGCCTTTTTTTAGCCCTATAGATTTGCATGTACTGAGGGTTGACACCAACTTTTTGAGTTCATTTCTAATACCTCTAGCCTTCATCCCTGGGTTTTCCCTCAATACACTCTCAATTTTAGAAGCTATCCACTCAGCACTAGCTTCTTTGGTAGGATCAGATCTGACACACGTGTGGTTAGGTACATATGTCTTTACCTGGAAGGTGACACCATCTGCTAATGGAGAAGCATGGACTCTCCAAGGGCAGTCCCTCACACTACAGTGGGCTGTCACTCTTTTTTTTTTTCTCATCCTCATTACTTTGAAACCCTCCTGAATAACAAACTCTTTCAAAACTTTTCTAAATGCATTGATATCAACAAAGACCATACCCTTTTCTAACTTTACTTTTTTGGCCAGTTTCACAAGGCAAAGTACATGCATCCCTATTTAAACTTCCATGTAGTGGATCATCCTCAAAGTCTGAATCACTAAAGTTATTAGGGTCACAATGATCATCAGACTTGCAATCACTAAGCTCATCCCCACTATTATCCCCGACAGACTCATTCTCACTATCTTCCCCACTAATATTTTCATCATCACTCTCATTCTCACTACCTCTCCCACCAACCTCCCCATTTTCATCAATCCACTCATCCCCCTCTCCATTACTATCCCCCTCCACATTCTCAACAAAAACATCAAATTCAACTCTATTTTCATTTCTACTGAACATGCTTAACACATCAAAATCATTACAAATATTCATAGTCGCATTACTATCATCCATAGTGCATGTGATCTTAAAAACAGTTTCATCACCAACAGCATTCACTTCCTTAATATCTGCTACAAAATCTATGTAACTATACTTATCTGGGTCAATATTTTTCAACTTTTTGCATTTGCCCCTATAATGTATGGCCAAAGCATACACCTTATCAGCCATTCCTGTTTGAAAAATGAAATAAAAATGAAAAGAAAACAATGTCAGAATCTCAATAATCCACAAAAATTAAAATTTTTAAAATAAAAATAATATAAATGGTACAAATATACATACACAGAATTTGTAAACAAAGCTCTGTTAATTCATATCAGACATCTTGTTTGCATATAAACAAATGTATTTCCACATAATTAAATGTAATATTTAATTCATTTGTCATGGAGAAGGTGTAGGGGATCTATCTTTTCTATCATGGCAACTTGCAGATTACAACTCAAATTCACAATCTTTAACTAATTCAGAAACTGCTGATGATGATACCATACAATGTCTCCATTCATAAAATAAATAAGAACAAAACAATGTGTCTTCTCAGATTAATATTATCCAATACTTCAATTATTCAATTTCAGTTTAACTTGGAGATATAGTTCAGTTCTTGCAACTTGCTTGCCTAATTCTTGTCTGTCTCCAACAAGCAGATTCCACGACACACAAATAATCTATCAACATAAACATATATTCTGTTACTTCATTTAAAAATTGTAGGGTGAAAATGCAATGGAATTCTATTCATAACTTTCTTTCTTCGATAGTTAACGTAATTTTACTGATAAATTTCAAAAATCCCCAAATTATAACCAGAAATCAACAAATTAAAATTAGGGTTTCCTCCAAAATCTGAAAATATTGGGCAAACACATATTTTCCGGAACCATAGAGTACAAAATATACATTCAACTACAAGTTATTCATAAATAATAAAAAAATGAGAAAACCCATGAAATATACGTCGGGTTCGCTCCGAAAAACAAAAAAAAAAAACTGATTTCTTGTAGAAATAGAAAAAAACTCAACTTGAATGAACCAAAATTACCAAGAAAACAACTTTCACATGCGATCAAAGCAACGGATGGAAGCACGCATGGAGGTGAATGACGATAAAATACTTTTCCTTGGGCCTTCAGAATATGATTTTTCTTCTTCTTGTTCTTCAGTGAACAACGACGGCGAAGAAATACATCCTTCACCTTCGGTAAGACAAGCGATTTTGTTGAGAGAATTTGAAAGGATTTTTCTTTTAGAATAGGGTTTTTGGCAGATGAACTTGAAAGAAGCGGGAGAGAATAAGAATGGTTATAACATAAAGGGTAAAATAGAAATTTACCTTTCTTCAAATTTATTTTCGAATTTTTTTAAATTTTATTTTTTTAATAATAAAATAATAGGGGTAAAATTGAGATTTCCATTGCATTGTTTAGGGACTTCACAATTATTTTAAATTTCAAGGGGGTATTTGTAATTTTTTAAATAAGGAGGGGGTATTTGTAATTATGGCAAACCTCAGGGGAGCCCATTGTAATTTACCCTAGTTATATCTAATACAGAGAATCTTGCCTTGTACAAGCGATCCTTTTTGCAAGAAAAAGTTCCTCCTCCTCTGCTATGAAGGGAAGCCCTATATATACTAGCTTAATAAATTAAGTATAAAATTTTTACTACTTCACCCTCCATTCCTTAACTTGAGCTCGCAAATGAAAACGTCTTGAGGGCAATTCAGTATTTCTTGATCTCTCTAATAATATCCTAATCCCCTTGATGTAGGCCTAATCCCCCTAATAATGCTTCAATTGCTACAATCAATCCTTGATTCTCCAAAGATCAATCTTTTCATTAATAGAATGTATTAAATAAGTTTTGACTTATTTTTCCTTCCATATCAACAACCCCCTCAAGTTTCAAGTATTCGTAGTTGGGAATATTTGAAATTTGGTAAGTCATATCATCAGTTGTTAGGAAAGTCTTTTTTGAGTCTTGTATATATACACACTGGTAGTGTTGTACAAAATTTTCGTTGTTTGATTTTCAGTGAATAATCCTCCTGTAGTGCGCCATCTTCTATCCAACGTAATTTATTATTCATTCACTCTTGGAATGCCTCACCACAAAGGTACTCTTTAATTTGTAAAATTTATTTTTTCGATTTCACAATTGTCTATTGTTTCCATGCTTTGTTTGTCGTTAGCTCATCGTCGTATCCCAATTAGTGTCGATGTCCGCTGCCAATTTCTAGTCACATCTCTCGGCCCAGGAGGAGGGGCCCGATATAATCTTAACCAAGGAGGCCAAGGAGCCCCCGACCAGCCTGTTGGTCGAGGTCGCCACAACCAGTTTGTTGGTCACGACTCTATCCTCGACTAGCCAGGTTAAGGCCTTATTCTCGACCAACCTGCTGGTTGAGGCAAGTGCCCCAATCGACAGGGCCAGGGCGATATGCCTAAGCTTGTTAGTTGGGGGCCTTCTCTCACCCTTCTCTTCTTCCTTCGAATGAGGGTCTATCATGTCGTCCTTCGTTGAATATTTCTTATGTTCCTGACATAGTTGTTTTATATGAGGACAACGATAGTCTCGCTTTAGAAGTTATTGAGGCTTTTCAAAACCTTCCAGATTTTCCTGTCGATTCTTTAGATGTCTCCTTTGAGTTGTCATTTTCTTCCCCTAAGGATGTGAATAAGAGAGCATCTGAGTTAATTGAAATTGGGGGTGGGGGGAATGTTCCTCCGCACCTAGGGTTCAATGTCGGGTCATGAATGCTGATTCATGCGACAGTCTCTTAAGTTATGATGAGTTTGATTTCTTGGAGGGGAACTACAATTCTTTCCTTCCCGTTGAGTTTCTCCTTTCTTCCTCCAGGGACAGGCTAAAACATCCTCCTTCGGGCTTCTTCACGGTCTATTTTGTGTATTTCTCTTCAGGTTTTACCCTTCCTCCTTACCTGTTGTTGGTAGAAATTGTTAGGAGTGTGGGCCTTAGCATTAGTCAATTTACTCCTAATTGTTTCACGTTTTTCCTGGGGTTACTCCATTGTTTTAGTGAGTTAGGTCTAGATCATTCTCATTCCATCCATTGTTTTTCGTTAAGAAGGTGATGAAAGACTCTTTTTTTTTTTATTTTTACCCCCGCAGTAATTGTAAGTTTTTGGAGGGTTGCACTTCTTCTCAGGGCTCGTGGAAGGATCGATTTTTGTAACTTTGTGATCCAGGTTGGGGTCTTTATGTTCCATGGGTTGATTCTCCTCTTCCTTTCCGCCTGAGCCATGACCTCAATATGTCTATAATTGGAGTTGGGTTATTCGACCAAGTTTATGACTTGATGGGTCTCTCAGGAGGAAGTGCGTAAGTTAAAGGCTTCTCAGGAGAATCCTTCGAGAAATACTTCCCATTCCCATCTTCCTTCGCCTCCTTCTCATGGAAAGGTTTCAAGTGAAAGGGCAGGATCAAGCCCTCAGCGAGCAAGAGATGCCTCCAGTGATCTGCATTCCCCTCTTCCTACTTTTGAGGGAGTAGCTCAAAGCGTCCGCGAGATGCTTCTTCTGACCTAGCTTCCCATGGCATGGGGAAAGGTTACTTTACTTATGGGACTAATCACCGTGCAGGCGTTACTTCATATTGTGATGCCGCAGACGTTCAACTGGTTAGGCAGAAACTTCTTCCCGTGATCAGTGATTATGATGTGTCGAAGTTTGCCGCCCTCTTTGAATGGTGGTTTTGTGAGCATGTTATGTGGGGAGTCTGAGTGGGTATGTATTTTTTCTTTTTGTATTATATTTTCCATTCTACTTTTTGAGTGTTGCTTTAACTTGATTTTATTGTTCTTGGCAGGTGAATACTCAGGAGGAGGTGGCTTCCAAACGTTTTGAGAAGTATCGATGGGAGATTAACCATTTATCTTCTGCTCTAACAGAAGCTAACAAGACCAAAAAGCATTTGGAAGGAGAATTTGTTGATTCCATCGCCTTAGGGATGGAACCTAGAGACTCGCTCAATTGGGAGGTTGCTCAGGATCTAAATTTCTTGAGCTTGAAGCAGAAAAAATTTACTTAGAATGCATTCAGGTTGGTTTTAAAGAAGAGTTTGAGAAGTCCAGGGAGTTTGAGTTGGCCACCTTTGCCAAGGCTGAGGACTTGTATGATCAAACCATCAGAGATTGTCGCGCCACACTTTGCTCTACAGGACGTTTTTCCGGAGAGGATTTCTTATTTTTGGATCCCTTAATGGCGGATCTTAGAGGGCCCGAGGAAGGTGAAGTTGTTATTCCTAAGAAGAAGTTTCTATTGTTGTTGCTCCTGTGAATGGTACTTCCAATGTCGGCAATTAAATCATAAAACTTAAGTTGTTTTGTGTTTTTTGTTACGAATGATGTGTTAGCACTTTATTGATACATGAGTTGCTTTATTTATATTATCTCTTCTTTCTCTCCTTTTCCTTCTTTTCACCATATATGTACTCTCTTTATTTCGAGAGTTTGTGTCTAGAATATTCACTCTATGGGATTCTCTTCTTTGCATAAGATTTTTGTCTTTTACTCTGGGGGTGGGGGGTACCTCCCCCCCAAGATAGTATTTTGGCTTTATTTTCATATTAACATTTGGTTGTTAACCTTTTGGAATTTCGTGCTGATGTAAGCATTTAAGGATTACTAAACTCAATTGAAAGAACATTATGAAAAGGAACGTAGATATTTTATTCATAATAGAAGGGAAATTACGCGTAATATTTCTTCAATTTCTTTATATTCCACGTGCAGGGGAGTGGTTTTCCGTCTCCCTTCTTTAACCTATGTGTTCCAGGTCCTACCACTTATGTCACCAGATATGGGACATCCCATTTAGTATCTAATTTCCCAATAGGCCCCGCGGCTTCTGTGTTTCATAAAACCAAATCTTCTTCTTCGGAACCCAGGGGGTGCACCTTGTTGTCATAAGCTCAGGACATTTTGCTTTTATATATATGAACTCCCCTTTCAGCCATTTCCCTCTTTTCTTCAATTAGATCAATCTTCCTTCTAGATTTCGAGTTCCTTGTGTTGTCATAAGATTTAATCCTCCACGCTTTTTCGCCTATTTTTGTTGGGAGCACGACCTTTGTTCCATATACTAAGTTGAAGGGGTTTCTTGTGTGGAATGTCTGGGAGTGGTGAGGTATGCCCACAAGACTCCAAAAAATTTATGCACCCAATTTCCTTTGGCATCCTGTAATCGTGTTTTTAACTGTTGGAGGATCATTTGGTTGGTCACGTTCGCCTGTCCATTTGCTTGTGGGTTATTAACTGAAGTGAACAATTGTTTGATCTTTAGCTCTTTCAACTTGTCTCTTTGAAACTGTGTCCCATTATTCGTGATTAAAACTCTGGCAATGCCAAATCGACAGATGATGTTTTGCCAAATGAATTTAATCACTTTCTTTTCTTTGATTTTTGCAAGCGATTCTGCCTAGACCTACTTAGTGAAAAAATCAACGGCCACTATCGAGTATTCTTTTTGCCCGAATGAACGCGATAATTTCCTTGCTATATCTATCCCCTACATCAAAAGAGCATGGGTTTTCTAAAGTTTTCATGAAGCCAATGGGATTATGTAAATGATTTGTGTGTTTCCAGAAAGGGGAGCATCTTTGTACTAAGGTTGAGGCGTCTTTTAGCATAGTTGGCCAGTAGTAACCTTGCCTCGAGATTTTTTGGTGAGGGAACGAGCTCCTGAATTGTTGTCGCAACTGCCCTCGTGAAATTCTCGCATGACATATTCTACTCGATCGGGGTTCAATGATCTATGTAGTGAAGATGAAAATCCTCTTTTGTACAATTCATATCTGGCTGACCTCGGCTTAATTTTTCTTACTTCTTTTTGGTTTTCTAGGACGGTTCCTTCCTTGAAAAATCGAATAATAGGGATTGTCCATGTTGGGGTGAGGTTTTCTCCCACGAACACCTCTTCACTTCCCTCTTTGTTTTTTTTCTCCAAGTCCACTATGGGTTTAGCTGCTGACAATAAAGTTACTTTCCTCCCACTAACGAAGTGAGCTGAACTGACTAGTTTAGCTAACTGGTCGACTGTTGAGTTTTCTTCTCTATGATTTGCTCAAGTTTGAATTCTTCAAATCTATCCATTTCTTCCTGTAATTTTGCTAAGTATCTCATCATTTTTTCCTATCTTACTTTGTATTCCCCTTCAACTTGACTGATTATTGATTGGGAGTCGCTGAAGATATGTAATTTTCTAGCTCCTGCAACGTGAATCAATCTATTTCCTAACAAGTTGGCTTCGTATTCAGCTTCATTATTTGAAGTGGGGAAATCGAGTGTGATTGCATATTCAATGTTGTCTGCTTCTAAGCTCTTGATCACTATGCCTACTCCACTACCTGTTAAAGTGGATGATCCATCAACGACTATTTCCCACACTTGATGTTGCGTATCACTCTCTCTTCCTACTACCTCTAATATGAAATCTGCTAGGACTTGTGCTCTTATGGTGGGTGTCAGTTCGAACTCAATATCGTGTTCACGCAATACTAATTTAGGCGTCGGAGTGATAAGGTATTTTTTGTAGGTTCCCCTTCAGGATCTGTATACGCTTCGGCCCAAGCTTTAAACAATAGTCCATATACATTGGACCCGTGCATTTTTTAAACACATCATTAGCGCCATTTGTGGAAACACGGATCTAAGACCTGAGAACAATGGAAGGAGTCCACAGCTCTTTAGATGATTCCCCTAGAAGGATGGTCCCCCTCATGCTGGAGGACCTCCCGTAGATGACTACCACCTCTGTTCAATGCCCAACTTCAGCGGCCCATCATTATCATGAATTAATTCTAATATTCCTAATAATTCAATTTTTAATATGCAGGACTTGCCCTAGAAGACCAGGCGGGCATCCTCCTCAGGAAATAAACTCTACCCCCAGATAGGCATCTTCCTCATAAAATCCTGCGCTAGGCGGGCATCCCCGTTAGAAAATATGTTTTGCCTCCCAAATAGGCATCCCTCTCAGAGACTAAGCTCTGGCCCCCAGGCAGGCATCCCCCTCGGTGAATAAATCTTCACATACAAGCTTCCCTCGGGGAGTATCTTTAGTATTTTAACTTAATAATCATGGAAGTTTATTTTATCACCTTCGATGGATTAACATGTGACCTCTTGTAGGTATTTCACGAGGAGGAATCCTTCTCGAACTTGTCAGATTAAAGTCCTGCACCCAAGCAGACACCCTGTCATAAAAAGTCATGTATTCCATACAGACACAGAGGCCCTCCTCCGTGGAAGCACCCCAACCCTCCTTATAGCAGGCACTTAGGTCCTTCTTTGGGGGACTTGTAAGCTCTGTCCCATGCAGGCATCTAAGTCCTCCTCCATGGAGGCATCTAAGCCCAACTTACAACACCTTATTTTTCCTCTGGCGGGGTTCCTAGCTCTTGCTCCAAGTAGAACCCCTCAAATAAGCCCTCCTCTAAGGAGGCACAATAATTTTGCTACCTCCAAGATCTATTCATAATATATACACGTCTTTGTGATTTAACATTCCCTTACAAAAAAATAAAGTCGTACATCGGAGTAGGCACAAAAGGCGCCCACTAATGCACCTTCATAAAAAGCCTTGCTCTATGCAAACACGAAGTAAGTCTTCTTTTTCTATGCATGCTTATGCTACTAACATTCTTTGCAAAAAGAAAAGAAAAAAAAAACTCCTTTAGACCTTGCCTCCAAAGACATCTACTCTAATAAATGATGAAATCTCCACTTATTAGAGTGGGGGGCTTATAATATGCATAAAAATAAGTTGGTCCAAACTACCCAAGCGGCCCAAAAGAAGAAATAAAGAGAATGCCTAAGCCATCCTCTAGGAGGCCCAGGACACCCCCCTCCCCTCCCACTCTCTAAACGCCCCTTGTTGGAATAGGTTACTAGAAAACTATGTGGTTGGTGGTTTTCAGAACTATTCAAGCAATCTTTACTCAAGTAAAATTGCCTAATTAATGTGGTAAGCATTTATCCTTGGTGTATATGTCTGGTGTGCTTATCAATTACGTTAAACATTGCCTCAATGTCACAACAGATGCCCACAAACCATTTAGAAAACCCATGTAGTTGGACTACGCATTGGATGAAAAATATGGAATGAACTTCTAAGAGGCGGTCTGAATTCCAAGTCGAGAACCATGAGACTGGGCATCGAGAGTCCAATTGAGACTTGCACTGAGCATCGTATTCATTGGACAAGTGTCGTGTTTCATCGATGACGAACGTTGGACGTCTATGCAATTTTAGTGGGTCAGTTGACAAGGTGGTCAATTGACTGAACTGACTTGCGGGGATCATCATATAGAAGCCTTGGAGGCTTAGTCAGTGTGACTTGAGTCCCCGACTCCGATAGTACGGGAGTAGTCCTCAGGCTTAAAGAACCATGGCAGTCACGTGAACACAATAACTGTATCTAGGGTCAATACGAGAGGTGATTGTGTTACAAACATGATCATTATAAGTCTTATTCAGTGCAGTCGAAATGTGTAGCAAAAATGGTAGATTCCAAGAAGAGGATCTGTCCCTTCTTGGTATATGACAGCGATATATTCTATGCACTTGGAGGCGCGTTTACGCCTCATAGAATCTGTAGCTACAGTGGTTGATCAAATAGAAAATGATTTCCTATGTCGAGTAATTAAGAAAAATACAGTCTCAAGCATTAAAGCATAGTTGTCTAGTCCAAAATAGAACCAACATCAAATTCCATGCTCTAATTAAGGTCGGGAGATGGTAAACAGAAGGATTGCACCCTTATGGAATCGAGAGCCTAAATGTTCGTACGGATATTCACCTAGTCTCTAGTACCATGGATGGTTGCTAGACGGTGACCCATAGTAGAGAGCTTTCTTGATCAATGGTTGATCAAGAACGATTAATTAAATTGAATTTAATTAATTAATAGTGTTGGAGACTAGCCCAAGTTTAGCTGAAAGGTGAGCCCAAAAAGAGTCACACACAAATTATTGTGGAAGAACAAGAAATTAATTTAAAATTAATTTTGAAAGATGTAAATAATTGAATTATTTACACGTGGGATGATCCATTGGATGGATAGCCCAAAATTAAATTAATTCAATTAATTCAATTGGACTTATCTTAATTAATAAATTAGATTTATTAATTAAAGAGAATTTGGCTTATGTCTTTAATTGGATTAAAAGACATTGGGCTTAATTTAGTTTGAATTGTTAAATTGAATTTAATTAAATTCATTGGGCTATGATTTATTTTAATTTAATCAAAATAAAAATCGATCTACGAAATTAAGCTCACTAGCAATAGAGTTGACTTTTTATTGGGGGTTGGTCAAAATTGCTCTGTTGAAAAGTGTAAATTTAACCATATTTAGAGCCCTTCTTATATGACATGATTGGATCATATAATATAAGAAGGAGGTTGCCTTGTAGGTAGGTGGAATGTATCTAGACACGTTTCCACCTTCACATACAAAGCATATATATGTGTGTAATCTTCATTATTCACATAAAAATAACAACGCATAGTAAAAGTGTAGAGAACACATTCCCCCTTCTTCTCCTAGTACTCTTGGCCCTTTCTCTTTCTCTCCCTTTCATCCTTCTAATTCTCTAACTCTCTTTGATATAGGATCAAAGATAGAGTTGTAGAGAAGCTTTAATGAAGAGAATACACTAATTGATAGTGTAGTTCCCTTCGACCATTTCTTCCAACCGACTTTGATTTCTTCTAGCAAAGAGATCAAAGCAATATTCCATGGTGTGGTGTGGATCATCTTTAGAGGGCACCTAAGTTGGAGCCTAGGGGTGACAAAGCTGCAATTGCATAATCTATAGCCTTGTATGGTGGGATTCATTGTTTTATTTATATTAAATCCACAAATTTACATCGAACGCCCGGGACACCAAGGGTACACCCATTGGATGATCAAGAATAATTTTAAGGGTAAATTGCATAAAACCCCCTGTGTTTTTGAAATTAACTAAAAATCCTCCTGTGTTAAAAAAATAGGCAAAAAAACCTCTGTAATTTTCAAAATGTTGCATGATCTCCCCTTCCACTAGGTAAGTCCTAATGGCGTTAATTTTTTGTGAATTGATCATTATACCCTTATTATAACAACTGTTGATCTTAGAATGTAAAACATGAATGGTCCAAATTTTAAGTAATTTAAAAATATTTATTTATTTATATATACTTACATATACATTATATATAATATAATATATATATATATATATATAATACACACACATATATATATGTATATATCAGCGGCCACGGCCGCCGCCTACGTGGGCGGTGAAGGCGTGGCCTCCCAAATGGGTGACTGTTGCCTGCGCATAAGGGGGCGACATCGCCGTGGGGGCGACATCGCCGTGAGGGCGATGTTGCCACTAATCGCAGGTTTTGGACGATGGAGGTGCGGAAAGTACAAATATATTAAAAAAAATTGGGGGCGACATCGCCCCTAATGCCCAGGTTCTAGGGGATGGAAGTCCACCTCCGTCGCCCAGTAAATAATTTAAATTTAATTAATAATATATAATATTATAAGTGATTTTGATTTATATTTATATAAATTTTTAATTTCAAGAATGAATTTTGAAACATGTACACATTATCAAATAAAAGAGGCAAATTGAAAATTTGCCCACTTAAAAAACCTGAAAATCAGCAAACAAATAAAAACAACTTGCACAGGCCGCGAGTGTGGCTCACTCTCCATTAGTTGCTAACGGGGAGGGGGTATTTTGTTGTATTTTAAATAACACGGGATTTTTTGCCTATAAATATAATATAGGGGGATTTCGCGCTATTTTCCTAAAACACAGGGGGGTGTTATGCAATTTACCATAATTTTAACTGTGCGTATTTTTTACCGCTTCTTTAATATTCCCGTACTTCCGCTCGCGCAACCCCGAGCCGATATGCTTGCTTTTTCCCCCACACCTCACACCTCTCTTATTCTCTAAACTCTCTCTTAAGTTCACTCGAAGCATATTACCACATGTTCTGACACTTTTCACCAATGTTATTCACCATATCTCGATTTTTACTTACTTTTTTGATATTATTTAATCTCAAATCCAATATTAATTTGGATGTCGGGGTGCTAACGCCTTTTTGCAGATCCCCCTTTAGGATCTGCATACACTCCGTCCTAAGTTTTGAACATTAATCCATATTTATTGAATCCGTGCATTTTTTGAACACATCAAAATAAATGAAAAATCAAACAATCAACTTTATTGAAATATTTGCAACTAAAAATTAGAACTAAAAACTTGTAAAGTTAACAACTGAAAAAAAATAATTGTTGGCCCACACCAAATTAAATGCAAACAAATTCTACTTAAAAATGATACATACTTAAATTTCTTCTCTCTTGCTTGCTTCAAAATTTGTTCTTTTCACTTTTCAGCCTCTTTCTCTCTCTCTTTCTTGGAATTTTGAAATAGTCTCTTCGTTTTTGTTTTCTTCATTTCTCTCTTGCCAGAGCACTATCGCTACAGCCACAACTGATGCATTAGCTCACTGCCTCTCTTCATTTGAGTTTTTCCTTTTTCCAGAAGAGGGAGAAAAATAAATAAAATTGAACCGATTTGACCAATCCAATTTTTGGTTGGTTCTAAGCGGATTGGACCGAAATCCTCTCGATTAAGGTTGTGCAAGATTCGATAAACTAGCTGAAAATCCGTTGAACCAAAATTTTGATTCGTACTGAAAATCGAACCAAAAAATCATTCGGTCTTCAGTTATTGAAAAAAAAAAGATCAAAATATCAATACATTCAGTTGGATTGGTTTTTCTCGTTCGGTAATCGAATCGAACCAAAATAAACCTTTTATATATTTTTTATTTTTATTAATCATGTTAAAAATATATATTATATACATATTATATCTTTTATTAATTACCGTTTTCTTCGACCACTAAGCCACTTTACTCTTTCTCAATACTCTCTCTTCATCGTCATCTTCAACTTTTCTTCAAATCAGATTATCAAAGAATAGAGATTTAGAAACCAAACTTCAGAACACTAAGGGCACCTTTACTTTGGGTGATTAGCCATGATATCATGCCTAATCACCATTTATTTTTTGTTTACTTTATTTTTGATTAGTTTGTGATTAGTGCCTTAAGCATTATATATTATGTGATTTTTTCATGATACTAATCACAATTTAATATATCCCATTTTAATCACATCACTCAAAGTAAATGTGGCCTAAATAGATTGCAATCACAAGTTCACAAGCAAACTTCTATGAATCAATTCTTCTTCTCCTTCTTCTGTTCTATCAACAGCGATGCGGCGGCAAGGTGGTGTCGCGGGACGGGGCTAGAGTGGAAGAGATAGTCAGAGAGAAAGAGCAAGGTGGAGGCGGAGGCGGGTGATGGAACTGAGAGCCGAGAGAAACTGGGGCGACTGAGGTTGCTATCCAAGACCAAAAGTGTTTTGTTTCTAATTTTCTTTGTGAATTCGGATCGTAAATTGTGAATTAATTTGTGATTGTGGTGTGGTATTTGACTTTTGTAATTTTGCAGTGTTGATATGTAACTGTGAATTGTAAATTTTGGATTGTCGAATTTAATTGTGATTGTGAAATGTGAATTATAGATTTTTATGTGTGAAATTTTTAATACTTTTTTTGTATGATTTACATATCCATTTTCAGATGAAATTAAAATGTTATTTCATAGTTTATGGGAATAGAACTTTTTTTGGAAGTTTGAGAACTGAGAGCAAAAATCATGAAAATTTAAAAGCTGAGAACTTAGTTGATAAAAACGTAAAGATTTTGCAATATGCCAGACATGTAACAACTTTCAAAATAGCTTGTATGAATTAAGAAGAATGAATCAATTATCTATAATCTTAATCTATGTAAGAAGAACAGAACATGAGACAACTTTCATTACTTTTGTAGGTTGAATTGTGATTTATAAATTGCATAAGTTCAAAGTTTGTAAGTGTGGTTACTTGGTATTTGTAATGTGATTGCTTACTCAACCCAACTTGTAACTTGTATGTAGTGTATTTAAATGGAAAGAAAAATTGAATTTGCCTTGGGGGAACAAACGAGAAAATATGAGAATGGAGGATGAAGGCCAAAAAGGAAAGAAACGTATAGAAGAGCAAAAGCTTGGGACAGTTGCAAACAAATTTATGCTGCTAATCCATGTAAGAGTGGTACTTCTAAAATGAATAATCATATGAAAGCATGCAAAACATCTCGATAACGCTTTTGTAGCCGATAATCAACAATAAACTAGTTACTGCCAGTGTACAACCGGGGACTTTAGAGAAGGTTTTTTCTCATTCAAAATTTGATCAAGAAGTTGTTAGAAAACTCTTCGCTCGCATGGTCATTATAAATGAATTTTCAAAACTGAAGAATTTAACCCAATTTATATTTGTTTCATGTCCACAGTTTGTTGTCCCGTCTAAAACCACTATAACCAGGAATTGTTATAGGTTGTTCTTTAATGAAAAAAGTAAATTAATATAATATTTCAAGACTCTGGACAAAGAATTTCACAAAAGCCGAGACATGGACTTCTAAATGTGGGTTGATTGATTGAAATTTTTTTGTTTGATTAGGGGATTGATAATTTTTTTACTGTGGACAATGTTTTTTTTAAAGACATAACTTTTGCTTATTTGAGAAGAAGGTTCATTAATTGGGGGATTGACATACTTGATGTGAAATAGTTTCATATGAGATGTCTGGCTCATATTATTAATTTTGTCGAGGATGGTTTGACATAATTTAATGAGTTCATTGAGCATATCCGAACAATTGTTAGGTATATTCGTCAATCACCTACTAGAAAAAATATTAATAATTGTGATGTTGAGGAAAAGATTCAAAGCGAAAGATCATTATCCTTAGATGTCCCTGCAAGATGGGATTAAATTTACACTATGATAAAGAGAGTTGTGATATTTCAAGGTGTGTTTATCAAATATATGATGCTGATTCTCGTAATGATTTCATGTCTGGTGGAACTTATGGTAAAATTAAATTGCCTATGAAATATGATTGTGGTCGAGAAATTATCAAGGTGTTGCGATACCTATGAGTTAACCAATCGAGTTTCTGATTCTTTGTATGCGACATCTAATATTTTTTTGGATGAAATAAGTTATGTTGATAATTTATCGAACGAGTTGCTTAGAAGTAATGATGATGACTTGGTAACATAAAATAAAAAATGAAGCAAAAATTTGATAAGTGTTGGAGAAATATTGAGAAGATGAACATAATGCTATATGTTGTTGTCATGCTTGATCCTCGTCATAAATTCTCCTATTTGGAATATGTTTTTAAAAATATATATGGACTAGAAGTAGGAGAAAAAATGAAAAATCTGGGTACTTGTACCCCGACCGAACACAGGTCCTACTCGATTTGAAAACATTAATAAGGAGATGAACCAAAAAATAATAATTAGAATACCAATATAGCACGTCGCAAGCCGTATAAAATAATTTACATTAATAGACACTTAACGTCACTTCTACTCTCAGTATTTTACTTTTAGTTATAAACTTTCATATTAAAAAAATATTATTATGAAAGATGTAAACCAAAAAGAAAAAAGAAAGAACTACAAAAAAAAAATATGTGAATTTTCATTTTAAAAGTTAACTCCAAGTAAAAAAGGAGGGACTACATACATTTACTCCCCACACCATCCGTGTAATTACACAAATCACCACTCCACTTTTACATAATTAGGGGAAATATCATTTTTCAAACTTTAACTTGGGACTTTTCTACTTTTGATACCATTAATTACGGAATTTTCATTTTTTATTTTGTAACTTTAAGAAAAAAAACACTTTTAATCCTATAACATCTTTTCGTTAGATGTTTAACAGAAATGCCACGTGATCATTAAGTGAATGGACTTTTCGTTAGATGTTTAACAAAAGAGCCACGTGGCCTTTAAGTGAATAGACAAAATATACTACTTTTTTAAAATTATATGACCAAAAGTGAAACCGTAATATATGACATCAAAAGTGTAGTCTTTAACAGCCACATGCTATTTCTGTTAAAATGTATAAAAAAATATATTATGGAATCAAAAATACTACTTTTAATAAATTATGGTACCAAAAATAAAAATCTCATAATTAATAGGACAAAAACGAAAAGACCCTACATCACACAATGAGAAGTGTTATTTCCCCACATAATTACACACACTCACCATAAAGATACTGTGGTCCGCATGATTACATTTGACCAATGATGCACACTCAGATACATGTGTAATATACTGCACAATTAAAGCAATAGAAGAATTATAAAATAAAGATGCCACCTAACACAAATCGATTTTCAAATAAAATATAAATTAAAATTGTGTATAACTTACATAGTTGCATAATAAAATAAGAAAATTTCCTAAGTATATAAGACTGGAAAATTGATTTAAATAAAATATAATTAAAATTAAAGATAATTACACTTTGTTCCACTGAAATCTAGTATAATTACATCTAGACCACAATGGTTTGAAAAATTATTATGTCGCACACCCCCAAAGTTTATTCTCAGCTAACAAATAAATTCTTTCATTAGTCAAAATTCTATTAACAACAAACTGAATTCAAATTTATATTTACATTCGATTGACTTTTTTATTGCAAATCAAATAATATTTCTCGGTTAGGCTATCCATATAATGGTGAAGTTATACTTCCTCACATGCATTAAAGTATGGACACATATAAGAGCATTTTGAGCATAAAAAAATTTATCTAACTTGCAATAAATCAATAATAAGTCAAACAAGTATAAATGTAAATTTTTTAATTTTTTATTAATATCAACAAATTCGATAAATTTTAATTAACAAAAAAATTTATTTATTAAATAAAAACAAATATTAGGAATGCTACTGTTGTAGAAAGAGAATAGAGCCATTCATTAAACGTTTTGAAACCGGAGATGAAGAGTAATTTAAAGACCTTTTCAAAAACCACTTTGTAAAGAATAGACGCTCAATAGAACCATACTTTCTTATGTGCATGGAGGGAGAAAGAAAGAGGAACTATAGATTAAGTGTAGTTTTTCAAACTACAGGAATCTACGTATATTTACACCAAATTTTAAGAAAAGAGGGCGTAATTATCCCTTAAATTTATATATAACATATCATAATTGTTATAATAAAATAAGAATACTCTCCTAAATATATAGAGCTGGTTCAAAATCCAGTTTTTGAAAATGCAGATTTTAGTTTGAGGGGTCCCAAATTGTTCTATTTAAATTTTCTAACTTTTATTTGATTGTTAGGAAGAAAAGTTCATTTAATTCCGTATACACTTTGCCAACCAAAGTTATTTACTATGAACCCGTCCACTGAAATTTGCAAATTGAAATGAAAGCATAAACAAACAGTTAACTTCCAACCTTAGAATTCTTTACTGAAAACTGAAAATGAAAACATAAAACAGCCTGACTAGAATTACTCTTAGAAGTAGCTTAACGAAGTTCTGCAAAAGCCATTTCTACAAGTGAGATTCTTGGTTAACCCTTCAACCATGAGTTCTGAACATTCAGAAGTTGCCCTCATGAACGCCTAAATGGAACTTTTTATTTCAAAGCCTATTACATCTTGTGTTTCATATTACATACCATATGCAAATATCACATGGCAAAAAATTTATACACACGACGAATATATATCAAATAAACTAAGAAGTATGTTAAAATTTAGAACTGAAAACTCCATTCGCTTGGAAGTTTCCGCACGATTTAGTGATATTTAAAAAGACACTTGCCAGCAATTGCCGAGAGTTTGTGGGGCCTCCAGATGTATGCAGGAACATCATCGATTTGTCATGTTGGTACTCAATCAAGAATTATTTACCTCACAGGATCAACATCATTTCCCTATTTACATTTCCACAAACTTTTTGGTCCAAAATTCCCTTCTGGGCATACAAGAAAATTAATCAATCTCGCATATAGATGCAACACATCTAATATTACAACAATCCGGCACTACAACTTATTGAGGTGTCTTCTTTCTCTTCTACTTGTCAAGATATGAAGATTGAACTTGTTTCCCCTCCCTGCTATGCTAAACCCTCTGTCATCCTGGTTCATCTTCTCAAATTGTGGTCGAACAACAATCTATGGGAAAATGACCTTGTGATAAGTTTATCTAGCACATGATGGTGACTGCTCTCATGCACAACAGTTCAACTCAGGCGAAAAAGTACATAAACCAATCCACCCTAGAACTATTACATACAATGCAAAAGAGAAAGAAAAAAAAACCTCGAAAAGAGGTGAAAATGGAGATTAAGTTATGAGTTCTCCATTATAAGAACACAAACAAAAGGCATCTACAAGGATCCAGTATCACCTGTCTATAATTACCGGCACCCATCACGTTTTCTCAATGCCACATCCTTTTGGTCCAATCTGCCGCACTCTTTTTTGGTTCACATCCCACACCACAAAAATCACTCAAATAATGTTGTGACCGGCAGCATGAAAAGCAATAACTTTTGTGAGCTATGCTACCACTAGAAATTGCAATTTTTGCCCAAAAGAAAATAACACTAATAATGTTTCATAATATTTCTAAAAAACTTCCTCAATTTATTTGGGTAGTTGCTGTAAACAACCAGCAAATCAGTGCTAGAAACAAATGCTTCATTTCCAATCATTTTTATGCGGTTGAACTGGGGGCATTTTGGTCCTAACGACAAGATGGTCAAATCAAAGTCAACTTTTACAAGCAGCTAGAATAACAGTTGCACACAGCTGGGGTCTTTATGGTACGTTTTGTACTTTAAAGGTCATTTTACGACTTGAGTAATAGTTTAGGGGTGATGAATGTATTTTACACTAAACTAATTGATTATGAGATAATCAATTGGAGTAATCAATTCTAAAAAGGGTTATTATGGCATTTGCATTCACAATTTCAGAATAATGAACGTCAATTTTAGCTCATTCCAAACCAAACCTAACCTCATTTTTAAGGTTAATGAAAGAATTAACGAGGTATAAGAAGTAATCGGATGAAAAAGTCTTACAGTGGGATCAAAAGCTAGTTCTGATTGAAATAAGCACAAAAAATGATTATTGGAAACGCCGCCAAACCAACACCAATATTTGCATATTCCCTCGGCATATGGTAATATTTAAGACTGTTATTTCCGCTCCTGCGGTAACCTTATCCAAAAGCCCGATGTAAACACTATAAGGAGAACCTCAGCTTTCATCATAGCAACCTTTAAATTTCCTCTAGTTTTCATAGTTAAATTCACTCGAACTAATCAAAGTTCGTTTAAGTTCCAGCTCCATCATGAGCAATACATTCAGCTTGATCGACAACAAAGAACCTCTACATCCATTTGGTAACCAAGCCAATGACATTAAGCTTAACTGTGACTACTAGCCCAGAAAGATTTCCAACTCATCACCAACAACACATTATAAGCTTACTCAAAGAACGATCAAATTATAAATTTTAGGTAGTCTTGCGGACATGAGTCATTGCTCAACCAATTCTAACAAGAGTTTTCTACAACTACTCAAATATTATTTATATCGTCACCGGTCTAATGAGCAAAAACAAGCAGATCGAATGAGATAATGCAGCCACCATCATCACAATAAATACTTGACAAACTAATTCAATCCAGCAGACAAAAATTTAACGAGCTAAATAGTTAGATATACCTTTACTTCTACAAAGCGAAACCTTTCAGATATTCTGGATCACGCTTAGCCCTTTCCTGAAACTTCTTAAACCACCGGTCCAAGATATCCATTGGCACAACCAGCTTCGACCCATCCACCCCACAAAACGACTGCATGAAATTGAACAAATTCTCCCCAACCTTCAACGCCAGCCGCTCAATCTTCCTCTCCGCCGCCACGTCAAGCGAAGGCAGCGCCGCCAAATCCTCAACCGACACGCCGATCTTGGCGGATAGAGGTGGAGCGTCCGGCGCCGTCAACTGGGGCACACTTCCACTTCCAGGCTCCGGCCATGATAGAGAAAGAACGGCAGAGGGGCGGGAAATCGTGACGGCGCCGCAGAAGAAAAAAGGGCTGCCGGGGGATTGGATGTAGAGGGCGAGGGCCTTGTCGGGGGGCAGAGTGAAGTTGTTGAGGAGGAAAATGCAGATTTCTCGGACAGAATCGTAGGATTCTCCGACGAAGTGGTTCATGTCTAGAAGCCAGTGGGTGGTGTCGATTTGGGTGAAGGTTGAGATGTCTAAGGGGAAACTGCGATTTGGGAATACCACTCCGAACATTTTGGGCTGGTGATTATTGCTGTTTTCTGCTTCTCTCCTTCGATCTTCTTGGCTTTTTAGAGGGAAAGAGATGAAGAATTCGAAGTGGGAATTTGCGGAAGGAGAAGAAGCTTATGAGGTTTTGGAGGGGACAGAAGTTTCTTGTGTGGAAGAGTCTGGAAAAGTCCAGTTAACAGGCAAAAAGATTCTAAACGTAGAAGGAAATTGTCTAAAATTAAAATTTGATGATGAGATTAAATCAGGGTAAATTACAATCAACTCCTTTGAGTTTGGTATAATTATAAATATTTCCTTATTGTTTGAAAAATTTTCAATACTCTTCTGATTTTAACAATCGTCTAACAATTAGCTCAATTCGAATTATCAAAATACCCTTGTGGATTAAAAATTATAATTTTATTTATTTTTTAAATTTTTTTATTTTTAATGAACTAAAGTGGATAATTATTTTATAATTTTTAAAAATTTCGTCCATCCCATTTGATTTTTTATAAATTTTTACTTTTTTAAAAATAAAAATAAAAAATACTATAAAGTCAAAGTTGACAATTTCATACCTCCATCCAAGAATCACATAATTTCATCAAATATTAGGGAGTATTTGTAATTAACGAGGGTATTCGTAATTGTATCAAACTTTAGGAAAAGTCGTTGTAATTTATCCGATTAAATTATCTTGTACTTGCGATTTATGTGCATATTATTGTTTATATTTACTTAAATAAATGTAAAAAGAAGAAGGAGAAACCAACAATTCAAGACAATTAATAAAATGAAATGATTTTAAATGTCTATAAATAATAAAAAAAATTATTGATAAAATTAATTAATCAAAGAAGATAACTATTTCTGGAAGAAAGAAATATTGTTAAGGACATTTTGGCCAACTATGATAATTACTCTAGAGACCAACTCTAATAAATTGTACAAATTAGCTCAATATGTATACAAAATCTAGATTTTTATTGAATTTATTTAATTTCAATAAAAGGAAAATAATGATAAAATGAATAATTTATCAAAATAATGAAAATATTTATTTTAAATGTGTTTGAGTTGAAAAGTATTGATACCATCAAGTGATCCAAGAAAATTGTCATTTTGTCGCGTCCAAAAAATAAAAGAAAGTAAAGAATGTTACTTTGTGAAATTAAATAAATAAATGGATTTGAGGTGTACTAATAAACATATAATTTGCTAACCAAGTTTAGTTACTTTGAGGCTGTCACATTTGATAGATAGTATAAATTAGTTTGGTCAAATTTTACATCAATTTAATATTTTAATTTTTGATATGTGATGATACGCCTATTAACTTATATATATATATATATATATATATATATATATATATATATAGGGTTAAAAGCATTTTTTACCCCTATGTTATTCATATAATGTTAAAAAAAAACTTAATAAGAAAAATAGAAAAAAAAATTATGTGATATTAAAAATATAGCAAAACATCCCTCACGCGATTTTAAACTCAATTTTACCTTATGAAGATAAATTTATTGTTGAAATGAGGGATCAAAAGCCAATTTGGATTGGTTGTTTTCTATTCGACAATCTTTATCAAATAATATTAGATTATTGAATACGTAAGATTCATCAAGAATGACAATGTGTTTCGATGTGCTTACTATTGATATTGAACAGGGTTTCAATGTCACAATGAAATGCCCACGGACCTAAAGGTTAAACCCGTGGAGTTACGCTGTGCATAGGTTTGGCAGCTATGAAACCAATTTCTAAGGGTCGGTCTCAAACGTTCCAAGTCGAGGACCTCGAGACTGGACATCGAGGGTTCTATGGAGACTTGCACTAAATACTGCACCCATGTTTCGTCAGCAGGAGATGTAGGTTGTCTGTGCAGTTTTAGTAGGTTAGTTGGCAAGGTAGTCAACTGACTGAAGTGACTCGCAGGGATCGTCATATGAAAGCCTCTTAAGGCTTAGTCGGTATGACTAGGATTCCCGGTTCGATAGTACGAGAATTAGACTTCTGACTTGAGGAATCATGACAGTCACGTGCATACGAAGATTGTATCTTGGATATATTGATGGTGTGTGTGAGATATCCAGTGCAGTCAGTATTTAGTGAGGACGGTGGATTTCAAAAAATGATTTCTCCCATGTTAGTTTATGACATAGAGTTCTCCTATGTACTCTGTGATGCTTTAGACTCTAAAAGTCTTTGGCCAAAGCAATTGATTGATTAGGGATGGTTTCCTAGATCGAATCAGTAGAATAAATGCATCTTGAGTATTAAGCATAGTTTCTTAGTCAAGGATGGGAATGACACTCAATTCCATGTTCTAGACTAAGGCCAGGAGACGGTTAACAGTAGGACCGTACTTGTATGGATTTGGAGCCCTAATGTTCACGCCAACATTCACGTAGTCTCTAGTGTCATGGACTGTTGCTAGACGACTACCCATCGTAATGGGCGATTTTTTATCCTTGAGATAATTAGAAATAATTAATTAAATTAGATTTAATTAACTGTGTTGATCACACACGCCCAAGTCTAGCTGAAGTGAACCTAAAGGATCGCACACAAATCATTGTGGACGTGATGGAATTAATTTAAAATTAATTCTGAAATAAACGAATTAATTTAATTGAATTAAATTAATTCATTGAGAAGAAAAAAAACAAATGATTGGAGCATTTATTTGGAATAATCCATTAGATGGATAGCCAAGAGTTTGATTAATTGGATTAATTAAATTTTTGGACTTAGTATTTTAAATTAATTAGATTAATTTGAAATTGCTTGAGCTAATTAATTTGTGGATTGGATTCACTAATTAATTAGTAGATGGGCTTATCTAATTAAGGGATTGGATTCATTAATTAATGGAAATGGCTTAAAATTAATTAGTTGGACTAATTAATTGTTTGGGCTTGATTAATAAATTGAATTTATCAATTAAGTATATTTGGGCTTGTGTATATTTAATTAGATTAAATATTCACATAGATTGTCTATTGGGTATTTATTTAATTATATTAAATAATAAACCCTATAAATTAAGAATTGGAATTGATTAATTTATTAGACAAATTAAAACAAACCCAACCCAAATATACGAAGCCCTAGCCAAAACTAAAGAGAAGACATTGGCCGAATTGGTGACACTCGGCCAATTGCATTTTTCAAGGGGATGAGTCTTGCAATTTGAGATAGAAGTGGACAATTCGTTGGTGAGCGGATTGGGAATTGGATTCCATACAACTCTCTCTCATCTAATTGACCATCCACTACACGGTTTTTTTTTAAGCAAAAAATGTAAATCTCTCCATCTCTCTAATTAACTTTCTCTCTCTCTCCAATTTGGCTCACGTTTTTCCAAGAAGGAAAATCTGAAATTATTTCTTCTTATTTCTCATTCTATGTTCTCCTTGAATTAAATTCAAGTTGTAACAAGAGAAATCCGAGTACACTAATTAATAGTGTAATTTGGAATTCGTTTCTTCCACCGAAATCTAATCCTTTCTAACAAGAGGGTTAGATCCACTTCCATGGTGTGGTGTGGACTTGCTTTAGAGGGGTTCTACACTTGAACCTCTAAATGAACTGATCTGAGGAGAGAAGTCAATGTTTATAGCCGTACGAGTAAAACGACGAAAAGACATTTTCGATTTACGTTTTACATCTTGTGTTTTTCTTGTATTAATTCTTGACCTATGTGTTTATTTTGTACACCGAATGCTGGGGAAAGATCAAGGGTACATCCCTTGATCGGAATTAATTTCTTTAATTATCGCCTGATTTAATCGTTTTTTGATTTTTCGCACTTTCGCCGCGCTTCTTGGGCCGATCCAGTTCCTTCATTTACCCTTTTGTTGCATTTTTGGCTTTATGTAACTTATTTACAATGGTTATCTACAGTTTTTGCCAAAGTATATAATAGTGTATTTATAATCAATTTTTGCACAGGGTTTTTGCCAGAATATATAATGGTTGTATATTTTTTGCATAGGTTTCTACACAGATTTTTTGCACTTAGTTTTTTTATAGTTTTATGCACTCGGTTTTTTTTCACAAACTTCTTGCAAAGTTTTTTTTTTTTTTGGCACATATTTTTTTATTTTTTTTTTTTTTATTTCATTTTTTGGCAAATTTTTACATCACAGTTTATTTTTTTTCTCCTGTGCAAAATGTATGTTGTGGCCCTTATACCTCTATGCTCAAACGTTCATGGAATGACTTAATATTTGGTGGATAACATGTTGGAATGGGTGACCAAAAGCTCATTGAATTATATTTGCCATTCACCAATCTTTCTCAAATAATATTATATTGATGAATACTGTGAGAATTCATCATCTGGCAATGTTCGTTGTGTTTATGATATTGAACCCGTGGAGTTGGGTTGGCATAGGTTTGGCCATGGAAGTTTTGGGTTAGTGAGTTTCAAGTCGGGGATCTCTAGCATCAAGGGTCCTATAGAGACTTGCACTAAGTATTGTAGCCATGTTTCGTCGCTAGGAAGACGTAGGTTGTTTATGCAGTTTAGTAGGTTAGTTAGCAAAGTAGTCGATTGACTGAACTGACTCGTAGAAATCGTCATATGAGATTAGCCTATTGATCGGTATAACTGGGATTCCTGGTTTCCATAGTACGAGATTATTCCTCAAACTTGAGGAATCAATGCAATTGCATGCATACGAAGACAGTATCTTGGATTTGACGAGTGGTGATTATGGCGTAAGTGTGAGCACTAATTTTATCGTGTCTGAAAAATTACAATATATATAAATTATCACAAATAAAATATACGGATTAAAATGTCAAAATGGGTACAATCTCTATTCAATCCCTTGATTCTTCTCTTCAAAATATCTTTGACAAATTTGACAAATTCAAAGTATGATCTCCACAAATATCTCATTTGGACTTGAATTTGAATTTTATAATGTTAATTCGAGGGCCCACACCTGTAATCCCGAATTAAACGATATAGTCTTGACTTGGAACTTGATGTTTAAAAGTAGATTCGCCACTTGGATCTTCTTCAGAGGATATTTGAATATTTATAACGTTAATTCAAAAGCTTAGCACTTGTAATCCCAAATTAAATGCTATAATTTGTGGCGCACCTTTGGCAAAAAGTCGATCTTCGTCTTGAACGCCTTTGAATATGCTTGAGGTTTGAAGAACTGTGTAGAGAAAATTATTTGTCTTCTTTCTTTGCTTTGCTCTTTGTTTTCTAACTCTGTGTGTCTTTGAATGAGGTGCAATGACCCCTTTTTATAAGTGTCAAAAAGGTAGACTTGTGATTCACTTAAACACCTTCTGTATTATCTCTTTATAATTTAATTTAAAGAAATAAATACATCATATATTTGGAATGATATATTTGGTCAATTTGACATTATCTCTTTAATATTTGTATTTTTTAAAAAAGATAAATATCACAAATATTTTCTTGATTTAATTGAAACGTACATGCAGTTGCTCCACATGGCGCATTCTGATTAGCTGGGGTCTTTGACTGTGAAGCATCATTTGATTGGCCCAAATATTTCATTTTGACACTCTTCGATCATTGATTTGATGATAAAATATATATTAAAATATCAATTAAATTGATCATCTATACTTGAAATTAATATAGTAAATTCTAAAATATAAATACAAATTGATAATTAATATATTGTTTGACACTTGTTATTATTTAATTGAGTGCAAAATTCGTTTGCCTACAAATGTCCCCTCGAGACTCGTTCACAAATATATGCTCGAAAATATAATTTTCGAAGTGAATGAGTTGCGAAAATGTGAATCACGTTGAATAGGTCACCCTCATCATGGCTTTGCTTCAATCATTTGTGAACTTGAAAGTTTGGGCCATATATGCATTAGGTTGATCCATTCTCCCATCAAACCAAAAGGTTTATGTTCAACTTGATACTTCCAATTAATGAAATTGACTTTAAGTTTGTTATTGGATTTGGACTAACTCAATACCTCTTTTGTTTTTGCTAGGTTGCAACATGGTCTACTTCAAAGATAAATTTTCTCATTCTGGTGAACAACACTTGATTATTCTTGTCGATCAACATCAATCTATGGAGAAAGCCACAATATTGATAGTTTATGAACCCCTCGTCGGTGATAGAAAAGTGAGCCCGTGGTCGAGATTAACGAATTCTTCTTACTTTAATAAATGGTCTCAAGAAATTTCAATGAGCAAGAACGTCAAAGCGTGGACTTACAAGTTATCTACCATGGGTTTCTTCGTCACCAACAATTAAATAATCTCGCCCCTTTATGCACTTTAGGTCGTTCCATCTTTGAAAGTGATGCAAAGTGGGAGGCGATCTTCGATTTACTGGAGAATTTCACTATATCAAAGGATATTGGAAATGGACTGAAGATATTCTTAGTCGGTGCAGAGATAAATTATGCCTCATCAAAGTATGCGATGTTGTTTATGCTTTGTTGTCTACTTATAATTGCAATTACGACATCGTCAAGGCATTTTGTGAAGTGTGGTGCTCTCTTACGGATACTTTACCTACTTCCGCTGGAGAGTTGTCCATCTCACTGTAGGATTTGCATAACCTCACTGGACTTTCTATGATGGACTGCCTCTATGATGAAATCGTATCAAATCCACTAGAGCTCTTCGGCATTAACGAAAAGAGAGAGAGATTTCTTGTTCTAGCAAGCATTTACTTTACGCTTATTATTTGCTTCAAAGCGCTAATGATAATCGATGCTCCAATGTATCCATCGACAAATGGGTGAAGTTTTGATCCAAGAAAGCTATTGAGTATCATCCGCCTCCTCCTCGTGATGAGAAGAAAATGATTCGACCTAAGTCAACTCATAACCTTCTTGGTGACATTGCAACTTATGAGAGATGGTACTGCTGAGAAGACCTTACTTTCCGTGCTATCATTAAAGGGAATCTCAAGGAGGAAGCTTACTTAGCGGCATACTTAGCTTGTTGTCTTTGTGCGTTTGCTCTTCCCCATAAGGATGTCAACTTTATTCATACAAGTGCTTTTAAGATGGCCTCCATCATGGTGAGCGGTCGATGAGTGAGCCTAGTTATTCCTGTCTTGGCAAGTATATATGCGACCTCATTTGTTGGCTATAGCTCTTTCACTTGGGATGGGATTTAAGAGAAAACAATTCCCTCTTCATCTTCATTCTTGATCCATGCAGAGCTTTCAGAAATTTGACATTGTGGGTGAACCATTGCACGTGTTTTTTTGGAAAAGTTGTTGCTTATGACGAAGTAAGATCCTTGTCTTTTGAGCAATTGTTCTGAAGTCTTCTCGATCATCAATTAAAGAAAGCTAGGAGCTCCAAGGTGCTCAAGCTAAAGCAAGTGAAGAGACTTCTAAGGTCCAATCTACCATGGACAAATTGGAGCGTATTGAGAAGGAGATTGTAGAATTGAAGGAACAAGAACAAGCTTGTGTGCTACTTTGAAGGGACAAAAGCAACTTAGCCATGATCCTCAAGCCAAAGTTCATGAAATCGAGGAGGATATTACAACACTTGACAATACCACTCCATTGAATGATGTAATAGTTGAGAATTTGGAATCTTCGAGAGCAAGTTTGGAAACCCTCAAGGAGGACTTGAAGAGTTTAAATCATTTTTCTTGAGATTTGTTTAAGATTTTGTCTCTTGTTGAGTTTCCTCTTTTTGTTTTGTCTTTACTTTGCCCCCATGTCTTGAATGAGATTACATAAAAGAATTTTTTTCTCTATCTTGCAATCTTTGAGCATATCTTGATATTTCTCATGTCAATAATTTCGTATGAGAAACAAAAAGATTTTGTATGTTATGACTGAACTTATAATTATCTAAGTTGCCTACGTACCTCATTAAGAGGATTGAGTCATTACGTAATTCAAAGCACAAAATATTTATTTGAAAAAGGGAGGATCGTTCGCAGTTTATACTTATGCGGGTCAAGAGCTTTTTCATATTTTTCTTTTTTCCTTTTTTTGTTCTTCTCTTTTTTTTCTTTTTCTTTTGCTTACTCAAGCATAGTATCGCTTCAAAAATATTCTATTGATCGGGCAATTCTCAAGCCATCTTCAGTGACCAATTTATATGCATAATTTGTGTAGGCTTCTTTAATAACATACAGACCATCCATTTTGGCAAGAATTTATTTTCTATCCGATGCATTGTACCCATCATAGCTATTATCACTGGTGCTGATGTAGTTAGATGATGCTACACTTCCCTATCATCTTCGTCGTTTTGAGCTTGCGTGAAGATCATGGTTTGTGCTTTGGCTTTCAGGAGTTTGCCACATGATATAGTTAAAGTTGTTTGGCGCTTCTAAGCTTTTGTGTATGCGAAGACTTGACGTTTTTTTTTTAATGTGCGACCACCTTTAACATGCTTCTCTTTCGGTATACCACTCTTTTACAGGGACACAGTCTATCAAAGACAGATTGTTTGTTGGTTGTTCCATGCACCGTTCTTTTAGGAGGCCAAGTCATGAAGAAGATTCTTCCTTTGTCATCTTCAGTTGAAGAAAACTCTTCGACAACATAATTGCCCTTTATACAATACGGATTTAGGAGGAGTAAAACCTAGACTTACTCGATAATTTGAATTGCATCTCCTTTTTCTTCTAACATTACTTGGGTAGCATTGAGCCTATGAGCTTCTTGCCGATGCCATCAAGAAGAAGTTTCTAAGGCTTATCTTTTCTTTTGGGTTATATCCGATTTTAATAAGAAGCTTGAAGGCTTTAGGATCAAATCATTTTCCATCTATGGCCAATGCCTCATGTCCCCTTTCTTCTTTTTGGATTGAGGGCACAAATCCTTCGAGTAGCGGCTTAGACAGTTGCTTCATATAGATCAGATATGATATAGTTAGGTTATTTGGTAATTTAGCTTCAATGGTGGATGAATAATTTTTTCTTACACTTTGATCACCGTATGACTTTGGTTGTTTGAAGGGCAAAACCTCTTTTCCTTTCGTAGAATTCTCGATATAGTACTTAGCATCAGCAAAGTGCGACTCAACTTTGGTAAAAGGTCTGTTATCACCAAACACACACACTTTCTCACTATACCGTTGCGGCAATATTTGAAGCATTGGTGCCATGTTGAAGGAGCCACAAAATTTTCATGCAGCCAAGGGCGACCCAAAAGCATATTATAAGAAGTTTTGGCATCTATAACATAAAACAATGCGGTCGACACCATGTCATCCATCAACAATTCTATTCTTATAACACTAATAGTTCGTATGTCCTCCTTGATTAAAGCCTTGGATCATAAGGCGACAGTTTGAGAGTTCATTCATGGGGATCCCTAATTCCTTCAAAGTTTGTAGAAGTAAGATATTAACTGCAGAGCCTCCATTAATCAATATTCTATTCACTTTTTGTTGACAAGAGTACCTTGCCACAAACAAGGGATGGTTATGAGGTTTAACCCGAAAAGCAAATCTTCGTCTGTGAAAGTAATTGTGGACATAAACTCAATAGCATTAGAGGAATCTTTCTTTTCTAGTAGGCCATCCTTGTTGTTTGTATGTGTGGGATTGCATGACACATTTTTACCATCGAAAGATTCACACTTGGTTGACATAAGATTTGTTGATGCATAATCCTCTTCAAGAGAAATTTTACCTTGGCAAGCCAACTGCATAACTATATCCTTGAACACGAAGCAATCACTTATCTCATGCCCAACAAAGTGATGGTATTTGCAATATTTTGGATCATCCCTCCGTTCGATAAGGTCGCTTCATTTTTGGCAAATCAATAAGGTTAGCCTCTAAGAGGTCATCAAATATTCCCGAGATATCAGAGTCAAGAAATAGATATTGTCTGGCTTGCATTTCCTTCAAAGTCAATTTTCTTTGTGGCTTCTCGTAAGGAACATTATTCTTTGGGCAACGCTATCCTTTGTAGTACTTTTGAGCTTGGACGGCATAACATTCATGGCCATTAATTCCTCGCTTGGAGCTTCTAAATAAGGTTTGCCCCCTTTTCTACACTTCTTATTTTTCTTAATTCTACGGAGTTCTTAAACCGGTGGTGCCTCAACTCCACTTGTTGTTATAGTTAACTCTATGTCATGTACTCTAGTGGCTAACTCTTGGAAAGATTTAGGTAAGATTCCTTGAAGTATGTAATGAAGGCCCCAATGCATGCCTTGAATGCACATCTCAATAGCGAAAGCTTCAAATAATCTATCTTTGCAATTAAAGCTCAAATTCCTCCATCTATTGATGTAGTCGACAACTGGTTCTTCTTTTCATTGGCGAGAATTTATAACTCAACCATGCTGATAGTTCGTCAAGTGTTGTAAAAGTGTTTGAGAAATTCTTACTCTAACTATTCTCATCCATCAATTGAGCCAGCCTCCAAGTCGGTGTACCAGTCAAATGCATTGCCTTTCAACGATCGAACAAACTGCCTGACTAGATGATCGCCATATGTTCCCGCATTGTTGCACGTTTTAACAAAATGAGCCATGTGCTGCTTAAGGTTGCCCTTGCCATCAAATTGCTAAAACTTTGGTGGTTGATAACCCATTAGCATCTTTAAGTTGTCAATCCTTGGAGTGTAAGGCTTGGACTAAGTAAGGGATGCCTTTGTGCTTCCCTTAATCCTACTTTGATGGTTCTCACAATGAATACTTTCAGTTGATGTACAAGAATCGACTCGTCAGAAGAAATTTGAAGCTCCTTTGCAGACGTATCCTTCTTTATTATATATTGCTTTCTGGATACCTTTGCTTCATCATGAGCCTTGGCTTGTTTCCTCATGATATGGTTTGTGTCAACATTATCTGTCTTGTTGATCAATCTAGTAATTTGTGCATCTTGCTCTTGGATGTGCTTTATAAGTCCCTCAATAGCTCTTGTCAGACTTGCAAATTGTTCCTCTATGATTGTAGCATTTGTCACCATAATCGGAGCCACATTTGTTGTGAAGGAGTAGCTAGACATGGAGCGAGGAGAGGACAGACGAGATTCATTTCCATCATCTTCACTTGCATGGCTAGGTGAGTCTAAATCCTTTTGGACGTACTCAGTAGAAGTCATTTGGGAAGATCTGTTGAATTTCTTTGACATGCTCCTCATAGTAACACCAATACTCTTGGTACCAAAGCCCGAAAACTTTGATATGGCAAGTTTGGAGTTCACCGTCTTCGAAGATTTTCCTTGAGTATCCATTTGATACCTTTCTTCTTTGATGAAAGAAAGAGATGAAGGAAAGAGAGCGGTCCCACTGGGCGTGACAAAATTGGTGATCTCTAATTTTATCATGTCTGAAAAATCAAAATATAAATAAATTATCATAAATAAAAATATATGAATTAAAATGTCAAAATAGGTGCAATCTCTATTCAATCCTTTGATTCTTTGCTTCAAAATATACATTTGACAAATTTGACAAATTCAAAGGATAATCTCCTCATAGATCTCCTTTGGACTTGAATTTGAATTTCTATAACGTTAATTCGAGGGTTCACACCTGTAGTCTTGAATTAAACGATATAGTCTTAACTTAAAGCTTGATGATTTGAATGTGGATTCGCCACTTGGATCTTCTTGAGAGGATATTTGAATATTTATAACGTTAATTCAAGGGCTTAGCACCTGTATTCCCAACTTAAACGCTATGCGTACCTTTGACAAAAAGAGTCGACATCTGCCTTGAACGGCTTTGGATATGCTTGAGCTTTGAAGGACTGCATAGAGAGAATTATTTGTCTTCTTCCTTTGTTTTCTCTTTTTCTCTAACCTTGAATGTCTTTGAATGAGGTGCAAGGACCCCTTTATATAGGTGTCAAAGAGGTAGAGTTGTGATGTACTTAAACATCTTTTGTATTATCTCTTTATAATTTAAAGAAATAAATATATCATATATTTAGAATGATATGATTGGTCAACTTAATATTGTCTCCTTAACATTTGTATTTTTTTAAAGAGATAAATATCACAAAATTTATTTTAATTTGATTGGAGCGTACATGTTGTTGCTCCACGTGGTGCGGTCTGATTAGTTGGAGTCTTTGACTATGAAACATCATTTGATTGACCGAAGTACTTTATTTTGCCACTTGTCGGCCATTGATTTGATGACAAAATATATATTAAAATATCAATTAAATTGATCATTTATACTTGGAATTAGTTTAGTAAATTCCAAAATATAAACAAAATTGATGGTTAATATATTGTTTGACACTTGTCATTATTTAATTGGGTGCAAAATTCGTTTGCCTACAATAAGATATGGTCATCATAAACTTGTCCAGTGTAGTCGAAGTATGTAGCAAGGATGGTGGATTCCAAAATAGAATTTGTCCCCTATCAGTATATTTCAACGAGATCTCCTATGCTCTGTCAAATGGTTTAAACTCTTCAAGTCTATGGCCACAGCGATTGATCGAGTGGGGAGGGATTTCCTTCGAGGATTAGTAGAGTAAACGTATCTCAATTTTCAAGCATATTTGCCTAGTAAAGGATGAGAACTAACACTCAATTCCATGCCTAAGACTAAGGCCCCGAGATGGTTTTTTTTATTTTATTAAAAGCCGCCTGTGCCTAGGCGGGGAGTTTATTTACAATGTTAAAGCAGTAAGCAAGGAGTACTTACTCCCTTTACAACAAAGAAATAAAACTCCTATTCTAAAGACCAGTCCTACCTTCTCCTCTTGCTATGCCCCTCATTTCCTACACCTCAAGTACTGAGCAGCTAGTATAGAGCCAACTCTTTCCCCAATATCCGACCATAAGACAGTAATCCATAAACATATGCCCCATATTATTAAACAAACTCATCTTCCTCGGCGAAGGTGAGGGACGCCTGTCTATCAAGGCTGATAATGCCACGGAACACTCCCGTGATATCTCCGTGGCGCAGCACCTTATTCAATCATAAGGAGACAGCTTTCTTCACAAGATGATCAGCTGCCCCATCCGCCTCCTTGAAAATGTGTCGTACATCCGATACTAGCATCTGCTGGATCTGCACAATATATATAATCAAATGCTGCACCTCCCACTTTTTGAAAACACGAGACTATAAGAGTTGGATCACCGCCGTTGCATCCACCTCCACCACTAAGGGAGCCAGGCTGTGTGCCAGGGCAAGCTCCAAACCCCGCCAGACAGCAGTGAGCTCCGCAATCAACTAGTCCTAGTGCCTAGTCTTTAGTGTCATGGACTATTGCTAGATGGTCGCCCATGATAACGGGCTATTTTTGGTTAGAGGATAATTAGAAATAATTAATTAAAAAATTAAATTAAATTAAATTAATTATATTGGTTATACATGCTCAAGTCTAGCTGAGGGTAGACCTGCAGAGTCACACCCCGACCACTATAATGGGATGGAATTAATTTGAAATTAATTTCAAAAGTGTTGGATTAATTTAATTGGATTAAATTAATTTTTTGAGAGAATAAATGATTGGATCCTTTATTTAGACTAATCCATTGGATGCATGACTTTAAACTTAATTAATTAGATAAATAAGAATTTTAAATTAGTCATTAAAATTAAGGGTAAATTATATTTTGCCATCTGAATTATGATCGTTTTTACACTTTGACATCTAAACTTTTTTTTGTGTCAACTTACCATCTGAACTTTAAGAAATTTTACACTTTACCGTTCATAACTATTTTTCACCAAGTTGTTTGTTAAAAAAAAATCATATGCAATGCACATGTGATATTTAAAGGTCATTTGATGTGATATTTTTCACATATGCACAACATGTGATGTTTTTTCGATAAAAAAATCATATATGGTAAAGTGCAAATTTCGCAAAGTTGAGATGGCAACTTGACACAAAAAAAAGTTTAGATGCCAAAGTGTAAAAACGGACATAGTTTGAATGGCAAAATGTAATTTACCCTAAAATTAATTAGATTAATTTATTGGGCTTGGTCCAATTTATGAATTGAATTCATAAATTGATGGAGTGATAATAATAAAAAAATATAAAAAAAGGCTTGAATCCTTTAATTGGATCAATGGATGTTCTAATATTGGGGTTGAAATTAAATTATTTAATTTAAGTCCATGAGACATAAATTTGATTGAATTTTAATTAATTAAGCTTGATCCATTTAAATGCAAGCGCAAGTACTTGGTTAGAACTTAGCTAGGTCAAAGAGGAGCCAAAACTCATCCTAGGGTGTGTATGGCCGAATTGTGCACTAAGGGTGCACCAAAATCAGCCACAAGGTGGCTTAATTTTGCTAGAGTTGGTTGTAGGAGTCTTGAGTATCTTGTGACTAGGTTACATATATAACCCTAAAATCTACCCTAGCCTACCAGCAGTTGCTGCACACACCAAACACACGAATTTCTCTCCTTTTTGCTCCTCAAAAACTCTCTGAAGATCTTATAGATCAAAAGAGAAACAAATGATCTAACATTAAACAATAACATTGTTGATTCTTTACACTTCTCTAGAGGTTTTGCTAGCATGAAATCTTCACATCCTTTAGGGATGGTGTGTCTTTCTGTGGAGGATCTCCAGATTGAGATATCATCGTGAATGGAGTAAAAAACTTAAAAGAATCAACGCAAGAAAGCATACATGAAAAATGCCAAGGGTAAAAGTACTATTTATATTTTTCGTCTCCTTTTGTTTTTCTTGTTTATTCTATGGTCTATTTTATTTTTATTGTACACCGAATGCTGAGAAAATATTAAGGGTACATCCCTTGATCGGAATACTATATGCTTTAATCGTATTTATTGTTCAATTTTTTTGCGTCCTGAGCTGATCCACTCCCTTCAAGTGGTATTGGAGCCCGATTCGGTGACTAGGCCTAGAGTCTAACATGTATTGCATATTTCAGCATGTTTATAAATTTTAAATTGGCTTTGGATGTATGATTCTGTGTGTGTAATTGCACAATTAGATCTAGAATTTTTTATGTTTTACTTTTGCATTTAATTTTAAATATGAGGAATTTTTTGAAATTTGGAATTTTATTAATTCTTATTGTTTCAAAAATTGCAGAAAGAAAATAAAAAGTTTAAAAAAAAATTAAAAAATAGCAGTATGCTGTTGCTGCCTGCTAGTTGGAGTCCGCACACGCGCGCGTCTGCACTTAGACATGAGCATTGTGCGTTGCTGCCGACTGGGATGCACGCGCGGCAAGTAGGGGAGGCTGAGTGCGGGTGCCTAGCAACCGATCATTTATTTCGATAGAATTTTTCTATTTTTGAGAATGTTTTATTTTTCTGAATTTTTTGCATACTTTTCTGAAATAGTTAATTTTGGTGAATTTAATTTTTGATTAAAATTTGGTATTTTTTCAAAATTGTAATACTAAAATTTATTTGAATGGATTTTTCAAATAAAAATTATTTTTTTGCATAGGTTGTACTTATGTCTATAGATAAGTTGCATTATTTTCCATATAATTCCTTGGATTGGATATGTGATTAATTTATGATATTGGATATCATTGTTATAATGCATGGTTTGCGTTAAATTTGGTACATGTTTATTTTGGAAATAAATATGCTATTTTGTTAATTGGATTAACATGGATGATCACGAAGCTTGGACCTTGTGGATGGTTTATTTTCTGTTGGGTTGGGGCCAGCGTGCCTCTTATTTCTTATCTCTTTGCTTTTAGCCTATTTTGTTTAAGGCTTGCTTTCTCCCTATTAATGTACTTCTTTAACTGTTGTTTGGGGTTTCTTTTCAGGTGTAATGAGTGAAATAGGTTAGAGAGATGTTTACTTTATTTTTTGTGATAATTGTAAAGAGCAAGCCCAAAGGATGGAGGCCCATGAAGAAGGCCATGGGTTGACGCATGGAGATTCATGGAGAAGAGGCTCGAAAGATGGAGCCCACGATGGAGATGAAGAAATAAAAGGAGATTGCAAGGACCATAATATGGTAATGGGTTAAATAAGTTGTAATAGCATAGGCCTACCCTTAGACTAACCATAGATCCATTGCGGGCTCAGTGGGTTGCATAGGTTTTTGGGCTTGTGATCATCCAATAGTGGCGTGCTAGGCTTTTATTTTTGTATCTGATGAATTTTAATTAATGCTTTTAATATTTAGAATATTATGCATGCAAAATACTAATATGTGATGAGGTCTTAGTCATATAAATAAATAACTCTCACTTGGTTAGACCAATATTAAAATATTAGACCCTAGAAATGGAAATAAACAAAGGTTTGTTATCTTTATGCCTTCCATCAAGAGTAATACAGTGAGAAAACTGATTTCACCTACATGTGGTCTCATGAGTCGTGGGACGTTTGGACTTACATGAATATGCACATTTTTTTTTTAAGAAAGCCGCCTGTGCCTAGGCGGGGGGTTTGGCGGATCCCTACCTGTTTATTACCAAAAGAGTTTAAATCATGTACAATGAGAACGCTGGAAACAAGGAGTACTTACTCCCTTTACAAAAAGAGAGAAAATACCTATACTAATGATAAAACTGGAAATAAGGAGTACTTACTCCCTTTACAATAAGAGAGAAAATTCCTATACTAAACAGCGTTCACATTATGCCACGTCTTGTGCTCATTATGCCAAAGCAAGCCACAAAATCTCCTCGAAAAAGCTACTGGGCCAAGTCTTGAAATCATCATCACTCTCGGCGAAGGTGAGGGACCCCCTGTCTGTCAAGGCAAAGAATGCCGCGGAGAATACCCATGATATCATCATGGTGGAGCACCCGAGTCAACTGTAAAGAAGCAGCTTCCTTCGCAAGATGGTCAGCTGCACCATTCGCCTCTCTAAAAACATGTTGAACATCCGCCACGAGCAACTGTTGGAGGCATATAATTCGCATAATCATGTGTTGAACCTCCCATTTCCCTGAAGCACGGTACTGTAAGAGCGAGATCACCGTCGTGGCATCCACCTCCACTACTAAGGGGGCAAGACCATGGGTCAGGGCAAGCTCCATCCCCCGCCAGACGGCTGTGAGCTCTGCCAACACACTGGTCCCTGTGCCCAATGCAAACTGATACGCAAGATGTACATGGCCTGCCGAATCCCTAATGATGCCTGCCGCTCCTGCCAGGCCTGGATTCCCAAGGGAGGAGCCGTCTGTATTGAGCTTAAACCCAGATGGGGACAGCGCATGCCATCGCAAAATACTGGGGGCTCGAGGAACTTGCCGGCGAAATATGAAACCCATTATGGCAGCCCGATGTAAATCTCCCTTCCACTGTGTGCTCGTCAAGGTCCGTGCTGCATACAGTGTGCGGAGATATCGCTATCGATCGAGAATGGTACCCCACGATACTTCGCAGTATTCCGCTGCGTCCATGTAAACCAAAGTATCAGGAAAGGTATCAGCGTCCGAATGTGAAGATCCGAGTGGAATGGGGTAGAATATCGCCAGAAGTGCACCATATGGGTGAGGCTCCCCGTATCACAGAGGCAGAGCCCAAAAATGGCAGCAAAGTGCTGCCACACGCCCTGCACTGCTGCGCTCTCAATGAACAGATGGGAAACTGTCTCCTCTGCACAGCACTGACATTTAGATGGAAAACTGAACCCCTTTTGTTGCATTCACGCCTCCACTGGGATTCTATCTTGAAAAATCCGCCACAAGAAAACTGAGATAGTTGGCTGCAAGGAACGGTGGCAGACATCAGCAAGTAGCTGCCGCCGTGGTGAAGCTTGTCGAATAGCTTCCCATGCAGATTTCGTCGAGAAATCCCTCGTACTAGACTCCGTCCACACAATTCTATCCCCCTGGCCTGCTGCAATAGGAATCTGGCAGATGATCTGTGCAAAAGGCATGGGTATAATCCGAAGAATCCTGGGGACATTCCATTCACCCTCATGCCAATAATAGTGTACCGACTCCATAGTATAGGTATCCCTGTGCACGAGCTGGGCTAGGGGCTTCTCGCCAAACCAATTATCGTGCCAAAAAGATACAGAACCTTCACCCAAGGTCCAGAAGATAAAAGGTTCGGCTACATCTCGAATACGACAGAGGCGATGCCAAATCGAGGAATGATTACGATTATAAGGCACAGTAGTCGGATGCAAATTTCAACAGTAGCGACCATGCAAGTACTCCGACCATAAGGATGACTTGCCCCGAAACCGCCACCACAACTTCATAGAAAAGGCCCGGACATAGTCTGCCAAACTACGGACACCCAATCCACCTTCCGCCACCGGAAAACATGCCTTTGCCCAAGAAGACCAATGAATGTGCTTACGCCCATTATACGAGCCCCAGAAAAAACCATTGAAGATGCGCTCAATGGTGGTCAAGACTGACTTGGGCGGGTGAATCACCTGAAGCAGATGCAATGGAGTGGCGTGCAACACACTTCGAATCAAGGCCAACCTCCCTCCATGGGAGAGATTCGTCATTGCCCAACCCTGGAGCAAATCTCGCAACCGGGAGATGATGGGGTCAAACAGACATGCCTTTCTGTTTCCTTTATACAAAGGAACCCCCAAATACGTGATTGGTAGATGTTTCAACTGATAGCCCAACACATCCTGCACTGCCTGCATCTGTAAGGAGGAAGCTTGGCGGCCCATAATAAAGGAACTCTTCGAACCATTAATCAATTGGCCCGAGACCCGCTCATATGCCCGCAAAAAGTCACGTAATAGCTCCATATTTTGACGGCACGTGATAGTAAAAATCATCAAATCATCTGCATATGCCAGGTGGGATACCCGAATCTGACCAGGTGCCTGATAAAACATCATCGGGTGCGCTGCAAAGAGCCGCTCCAAGCCTCGCGATAGATAATCAGCAGCGAGTACAAACAGAGCCGGAGAGAGAGGATACCCTTGCTAACCCACGGATCGAGTGAAAAACCCCGCATGTTCACCGTTCACCAAGACCGAAAACCAGCAGTGTGAAATAGCATTAGCCACCAAGCCAATCCAGCGTTATGGGAAACCCTTTCGCTGCAAGACTTGATAGATGAACTCCCAACTGACTCGATCATAGGCCTTGGCCATATCAAGCTTAAAAACCACATTAGCATCCGGCCGACGGGATTCAAGGAAATGAATTAACTCTTGGGCCAAAAGGACATTATCACTCAACAATCGCCCCGGCACAAAACCACTCTGTGACAATGATATCACCTTCGGTAAGACATGCCCAAGCCGAGTAGTCAGCAGTTTCGTGCAGATCTTGTTTGTCACATTACATAAGCTAATCGGCCGGTATTCACTCCAGCAAGTGTGGTTGACCGTCCTTGGAATGAGAGAGATGGTTGTAGCAGTAAAGCCTTTCGGCATCTTCTCCCCACGGAAAAACTCAGTCACTGCGCCGAAGACATCCTCGGCAATGATCTCCCAACAAGTATGAAAAAAGACTGCCCCAAACCCATCCGTGCCCGCAACACTATCAGGATCAATACTGAACACTGCCTCCCGAACCTCCTCCAAAGTCGACATGACGCATAAAAACCGTCGATCCTCATCTGTGAGGCCATCCTCCAAATGCTCACTATCCATCTCCTCCGGGAATACCGGCTCCGCTGTCAGAAGCCGCTGGAAGAAAGAGGCCGCCGAATCTTTAATCTCAATTGGATCCGTCAGATACTCCCCTTCATGCTGGATCCCAAAAATGGTACCACGGAATCGCCGCTTCTGTACCAAAGAGTGGAAATATCTTGTGTTTCGCTCCCCATCTTTGGCCCATCTAATACCCGCCTTCTGCCTCCAAAAAGTCTCCTCCTGGGCCAAAACCCGAACCAACTCAGCAGAACACCGATTGTGCTCCACAAGCGTGCGGTCGCAAGGATCCTGATCATATGCCTCATCTGGCTCCTTGAGCCCCCGCTCTGCCGCTACCACATTATCAAACACATTCCCAAAGACCGTCTTATTCCATTCCTTAAGGCAATGCTTTAGACGAGTTAATTTCTGCTGAAGTCGCATCATACCGCTGCCTACCGTCGGGTACCGCCAATTCCGACAGACCACCCCAAGAAACTCGGAATGCGTGGTCCACATATGCTGGAAACAAAAAGACGAAACCTTCCGTTCCACAGAGCACTCTGCCTCAACCAATAAACCACGATGATCTGAGTGGGAAAGCTCAAGGTGAGCTACCTGCATCTTAGGGAAGACAGTCATCCAACAGCTAGAAATAAGGACCAGGTCCAAACGCTGACGCAGGCGGCGACTATAGCAGGTGTACGGGCTCCCTACATATCCTGCATCTACAAGAGCACAATCTGCAATGGCATCATGGAAATCAGACATCGCCATACCACTCGGGGCTGAGCCCCCCGAACGCTCATCGGGGCTCAGAACAGTATTAAAATCACCGCCCACAATCCAAGGGGAAGCACCAACTGAACCGGCGCGAAGGGCATCCCAAAGTGCACGCCGCTCAACTGTATCACATTTAGCATACACCGCAGTCACAAATAATGGTTTAGGCCACTTATTGGACTCTAACCGGATGTGGAAAAGCTGCTCATGATCCACCAAAACCTGACACCTCACATCCGGCCCCCAGAAGAACCAAATCTGATTCCCACAATTCGATACCACATCCAAAAATCCTAGCCGCCTCCATAAAGCGCCCGTCGAGGGGAACCATAGGCTCCATGATGGCTAGGAAATCCAAGTGATGCTGCTTTCGAGCCCGATTCAGAATCCAATTCAGAATATGCACATATTTCTCTATCTTATGAGTCATGGATTAGGTCTAATGCAAGTAACGTGATTCGCTTTGAGTTCTCAAAATCACGTGAAAATGATGAGATAAATTATCTTGGGGATCTCGTAGGTGGAGAATGGTATTAGATACCTCCCACAAGGCTAATTCCATGTAAATTGTAAAAGAGGGGCATGGAGAATTTTCCTAGTGGACCTCAAGCCGTCTAGGAAAAGATTTCCTGAAACCCCATGTGGGAGTTATGGGCTTTCGTAGAAATAGTGAGAGGGTTAATAATTGAAGTCCAAGTCCTTAACTTAAACTTAATATTATGATAATCTACTTTTTTTTTAATTGCAGATGATTAAGAATATACATAATTGCATACTTGAGGGTAATTAATTTGATGGAACAAACTATTCGAATTGACTGAGAAATTTAAAGATGGCCTCAATTTCGAGAACCAGACTTGTGTTTTGGATAAGTCTCTACCTCGGACTTTGTCGGAAGGGTTCCTACTAGGGGAACGTTTGACGTTCGCAAAATTACTCAATGGCATAAGGACATCTTGAAAGTATGTAGTATCGTACTGGGCTCGATGAGCAACGAGATCCAAAAATAGTACGAGAGGTATAAAGACGTATGGTCGATATGCATCGTATGAAAGAACTTCATACAATACCAGAACGACATATTAGATATGCCGTTATGAAGGCATTCTTCGATGCTAGAATGATGGAAGGGTCATCTATATGAGAGCATGGAGTGATGCCACTATCCTTAGTGGAAAATTCAAAGACCTCCAGGTTGATTTCGAGAAGGAAGAAACATACGTTGACGTGATTGTGCAATCACTACTCACCTCCTTTGATCAAGACATTATCAACTATAACATGAATGGGCTTGAGAAAAGCCATCATGAGTTGATTAATATGTTAGTTCAGTACTAGACAATGATTGAAAAATATGCACAGTCGGTAATAGTAGGAGAGGCTTCAACCTCTAAAGAGAATGACAGGATTGCCGAACGCGAGAAGAGGAAGAAAGATGATATGTTTTATACTGCTGCTAGCACTTCAAGTACTCATATTACACCGCCAGGCGGGTGTAAAAGAAAGTGGAAGAAAGTTCATCAGTCAAGGATTCTGAATGATGTTTGCATTTATTGCTGAGAGAATGGCTATTAGAAAAGAAAGTGTCCTAAGCTCCTCTTCAATTAAGATAGAGACTTTAATTGAGTAATTAACATGATCACCATTCTAGTTTTAGTATTGGATACAAATAATTCATAATCTGCAAATGGTTTGAAGATGGTGATGAGGAGTAAAAAAATCGAAAAGAAAGTCTTAAAGCTTAGCGATAGTGGGATTGTTGCTGCAAAGACTAGGGACTTAATTAGGCTTAGTAGTGATTATGTTAGGATAGTGTTTATGTAACATAGCTAGCATGATCGAAATAATGTCTTTAATTATTGTTGGAAATTTTTGATTACATAATTTTGATCAAAAAGTTTTTATTTGACATTGAATGAGATTTGTGTCTGCTAGGTGAAATATAAACTTTATACTAGTCATAATTAGATTATGAATACTCAAATAACTGATAAAATGATAATCAAGAAGAAACTTGTAGTCCTGGTCAAGCTCTTCCAGTTGAGGATGAGAAAGAGTTATGGATTCGAAAAGTACTATACATAAATGATTTGAATCCATTAACTTTCAAAATCTTTTTTGAGAAAGAGAAAAACCAAAAAATCTCTTTTGAGGGACAAAATGAGCTTACCAGTTGCACATTGGACTGGATCCAGTTTGATATCTATAAGTCACCAAAATATACAAGATCATTGTGGAGTTCACAAGTCTAATTCAATTTGAAGAGGTTCAAAGAATTATACTTAAAGAGTAAATCAAACTAATCATCTTTCGATTGGATCAAGAGGGTGTGTGTTTAGTGGGAGTTTCTGAATATCGAAAAATGAGAATGTGATTCTCACTTAGTGAAGTTCTTCATGTAAAGACCATGATTGACCAGTCTCTGATAAGGAAGAAATTAAACTAAGTTGGACTTTACTTGATTGATGTTTCAAAGAAACAATTTGGTCCTTATTATATGATGAAACTCTCGTACTATAAAGTATTTGAGTTAATGGGGTATTTTCATACACATCGGGCTCTTTTACTTTAGTGGATTAGGCCAGATATCCATTGCAATAAGGGCTAGTATCTTGTTTACTTTTTCTGGTGGGAGCCCATGAACTGATTGTGAGGCCCGGTACAAAGTAGGATAATGGGCTCATATGAATCATGAGCATAGAGGTGGTATTAGTTATCTATATAAGCCCAAGCCAATATGATTAGAAATGCCCCTCGAGATAAAATGTTTTACCTATCAAATTTAGCAAACGAATAATGACATGACAGTTATGATAAATGTAAATTATACCTCTAAACCCTTATAAATAAAAAAAAATTAATTTCAGTTTAGTAATTATGATAAGTATTTGTTGTCAATTTAAATTTACAGAATAACAAATAAATAATACATAGATTTTAAAATTAAAAATTTCTTTTGATGTTAAAAAATTTATAATATCCTGTACAAGTTTTAATTAGATATAGATTCGATATTAGTTTATTATATATCATTAATATTGTTGTTGTTGTTATTATTATTATTAAACATTATTTTTTATGGAGATGAATATAGTAGTGATAGGGAGAAAATAGAAATACAATATTTATATATTAAAATAAATAAATATTTATATTTTGTAATTTGATTACATGCTATTGATGTTTTTGTCCTAAAAAAGGGCAATTTTGTCAACTGCACATTTCATCCCTTATAATAACTACAAGATAAACATACTATAAATTTGTCATATAATAATCATCCGATAATTCATACAAAGTAAATAAGCTACTAAATCATCATCTTACCAATTATCCCAACATTAATCATGAAATTATCTATCCTTTCATAATCCCATCAGAAGAAGTAAAGGAGGCCATCAAGGAAATTGTGGGATTGTGTTTTCATACAACTTTTCAAAAAGCATCATTCATAGTTGAATAGTATCTCTAATTAACCATATTGCAATAATTGTTTGTCCAGGTAATTGGATTGTTCCAATAGGACATAAGGAGGAACGTTGTGGGACATCGTTCAGAATCAATAGCTTGGAGCCTAAGGATTCACTATGGAGTTCAAACTGAGTTTGAAACTTCACATAACTGGAATATTCAACTTATCAAAGGATCATACTGGATATGGTTTGATAAAATGAGCCCAAGGTTGAGTTCTAATATGTTTTAGTGTATGAACATCTTACTCATTTAGAATAAGGTTAAGATGTTCGGGAAACACTAAGATACTAATATAATTGTTCACGAAATTATCCATAAAAGGAATTATATTCTTATACATAAGGGATGAGTTGTTCAAGAATCAGTCGCGGAATACTGTTGAGAAAGCTCAAACTGTATTGACCCAGTTATTGTTGGCTCATGAGAAAACTTAAGCTATTGAAGACTTAGTTGCATCTAACTGATGAGAAAGCTCAGATGTCATGGACACCCCTACGTCTTTGTTGTAGGTAGCATGAAAGTGTTGGTTCGTTGTGTTAGACTTGATGTTGTGTATGCTTTGGGCATGATTACAAACGTATTTTGGGAATACACCAATGAGGCAGTAGACAGTTGTCAAGAAACGGTCTTTAATACCTGAATAAGAATAAAAGAGGTGTTCTTGACACACTATTTATGGAGAGTTGATTTTGGAAGGCGAAAGCAATACTAGCTTCCAGATTTCATGTGAATAATGGATAACTCTTCAAAGTATAGGCATGCTTGGACTTGATGGCGAGCATGACTACTTGAAAAGATTTCAAGTAGATGTCCTATCCTAAAAGTCGAATGTGGACAACTTTAACAAGTCGGTCTTGGAAAGTGGTTTGGATCGAACAACCACATCCATTAGATAGATGTGGTGCCTAGCACGGCCGAGCTAATTGTAGACTTAGAGGCAAACGACAAGGTTAGGGCAAAACCCTTTGGGCCCAAGATCTTAGCACAAGATCCACAAAAATTTTTAGATAACATCCATCTGAAGGTAGCGATGATGAAGAAAATAAAGGGATGGACCGTGAAGCTCCAATAAAATAATAAAATAGACCCATGAAACCAAGCCGGTATCATAGATTACTCATACTCAGAAGGTTTTGAGTGACATGGGTAATTGGCTTAATGGTGAAGTGGGACATTGTTGGAATGGATGGCCAACAGCCAATTTAGTTGGTTGTTTGCCATTCGCCAATCCTTGTGAAGTAATATTAAATTCATAAATAAGGTGAAAATTCATTAAGTTGGCAGTGTATTTTATTGTGCTTACCACTGATTTGAATAGGGTTTTGATGTCACAACAAAATGCCTACAAATAGAAAGGTTAAACCCATGGTGTTGGGTTGCACATAGGTTTAGCAATTGTGGAACCAACTCTTGAGGCTTACTCTGAAACGTTTTGAGTCGAGGACCTCGAGACAGGGCATTGAGGGTCCTATAAGACTTGCACTAAGTACTACAATCGTATTTCGTTGGCTGGAGACATAAGTCGTCTACACAGTTTTAGTGGGTTAGTTGGCAAAGCAGCTGACTAACTAAACTGACTCGCAAAAATCGTCATATAGAAGTCTCTTAAAGCTTGGTAAATAAGATTAGAATTCTCAGTTCTGATAGTATGATATTAGTCCTTAGATGTTCTAATAGTATGAAATTAGTTTTCAGACTTGAGGAATCACGATAATCGCTCGAACACGAAGATTGTATCTTGAATTTGGTGATCGATGACTGTGGCATAAAATATGGTCATCATAAGCTTTGTCCAGTGCAGTCGGAGTATGTATCGAGGATGGTGGATTCCAAAATAGAATCTGTCTTCTGCAGTATATAACAGGGAGATCTCCTATGCGCTCTGAGATGGTTTAGACTGTTCAACTCTATAGCTATATCGACTGATTGAATGGAAAGGAATTTCCTACAAGGATTAGTAAAGTAAATGCATTTCGAGTTTTAAACATAGTTGCCTAGTTAAGGATGTGAACCGATGCCCAATTTCATGCCCTAGACTAAGATCGGGAGACAGTTGATAGTAGGACTGTACTTGAATGAATTTGGAGCCTAAATGTCCGCGCCACTATTCACCTAGTCTCTAGTGCCATGGACTGTTTCTAGACAGCCACCAATGGTAACCTATTATTTCTGCTTATGAAATAAATAGAAATAACTAATTAAATTAGATTTAATTAATTGTATTAGTTATACATGCCCAAGTCCACCTGAGAGTAAACCTAAATAGTCCCTCCCTACCACTATAATCAGATGGAATTGATTTAGAATTAATTCCAGAAGTGTTGGATTAATTAAATTAGATTAAATTAATTCTTGAAAAAAATTAATGATTAGATTATTTATTTAAACCAATTTTAAATTTAATTAATTGGATTAATTAGAATTTTAATTTAACCATTAAAATTAATTTGATTAATTTTATTAGGTCTGGTCCAATTTATAAATTAGATTCATAAATTGATGGAGAGATAATAAAAAAAAGGCTTGGATCATTTAATTGGATTAAAGGATGTTATAATGCTGGGCTTGAAATTAAACTATGTTTAATTTAAGTCCGTGAGATATGAGCTTGATTTAATTTTAATTAATTAAGCCCATGATCTTGATTAGACCTTGGCTACGTTAATGAGGAGCCAAAACACCTCCTAGGGTGTGTATGGCCGAATTGTGCCCTAGGGGTGCACCAAAATCAGACACAAGGTGGCTTAATTGGCTAGGGTTGGTTGTAGGAGTCTTACTAGGTCAAGACTCCTCCTTGGTCTCATGTGACTAGGTCATATATATAACTCTAAAATTTACCCTAGCCGACCAGCAACTGCTACAGACACCACACAAATGAACTTCTCCTTTTTGCTCTCCAAAATCTCTCACAAGATCTTAGAGACCGAAAGAGAAACAAAGGATCAAACGTTAAGCAATAACGTTATTGATTCTTTGCACTTCTATGGAGGTTTTGCTTCCACAAAATCTCCACATCCTTTAGTGGTGATGTGTCATTCTTTGAAGGATCTCCAGATCAAGATCTCATAGTGAACGGAGCCGAAAATTGAAAGGAATCAGTGCAAGACGTGGTATAAGAAGAATGCCAAGGGCAAAACTAGTATTTATGTTTTTCAATTCCTTTCATTTTTCTTGTTTATCCTATGGCCTATTCTATTTTTATGTACACCGAAAGCCTGGGAAAAGATCAAGGATACACTCCTTGATCGGGACACTGCATGCTTTAATCGTATTTATTTTTTAATTTTTTTTGCTCTTTTGTCGTGCTTCCTGGGTTGATCCACTCCCTTCATAACATCCTCATACCTGAAAGGAGTTCTCATTCAAACCAATATTGGAATCCATACCCTATAAGTCTCTGCTCATTTGATTCTTGTCAACACGTTTTGCATGCCAGCATCTCCTTGCTGCCCAAATGATAAGATACATAATCCCACCAGACTCCACTTGTGTGGGATTGAGAATATAAAAGGGAAACTACAGCTACCTCTCTGAGGTATAGCATAATTACGAATGCCTCTTCTTTGTTTGAACAATTACAAATAGCTCCCTTAAATTGAAAATATTTAGTTAGACGGTGAGGTAAAAATTATTACTTTATTCTTTTTTTAAAAAAAAAATATCTAAAAAATTTAAGGGTGGGTAAAGTGAATAAATCATTGAGAATATTAAAAGTTCATAAAAATATTTTATAAAATTCTAAAAAGTATATAAAATTATAATTCATAATCCAAAAGGGTATTTTGTGTAGTTCACCATAAAAAAATTGGATGAATATATAATAGAATGGACTCATTATTAGATGGACGTTAACTCAGTGTGTATTTTTAATCTTTTAAGTAACGAGGAGATATTTGTAATCATGTCAAACTCATGGGAGGCAGTGGCAATTTATTACCATATAAATTACCCTTTCATCCCTTGTTATATAAGTTTAGGCGGATAGTAACCTTAATTTTGCAATATCTAAATCCAAAATTTTGTTTCTTTAATTTTTTTTATGATTAACTAAGTCTAAAACATTGGACAAGATTACAATTAACATAATCTAAATTTAAGGACTAGATTGCAGGAGCATAATTAAGGAAGGCGATATGAAAAACTTCAATAAAAATCCTTTAAGGGCGTCTTTACTTCAAGTGATTAGGTCTGACATCGGACTTAGCCACTTGTTTACTTGCAACTTGGCCAGTCTAAAATTAATCAGGCCTACCTATGATAGGAATTGATAAGCATGGGACCACTATTCCTCTTGGCTTGATGACATACATAATCCCACCAGACCACTTTAGTGGGACTGGAATATGAATTACACTTTTACACCTTGTTATATAAAAATTAGGTCAATAATGCCCTTAATTTTTGTAGTATTTGACGATAAAGGTTCATCTTTATTCATGTGATATATACGAATGTACCAAATAATAAGATCGTACCTGATATCATGCCATTCAATGCTGGAGCTTCCTCTCTGGTAATGTGATATATTCTTGCTTAGGACTATCACTGAGTAACTTATGCTCCAGACCTTTCGTATGCCCACTGATAGTGTGATCACCATCTATGTTTCCAATGTCTCTACCTCTGCTTCTGCCTCTGTCAAGTCCTAAGCCATTACTCCCACTGGATGCACTTCTACTTAAACTTGTAGCTTGAATAGGACAATTCGTAGACAAGTGTCTACGAGAATTGGATAATCATGATAACGCACAGATTTGGCATCCGAGGCTAGGCCATATCTGTAAGGATAGGATGAGAAAGTTGGTAAACTAAAAAAATCTAGAGGTAGACGATATGGATAATCTACCAACTTGCAAATCCTATCTAAAAGGGAAAAAAGACCAAGAAGCCTTTTGTTGTACGAAGTATGCTTCCCAGTAGTCTATTGGATTTGATCCATACGGATGTTAGTGGACCACTAAATACTCCAGCTAGAGGAGGATACTCATACTTCAAAACCTTCAACGATGATCCCTCACGGTATGATTATGTTTACCTTATGAGGTACAAGTTTAAGGCCTTTGGAAGGTTCAAAGAATTCAAACTTGAAGTGGAGAATCAAACTGGCCATAAAATCAAGAACTTTTGATTAGATCGAGGCGGAGAGTATTTGAGTGGTGAGTTCATTGATTACTTAAAAGAGAATGGAATTCTCTGTTAATGGACTCCTCCTAGAATGTCACAAATTAATGGCATGGCTGAAAAGAGGAATCGGACCCTGTTGGACATGGTTTGATCCATGATGAGTGTTACCAAATTGCCCCTATCCTTTTGGGGATATACTCTTGAGACGGCTGTCAAGTTGCTCAACATGGCTCTATCCAAGACAGCGTCACCGTGTGAGATATGGCATGGCAAACCTGCGTCCTAAGAGTACTTGAGATTGTGGGGTAGCCCCGCATATGTCAAGAGGCTAGTGAGAAAAACTGGACTCAAGTTCTAGTTTGTGTAAGGTTTTGTTCGATATCGCCAAAAGAAACTATCGAGATACTATTTCTAGATGATCCAGATCCAAAGCAAATTAGAGTTTTTGTTCGAAGAAATGCACTGGTTCTTGAGGGGTGCTTTCCGCTGTGGATGCAGCTTGCACGCAGTCTGAGATAACGCTGCGCGTGGAAGACGAGTCTGCAAAAGTTTATCATCCGAGACATCCAACTGGTATGTTATATTCGCGAGAGAAGTGTTCATCATGGATATTTCGAGAAATTTCCACTAAACTGAGTGCACACGCCAGTGTGCTCGTATGTCAAACACAGCTCTCGATATAGCAAATGCTCTAACTTTACTGAGGTCTCATGATATTCTGTGCGTAAACTTAGGCCATATGTGTGATTACTGGACGCAAATGAGCTACCAGAAAAAGCAATATAGAGAGCTCTATTGAATCTCAGCATAGCGAGTATTGGTTGTTGAGCCTACAGTATCGAGAGACATCGCGGAGCCACACCATACGGTCAAACCGCATGGGTTTGGACCCTCGTCCAGACCTAAACCTAAACGGCATTGAAGGCGCCTCGTACGAGCTGCGAAATGAGTTCTACCAAACGTAGCTTGAAGTTGATGGGGAGTTTAGCGCGCCTTCGACACGGACACCACGTCACTGGTGAAAAGGGACTGAATACACAAATTGCCGATCCGCACAGGGTCAACAAATTGTGAAGACATAACTATTCCTTGAGACTGGGTAATGTAGCCACATTAGTTTTGAGACGTCAAAAACGTCGATAACTTATCATCGGTTTTCAAATTTTGGTCAATTTTCATAGTTCCATTTTTAATTGAAGCTCTACTAGATCGACATTATGTTGTTCCGGCTGACTTTGCGCGAAGTAGAAAGAATATAGTATGAGTATGAGCTTATAATATTAAATTGCGCTCGAACTTTGGTTCTTATAATGGCTCCCATGTCGCACGGAGAGACATCGTCCAGGACTCCGCCTGTCAGACTGGAAGGCTGTCACTTCGCATTGGACGAGAACTAGACAGTAAGGCTTTGCCATGCAGAGAAGGTCCACTGAACAGACTAAGTCTCTCTCGGAGCTAGAATATAAGCATTATAGACTGAGAGACGTATCACTTCACCGCGAGTGTGAATGAATTATTCTCAGAAAGAGAAGAGAGAGACGAGACATTATCGAGCTCTTGTTATCAAAATATTTGGGTAACTATCTAAGGTTGTGCAGTAGCTTTAGTTGCATACCCTGTGCTTTATGTGGAACGACATATGCTCCATTGTGGAATTGATGTCAATATGTTGGGAGACATTAAAAGCTTGGTTGTCTATTCAGTATTTCCCAGTGCACACGGAAGAGTGTTTATGTTAGAACATCGCTCTATCATCCCTTGCACACGATCATACCACCTACACAAAGAAGATACTATAGAAAGATGAGGTAGAACCTATATGTCCATTGCTCAGATACTTCATTTATCATCCCGAGAGAGCGGCATCGATTGAAGGTGATTCACAGCCACGAGACCCGCTCAGAGCAAGAAGGAATTTCATCTTCCAGACGCGCATGCCACTTCAATTCTCCGGCCGAAGAAGCAGGTCCGTATATTTCTCTCACGACGTGGAATAAAAGTAGAAGCCTTTATAGTTGGATGTCGACCACGATGTTATGCCAATTAGGATTTAGCTATATCAGAGTTAGATTGGTACTAGGTACTCACGCACGAGACGTAGTTCTGTTGCTCACTTAGTGAATGTTATGATGAGTACTAAAGGTGTCCCTTTGTGAGGGTCGTCAAGATTCACATCTATGATGAGAGTCGGCGTTCATAATGACATATACCACGATTATGCTACAAAGAACATAAAAGGAGAATACTGGAACTCTAGTTTGTATTTATCGGCTGTGGAGTTATGGGTAGTTTATTACTCGGGCGAAGGCGCAGTCCCCGACCATTGAGCATGGCTAGTAGCGCCACTAGCTTCCCATTCGGACGGAGACGATGCCAAGTACTCATTGAGTTCTTGTATCAAGCTGATTTGATTGGTGCGGTCGGTTGCTTGGAATAGTTCTCAAGCAAGCTACCAATTATAGGATCCCACCACGGAGCTGAATACATAGCAGCTTGAGAGTCAAGCTAGGAAGCGGTTTTGGATGAAATGAGAGCCTAACAGTCCCAGCGAGCAGTTCTCGGGATGGTCACGATTTATCCGAAGCATAACTTAGAGCTCTCGGTTGCGCCTGAAGTATTGCTGCGTATAAATACCTGAGGTCATATTATGAGCATAAAACACACAGAAGCAAATCGAGATCTCTCTATTTCATCATCTATTAACTTCAAAATTACTCGGTGTCGCATGTACATACGAGCTCGCCTAAACTTTATCTACTTAAATGCATTGAGTATTGTGCCGAGAGAGCGATGTGACAGTTCTAAATGAGGGACTCGAGAGGTTCGATAATTGCCACCTTGACTGCAGATATAATAACGAGCCCAAGTACGGACATCTCCACACCGCATACAGCCTGAACGAGCACAGGCTCATCCACCGTCAGCCAGATGGTATGCGCACATTATTCCTCGAATAATATCAAGCTCTATTTTATTTCTCGAACAGATTTCACCTCAATGATTATGATTTTTGAAGTTATATATAGCTGGAACATAGTGATTTAGTTTGTTTCCATTGGATGTTTGCAGTTTTCATGTTCGTGAAGTCTAAAATTCTTATGCTATTATGAATGTTTTCCGCAATGCCAAAATAATATACTGTATGAGTCTTAATTCCTCTTGTATGGTATTTTTCGTACAAGACACCAACCCAGACATATACTAAAACAAATCTCAACAGATCCATTTAGACCAACCGTCTAGTTGGAGCCCGTGTCATTGGATGACGGTCATGAAATCAATCTGTTTAAATAGGCTTCCACGCTCGCTGAAATATTCCAAGTCGAGCGGACTCTCGAGGAATTGAACATCCGGTGTTGCTCATAGAGACTGAACACCTAAAATGTGCCATACTCATTTGAGCGAAGTGTGTCAGCCATCGATCACGGCGTTAACAATATCTGCTGATAAGCATGAATTTTTGCGTATGTTTTTAATGCTGATCGTATTAGTGTGGTGACAGAGCTAGGTGTAAATTAGACCGAATGCAACGAGGTACTTCCAGATTCTGCGACTCAGAAAGGAGTGTTTGGAGGTCTTAGTCGGTCATGACTATTTTTGATTCGTCCAAACTTTCCGATAGTCGGAGTGGCTTCCTCTGTGTATCTTGACACACACCACGCATGAGAGAGCAAGAATGAAATGGTAATCCTTTGCATATGTAGTGAGTTTGTTTTGTTATCCTAGCAGTACCATCTCTACACTCTGGCGCGACCAAGGTCTGATGCTGTCATAGATGATGATCAGTTATAGACGCTTTGTCCTCCTGAGTATAGTCCGAGAACTCTGGCGGAAGTAAGCCGTAGAATTCTCGAAGAAAAACCGGTTGAGTTTTTTCCAGAGGATGATATAAGAATTGTTCTCAGTCTTGAGAGATAGGTAAAGACGGAAGCGTAAACGTGTCCTATTATGCCCATAGAGTTTTACGCGCGTCACATATCTCTTTATATATTATAGCTAGGGTGCCTACAAATTTTGTAATGCTTTGGTTGGCTTCCGATATAGGAATAAGGGGGTTTTTTCCTATATCGAATAATTTAAGCGTAATGCGGTCTAAATATTAAATTGTCACACACGCCTAAAGCTAATGAAAGAAATATTGCCACGCTCAGAATCCACCTCTGGTATGGTTTTTCGCACCGACTCCCCGCAACCCTGGCGCGCCGCGCGCAACCTTCTGGGAGCCGAAAAATTACATACTGTAAAATACAATGTCTCCGAGCTGTATTTAAATGTCGCGAGAGATCGAGTATAACTGGACTGTAAGCCTTTTGTATGATATTGAGTGGAAAGCAACCAGCACAGAGTGTTTCACTTTATCGGTACATTTCAACAATTTTGGCTATGTTCTCTAGTCATACGAGTTGTTATTGTTATGCTCTTTTTATGCACGCTGTAGCGCAATGAGATATTGAATGGTTAGAGCCTTTTGCTGTTATTTGTAGTCAAAGGGTTTGATTATATATACCACGTCATTAATTAACACTCTTGCAGACTAATCCTAGAGTGCGCACCCGTAGTTCGTCGCGGGCCCTAGCCAAGTCTAGCTGAAAGTTGAATTCTACTAAGAGTTACACTATTAAATGTTCAGACGCCAAAGCGAAAGAATGCTCACAGGGGAAATGCGCGAATATTCTCATAAAGGAAGCAATTAACGCACAACGATGTGAGTAGTAATTTGGATAGCATGTTTCGAGAACGTAACAACAGTAGGCGAAGCAGTCTCTCTACAATGAATGTATTGGGATTCAAATTTGTTTCTAATAGTTCTGCGATTTTTCTAATTGCTTTTTTGCCCCGTAGAGTTACACAAAATAAAAACTAAGAATAGAAGATAAACCTTTAAGAGACCGTGTATGGTTATATATTTTAATCGCGAGCGCGAGCTACATGCATCCGTTCGCGCGTCGGCACATTTTAATTGGATTAACCACGTCCACACTGCCGTGAGTGTAGGCCGAATTATGTTTGGATCTTTTGATGATATATAAAGAGTTTTATGCTTCTGGGCCGATGTATTTTTATAATATTGATTTTAAGTGTAACGCACCAACTGATGCTAATTTTGATGAAATATTGGTCTAACTGCAGTTACAAAATTACGCTACCTATATTTGGTAAATGATAAGCTCACACACTTTGTGTCATATCTTAACATGCTCTCAATATATATAATCAGACAGGTTAAAATGACCTTCTTGAGCTTCATAAACGCGTATATATATGTCCCGCGGGACGTGAGATACCTCCCTATAGACGAACTTGAGAAAAAATGATATCTGAGCACATTCCTACTTATCTGATACTATAGGTATATCATAATATATGGATTATATATAATATATATACTAAGTATATATATATATATAATTTATATGTATTATGTGAAATGAATTTTATGATAAATAATTACGCCAATATCACCAAGACAAGCAAAAATTCTCCCCTCTCCTCTTACTATCGTTCGCCCCCCCCCTCTCTCACATAGGTGAGATTTCGGTCTTGATTCTCTTCTACAAAGAGATCTATTGGTCTGTTCATTCCGGTGTGGTGTTTGACTTTCTCTGGAGGTTCTCTACATTTTTGAAATCTTGGGTGAAAATTTCAACGCAACTAGTTGTGGCAAGCTTGAAGTTTTTCAAAAGGTATTTCTTTTGTGTTTTTAAATTTTGTGTTTCTCCTCTTCATTTTCACCATAAGCCTTCGATTCTTCTGTTTTTTCATACGCCTACGCACATGTCGAATGCCCGGGCGCGCGCACCATTCCGGGGAAGTCACCGCAAGATTGGTCTCTACACCGTGGTACGACCGTATAATTTGAAATATAATTGGCTTTTTCGCTCCGTATCGGTAAGTACTTTTAGCACTTTTGATAGTAAAGAGCGTATCACGGTCTCTCGCAATATAGTATTTTCGGTCTTCTGGTGCTTCTCATATTCAGTCACTCAATTGCTTAATACCATATGCCCCTTCTATACTTCACGCCGTCTAGGTGCACCTAAGTAATAATTGATCACTTATGTAAACTCTTGGATATTGGTTCTATTTGACTCAAGTCACCATCCACCGCACCCGAGCTGCGCGATATGCTCGCTAACCCACACTTTCTAAACTCTTGCATAAGATAAGCTCGTCAGAATATTTTCTCACAGACATAAACTGCCACGCACTTATATTTTCTCTGTATGTTATATGTCTCGATGTTTTTTTATTATGGTAGAGTTTAACATATACAGAACCAACAAGGTTTCATTAAAGTTTCATGGTCTAACTCGATTCTATGTACGAGTTCTGCGAACTTCTCTCTGTAATCCGCTTTTGCGCCACTGTCCAATGCAAACAACTTAATAAAAAGCGAAGTCACAAAACATTTAACTACGTTACATGGTATATGGTACATCACTTTTCCGCTACGCGATGTACTCTCCAGAACTCTCAGCGTGACAGCATCGTCTTCAAACCTAAAAGAGATTTACTACATCAGAGGAGTCCGTAATTATTTTCTAGATAAAGACTATGTAAATTTCTTTAGAGCACCGATGCCTTATATTAATCAACTCGTAGAGTAACTATTATTGAGTAAGTAAAACGACCAACTGGCTGAGTTTCATAAATTTTTGAGATGAGGTTCTCTATATGTTCTCCATCACGTACATCAATTCTATTGTTGAGTAAATGGTGCTAAACAAGTTTAAGCACATACATAGCATTGCGCTCCATCCTTGAATCATGAACACTTATAAAAGTTATCAAAACTTTAACTAGAAGTAACACCACTCCTTGTCTTCACTTAGGTGAAATCTTTTCATACCTAAAAGTATCAATAGTTACTTCATTAAGAGTTATTCAACTCGACCTCCTTATTTACAACTCGTAGATACATATATATCTCGAGTTTACTTTAATCACTTTCCCCCCTAATCTAAGGAGGATTGGTGTTGGTGCCAAAAGTACCCTCCAGGCGACTCGAATCCATGATCAAAGTCATAGGTGCAAGGTGCTCCTGGCAATAGGCCATCTTTTCTTGTCAGTAGTTTGTTGTTACCCTTTAAACCTTTCGAACAACGATAATGCTAATTGGAAAGATTGGGTTCCTACTACTCGTGATTTATAATAAAGGGTTTTAAACCCATTTCAATACTGGTGTTCTTTGCCAACTCTCTTGACAGGCCTTTATCAACAAATTCGCTAAATTCCTTTGATCTCACAACTGTTATGGTAATTACACCTTCTAATATTAAATCCCTTATATAACCATGTCTTAGGTTAATGTGTCTGTTGTTTCCTTTATATAACTTATTAAGGGCTCTAGATATAGTTGTTTCACTATCACACAACAAAGAGATGGTTGGCATTGGTTGTGGCCACAACTTAATATTTAATAACAAATTCCTTAGTCATTCAGCCTCCTTGCTTGCTGCTGCCTATGTAACAAATTTTGTTTCCATTGTAGAATGTGTTGAACAAGTTTGTTTCTTAGAAGCCTATGCAATTGCTCCTCCAGCAAAAGTAAAAATCCACCAAGATGTGGACTTATTATTTCTAATAATAGTTAGCCAACTAGCATTGGAATAACCCTCTAGTACTGCTGGAAATCTATTATAGAAGAGTTTGAAATACACAGCTCCTTTGAGATATCCAAAAACTCTTCTAATGCATTTCTAAAGTTCAATACTATGATTATTTGTAAACTTAGATAATCTGCAAACATCAAAGGCAATGTCTGGTTTAGTACAATGCATAGCATACATTAGACTTCCAATTGTACTAGCATATTCTAATTGTGGAATTGTTCTACCCATATTTTCCATAAGTGGACAAGAAACATCATAAGGGGTACTGACTGCTTTAATATTCAAATGTTTAAACTTATTTAATATTTGTTTTTCGATATAACGAGACTGACTTAAAGCAAAACCCCCACTATGTGTTTTCACTTTTATACCCAAAATAGTATCTACTTCACCTAAGTCATTCATTTTAAATTGAGAACATAGATACTCTTTGGGTTCAGTTACACCATGCATATTAGTCTCAATGATTAACATATCATCGACATACAAACAAATATAATAACACCATAATCATCATTAAATTTTGGATAAATGCATTTGTCAATTGTATTATGCTTGAATCCAAAAGACAATATTACAGTATCAAATCTTTCGTGCCATTGTTTTGGTGTCTGTTTTAATCCATACAAGGATTTTACTAATTTACATACTTTAGTTTCATTTACGGGCAGAATGAACCCTTCGGGTTGCTCCATATATACTTATTCACTTAATTCACCATTTAAAAAAATACCGTCTTTACATCCGTTTGATGAACACTCAATTTGTAAATTGAAGCTAGAGCTCAAAGTACTCTACTAGATGTTATTCGATCTATCCATCGGTCACTCAAAATACGAGAAAAATCATTAGAAAAATATTCTCCTCCTGGATCACTTTGAAGAATTTTGATTTTCTTTCCCTTTTGATTATCGACAATTGATTTGTATGATTTAAATTTATCAAAAGCCTCATCTTTATGTTTTATTAAATAAGCATATGTAAAACGAGAACAATCATTAATGAATGTTATAAATGTTTATTTCCTCCACGAGTTAGGATTCCATTTAATTCACGTATATCAGTGTGCAAAGTTCCAACAAATTAGTATTTCTTTCAGCCTTTGGAAAATGTCTCTTACACATTTTTGCTTGAACACATATTTCACATTTTTTATTTTCTGGTTTATCATAGTTAATTAAACAATGCTTATTCATAAAATTTAAATAATGGAAAGTCACATGATCTAATCTTCTACGCCATAAAGAAGATAAAGAACACTCGAGAACATAAGTAGAATTATTAATTTTATTCATAACATTCATAATAGTTCATAATTTGAACATTCCATCACAATAGTATCTTTTTCCAACAAACTCTCCACTTCTTTGTCACAATTAGTTTATCAAACTTGACACTGTTTTCAATTCTTTCTTGGACAAGATAGCGACAGACACCAGATTCTAGCGAATTCCTGGAACATACAGAACGTTAGTCAACAACAGCTTCTTTCTAGATGTAAATTGCACTTCAACATTTCCTTTCCGATGACTGTTGCTGTATTAGCATTTCCCATTAGAACTTCTTGTCATTTTGTAGCATCTTCATAGTGTTTGAATTGTTTCTTATCATTACAAACATGAATGGTAGCTCCAAAATCATACCACTAGTCAAATGACTTAACTGCTACCGCCATATTCAATCTAGTGACCATACCTACGTGCAAATTTGAAACCATTGCAATAATTTATTCAACATTAGTTTCAACCACTTAAACATTAGGCATTCCTTCTTTCTAAAGCAACAATGTTTCTTGATATGCCCTTTCTTTTCACAATTGTAACATGTGAAATGCCTTTTGTTGGAATCACTATCAAAAGATTTTCCTTTCTTTCCACTCCATTTGGATTGGCATTCTTGTTCTTCTCTGAAAAATAGTTCACTTTGGAGCTTGGTTGCACTTGATGCATCTTATCATGAATTCGAGTTTCCTCTTCAATTTGTAGATGTTTTAGTAATTGATCAACAGAAAAATCTTCTACAAAATGTAACAACTTCTTTTTGTAGTTGTTCCAACTTAGAGGAAGTTTAGCAATAATTGCCCCTACTTATATTGCCTCTGGAATTTCAATCTTTAAATCTTGAAGTTTAGAAATATAAATTTGCAATTGATTCACTTGATCCATAATAGAAATACAATCACGAAAGCAAATTCAAAGTACTTCATAGTGAGAACCTTATTCGTGCCTTATTTTTCGTTATTGTATTTCTACTCCAAAGCATTCTAGATTTCCAACAGTGACTTGATTGATGAATATAAGTCAAATAGACGATCAGACAAAGCATTCAAAGTATGACCATGACATAGTAATTCATCTTCTCGTCGTTTGAGCTGCCTTAATTTGATCAGTATCACCTTCTTTTGGTTGTGTAGCAGACTGATTAACGTCCAATACATAGGCAATCTTCAAAAAAGTTAGCAAGAACATCATCTTGACCTTCCAGTGTGAGTAGTTTGTTCCATCCAATCAGTTTAACTTCACAAACTCTTGATTCATCATCTTGATACCCATACTCGAACCAGGTTCCATCTCAGTAATAAAGTAATGAATTTCACTTTAAGAATGTTGAGAATATATGAATATTGGAGAGGTTTTGAAGCGTGATTTTACTGTTTTTAAAGTGAAATTTGCCCCCACTAAGCAAACTCACTTTTAGGATACGACAAAATCAACCATGGCTTGTCGAATAACAATTTCAAAAGCCTTCTTTAAAGAACAACTTGAAAGACAAAAATATCAAGTGAAGAATTGATGAATACGAAGTGTATTTACTGCCACTTGATTTCATCTATATATATATATACAGATATTTAAGTACCTTTTCAGAAAATATGCAACCATTCAATTTGCATATCTTCAATCCAAAAGTCACAATTTTTTAATTAAAACAACTTTTAAAGTTTTAGGTTTAAGTTTGTTTTATATTTCCAGAAAAATCATCTTATTTTAATATAATATTTTTTATTATTTGCAACTTTTATACGAGATTAAAATATTAAAAGCATAATTTCTGAAAATGAAATAAAATATTTTTATTTTGTAGGATTCACGTGCATGTGCTACGTGCCAAGTGAATTTATATATTAAATTCCCTCATTTAATTATTTCCTCCATTTTTCATTTTAAACTTTTAATTGGATAACTCTTTATTAAGTATTGAAAACTTAATTAATTATTCCATGTGGGACATGAAATTTATATGGACGAGCTATCCAACAAAAATTACCACATTTTTTAATTTTAGGGTAAATTACAGTTTGTTATCCGAGCTATGTATGTTTTTCACTTTGGCATATAAACTTTTTTTTTTTTTGTCAACTTACCATATCAACTTTGCGAATTTTGCACTTTACCATATATGATTTTTTTGGTTAATTTCATTTTTTTTTACCCAAATTATACCTCCTTTTCAGTTTTAGTACCAAAGGTTTTCAAGTCAGCAGACTTGGTACCCAAAGTTTTTAATTTTCATCTGCCTGAGTACCCTCCGTTAGGTTGTTCGTTAAAACAAACAGTCAACCAAATTTTGGAGGAAAAAATAGGAGGGATCTTGTCTACATAAGGGCATGCTTCGCAGCCATTTTATTTAATACGCCAAAAAATTCTACTTTAATTTTAATTTTAATAATTGAGGACAACAATGTAAAAAAAAAGCAACCCAGTTTCTATTAAAAAAAATACTAATTGAAATCGTTATAAAAATATCAATTCAAATATTTTCTCCCAATTAAAATTATTATGGAAATAAAAATGTATGTGAAATGCAGAATAATGTAGTGATAATCGCCTAGTAATATAATTTAAGAAAACTAGCAGAGCCTTATGTTCAATCACCACTAGCATTGTTCGCGAAAAATAAACCAAGAAAAATTAAATAAGTCACTCAAAGGTTGTCAATGTACTTTTGAGTCAAATAAAATTGTATATTCATACTTTGATATATTATATCATTATTTGTACACAAAATAAAAATATATTTCAATTATTATTTTTGATGGAGAGAAATTTGCTAATAATTTTATTAAAACTTTCAATTTCACTAGTAAAAAAAAGTCAAAAAAAATATTTGTTAAAATAATTAAAGGAAAAGTATGAAAAATTATAGCATAAATTCTCGATAAGTAGAGTATGACAACATTTGCGTTGTGGCCAAGCAAAAATGAAAAAGAAAAAAAAAGTATTTTTTCAGTAAAATTGGTAGTTTTGATAGAAATTGGATTAAATATGTATTTTTTTTAAATTATTGTCCTCAATTATGAAATTGAAATTAGAAAGAATTAAAATAGAATTTTTTTGTGTGTTGAATAAATTGGAACCCAAACATGCCCTTACATAGACAAATTCCCCCATAATTTTTTCTCCAAAATTGGGTTGCCCGTTAGTTTTAACGGTCAACTTAACGGAGGGTACACAAGTAGATGAAAACTAAAAACTTTTTGTTGTATAAACTATCAAGAAGCAAGTTAGAGCATAGCAAATCAAATTTTAAATTTTTTTTATTATAAAATGGATCTTAAATTAAAGAGTAGAATATTTGTTTTTTTTTTTTTTTCAAAATAGCCACATTCATTTGGATTTAGCTTGGCTGCCATTGTCTCATCTTCTTCAAAGGAGAGTTTGTGATATTGTGTTTCTTTCTTCAAGAAACTTCCTTTCATTAGGCAAGTTAATTTGTTATTTTGGGCACCTTTACTTAGTATGATTGGATCTGATATCCAAACAATCAGGCCCAATATTTTGTTTACTTTGGTTAGGTCAAGCCCGTGATAAGTGGAGGTGGCCCGGCATCGATTGTGATTGTGGCTTGATTGTCGTCCAACCCACGAGGGCGGTATTATTTATCTTGACAAGCCCAATTGAACAAGATTAATTTTATTCCCAAAATTGCCCTCGTGAAATTGAATTTTCTCTCATATTTGCCCCTTATTTCATTTAAAATTTCATAACATATCACCTAAACTTTTCAGATCTGTCATATACTTATGAGACAAACTGATGCTCCATTCAAGGGAACCTTCTTTCTTTCTTCCTTATTTTGTTGAAGAGCTTTAGGCTTCCTTTATTTCTCGTTCTTCCCTTTGTCTTCCATTGATAAAACTAACAGATTTTTCTCTTTAGTTTGAGATCCATATCACTTGTGAAAAATGTTTAACTGAAAGAAAATGAAGGGGAGTTGAGGTGTCGGTGTGGGCAGGGGGTGGGGCTGGCGATGAAGGGGATGAGGAAGGGGCTGTGAAGAATGAGGGCGGGTTCGCGAAGGGAGACGAGGGAGGTGAGGGCGTTGGAGCCGATACAATGGAGAGAGTTGGGCTGACGTCATCGCCGACAACCTGAGAATAGGCAAGGTCAGTGGGCAGGGAAGTCGGCGGCGAGAAGCATGTAATTTAGGCCTTGGGGGAGAAGATGATGTTTAGTGGGGTTTTTCTTTTTTCTTTTTTTTTTTTGGTATAATTACTTATAATAATTTAAAATAATTAGTTATGATTAATTAATTAATTATAATTTTATAATGCTTTTAAATAAAAATAATTTTAAATTTCAATTTAGTAATTTTAATAATTATTTAGTATAATTCAGATTATAGAATAACAAATATTAAATACATAAATATTAAAAATGTTTTTTTATATTAAGAATTTGTAGTAATTTGTACAAATTAGATATATTTTGATATTATTGTATTATATATATTTTAATAATATTGTCATTAGATACATATTTTATATTATTATATATTAGTAAATATGATTTTTAATGAAGATCAATATAGTGGTGATTCTGAAAATGATATGGATATAAGATGATGTATATATTTTATGGTGTAAATAAATGATATTGATGTTTTTCTTTTGTTATGCCAATTTTGTCAATTACCCATTTTATTCTTTATAATAATTACAAAAATAAATATAATATAAATTAATCTCACAATCATCATCTATTAGTTCATACAAAGTAAATAAGATATTAATTATCATCATTCTATTATCTCAATATTAATCATGATATTATCTATCCTCCTTTAATCCCATCCAAAAAAGTAAAGGAGGCCTTTATGTATAAGTGGGGATAATATAGTAAATTGCTTGGACACTTGAGGGCAAACCTAAGAAATAAAAATTAGATCACATTGTGGTGGACCCAAATGATTAAACAATTTTGGACTTTAAAAATGGATTCAAATCACCACGAAACAATAAATAGTGACGGGTCTCATGGGCTAATGACGGGCCGACCATTTACAAAATAAACAAGAAATTATCATGGCTAATCATCCAAAGTAAATGAGGCTTTGATATACTAAAACTGAAAAAGGGTATACTTTGGGTATGAAAAGTGAAATAATTCCTATGATTTTTTTTTGTTGATTTTCTACATGAAAAATATCATATGTTGTGCATATATGCAAAATATCACATCATATAGCTTATAAATATCACATTTACACTGTATGTGATGTTTCTTGAACAAAATTTTTATGAAAAAAACAGTTATAGATGATAAAGTGCAAAAATTTATTAAATTAAAAAGCAAACTAACAATAAAAAAAATTTAATGTCAAAATATAAAAATAATCGCAAAATATAATTAGCCTTTAATTTTATAAAACCTACTTTAATCTCATAAAGTGTGACGATAAACTTGCAACGTACCGATCTATGAGACCGTAGAAGCAATTTTGCCAAATTAAATGAAGTCGAAGCAATAACCTATACATTCTCATAGGTTTTTCCTCCTTCTCTCGAGTTCTATTTTCACCTTAGGGTTCGCGATTTTCCTCTCTACCTCTCGGATTCAAAGATTCAGGGCAAGCAAATTGTTGGGGAAGAGTTTCCCTTTTGCCCAGAATAATCGCTGTGAGCATTGCCCGCGAGCAGTTTTTCACCTTTATCACCACTCGGTTCTGAAATAAATCCAATTCACCACTTCATCTCAGTACTTTGAGCATTGAGTCGAGCCGTTTTAGCAATTGCACACTGTGAATAATCATCATAGCAGATACGGTTAGTTATCTCCCTGTGTTTTAGTGTATTTTGATCGTCTGGCTAGGTGGTAGTAGAAGAGTATGGTGTTGCAAATCCCAGGAATTTTCAGAAAGAAGCTTTTTGGACGCCTCTTATTTTGTTGTTGCACTCGTTGCAGAAGCTGTTAATTTGTTCTGATACCTAGTAAACGATCAAACCTCACTGATCATGTCGTTTTCCCGGTGTTTTAGAGGAACCGGTATCTTTTCATCTGTTAGCAATTCTCATAATCTTGGGCCGTTTTTATCCAGGTGATTAACTTCATATATGCTACTCAAATTGGTGTTGGCATTCATCATTTGTCTAAATATTTCTTACCACATTTGTATGGACCAATTTCTTAAGTATCTCTTTTTGTTTTTTATTTTATTATTAAATTTTATTATCAGATTCTTTTTCCTTTCATTTTTAATCACAGGCACCTGCTTGGTGGTGTGGGTTCAAGATACAATTTTGTTGGAGCAAATGATAACATCATACATGGCCAGAGATTTGGATTTAAATGTCGTGATTTTATGTCAAAGCATGGATATAAGTCTAGGAGTTATACTTTGGAGAATCCGGTTACTGTTAGTTTCAGCCGGCAATATGCTACTTATGCTAGCCCAGAAAAGAAATCTAAGAAGATGCTTTTCTACTTGACTGGATTGGTCTTTGCTATGGTGGGATGTAGTTATGCTGCAGTTCCACTGTACAGGAGGTTTTGTCAAGCTACCGGTTATGGTGGTACTGTTCAGCGTCGGGAGGTGAAATAGTTTCACTCACTTCACCCTTGGTGCAAGTTCTTGTTTATGCATTTTGCTTCTTGATGCTGATGCAATCTGTCCTTTTGCAGAGTGTTGAAGAAAAGATTGCTCGTCATGTGAAGGATGGCACTGTAACATCCAGGTGTGACTTTCACAGCTAGAAATGCTGGTCCGTTTGTCTGTTCTGCATAAAATGGTTCAATTGTATTCATTGTTTTAGTATAAGGGACTTCCAAAATATTTAGAACAGGAGGAGGTGAAAGACAGCCAAAAAGTTAAAAGTGACCAGAATAAGGGATATTGAACTAAAAACTTGGATAAAGCTCCAGAAACATTTACTGGCTACATTGGAGTCATCCATTCTTATGGAGGTAGGGCCTTCAATTAAAACAAGTGACCTTTGTAAAGATCTTGAGGACACATGTGTAGTACAAACAGAGGTATACACATGTGTGTTTGTTGATGTAAAGAAAAACTTTTGGTGGAAAGTTGAGGCCTTTTTGTTTCTTGTCCTTAATCACAAAAATCAATGAGTAGTTCAGAATGATTAAGAAAGTGGTTTTTGCTGAGGCTTCATCTGATCAGAAAATAAAGGTTGAGGAGGAAACCACAAAAAGATATTCTGGCTGCTGAACTTTAGCATTTTGATACATTCCTAACTTTAAGGTACAATAGCTATGTTCCAACATGCTTTATTCCTGCATCTTGAGACTCATTCTTGGTACCTCATATCTGGCTTCCCCCTTCAGAACAGCCGTATTTTATGTGATGGTTTTCTCGAGTTAAAATCCACATAAGATGATGGTGCACTATTTTGTAAAATAGGAACTCCTGTTCTCAGCATCTTCTTAAAAAACAGGTTTTAGGATTCGGTCCAAGTATCTATGTGCACTTTAATGACTTCTAGTTTCTGTGCTTTCAGGGAGATCGTTGTGCAGTTCAATGCTGATGTCGCTGATGGGATGCCCTGGAAATTTATTCCAACACAGAGAGAGGTGCCTAAGTAATAACAAGTTTGGCATGTGCAGGAGGATAAATGTTTGTCTATTGTGCATGTTCTGTATATATTTGTGCTAGAAGCTTAGTGGATGCCTTACTTGCTTTTTGAAGTTTTATCATATGTCTGTGCTTTCTGACTGTAGGTGAGGGTGAAACCAGGAGAGAGTGCTCTTGCATTTTACACTGCTGAAAATAGAAGTTCGGCTCCAATAACAGGTGTATCTACCTATAATGTCACTCCAATGAAGGTATTTTGAAAGCCATTTCTTTATTAAAATGTTTTCTGTGAGAGATGCTATTCTCTCAATATTTCATTTTTGTCCGAACAATATAGCACATTCTAAAATCTTGCTGATTGGATGTAGTTACTTAAGCTATTGCCAATACATCCTGTGATATGGATGGCTTCAACGTGCAATGAGACACATGCTCATCTTTTTCATCCCACTGTATTGAGTCGGTAATAAATGTGTTCTTGTCCCCGACTGTTGCAAATTCTGTGCCCTTTCTCCAGATAGAAGGAAACTATTCTTGTGATTGTCGTTGGCTTTGAAAATTTTGGAATACCTTCTTTCTGTAGAGTCCTTAGACTGATTGATTACAACATACCTGCTAGGGATGTCATAGTTAAGATGCGTGTTGAAGTGACTACAATAGGCAAAATCTCAGTGGCGTTGATATTTTTTATTTTCTGATATGTTTGTTCAAGTGATTGTAATGTTACTGCATCAACAAGACATTTACATGGACATCCTTCCCACCGTACTAATGATATTTACACAGCCAGATATTTGCACCATTTCTTTGCCGATATTGCATCACATCTTACAAACCAAATGACCACTCAATTATCAGCAATATTTACTCCAGATCCAAGCCATCTGGATACACAGCCAAGAAGAAAACTGAAATGTGTTAATTTTCAGTATGACTGCATGCTTGATGGAAAATATTGTGACCCATGTCTATAGATTTTTTATCTTTGCAATACAGATGAATGCTTGCAGTGATCAGTCTTTCAGTAGCATGGGTTTATTGGAGCACTATAAAAATGTATCTGTTGGGTGGATAAATGAAATTGTTATAATGGGAGACTCTCTGTCCTGCACTTTTCTGTTAGTCTTTTATTATTTAGACCTGCATTAGTCTGTTTTGCTTCTTCTTTCTGTGGTAATTGTCTTAATTCTGAGTAAAGGCATATAAATTTTTTACATTTGTTATACGATTACAATCATAGTGGCCAAAGCAGTTATGTAGTCTAAATCTGTTTAACTGCATGAAGGTTTGCTATGCAAAATTTGGCATCTATGTTTTGACAACTAGCCTGAGATTTCTGTATCGGAAGGAAATAATGTGGGGAGATCGTTGCAACTTTTTGATCCTCCGCCCTACATTTTATATTATGAAGTAATCCAGTCTATTAAAAATCTCATAGTTATAGGGATTTTCTAGAAAGCACTAGACTTTGAGATAGTTGTAGTAAGACCAGTAAGCTACTTTCCTCTCTCGGGATGTCGGATAATAAGCTCATCTGTTGTTTTATTTATATCATTAACCAAATTGACTGAAAAGCCAAAGGAAAACAAATAAAAAGATAATCACAGAATAGAAAGTAGAAACTAAAAGTACCTGCGGCGACAATGTAAAATTCATGAATTTTTTATGAATGTTGGTGAATGTCAATGCTCAACTATAAGAAAAGCAGCTGAATTTTGGTGGTGAACAGACTTGGTTTATAGTAATATTGTTAAGATGTCCTCCATCGTTTATTTTAACTGATCTACTCTGTGCGGATTGCTCATTCTCTATTATAAGTTTTTGACCTTGTGAGAAGAATAACCAGTTGATGAAAATTTTCAGGCTGCAATATACTTCAATAAGATCCAATGCTTCTGCTTTGAGGAGCAACGTCTTCTTCCCGGAGAACAGATTGACATGCCAGTGAGTTGCGCCCTTTTCTACTTCTCGTTTCAATGAGCTTGCAATCTTGCTAACAAGTACAGCTAACATGTGTAGGTCTTCTTTTACATCGATCCAGAGTTTGAAACAGATCCCAAAATGGATGGTATCAACAACTTGATTCTGTCGTACACATTTTTCAAGGTATCTGAAGAAAATTAGTTCTGCTTTTGTTTACCATCGGCCCATCCAAAGGCTTTTAGCACATGAAAAAGGCAAGTGGTACTTCATTGTTACCACCAGGCAATTAGAGAATTTTAATACAAAAATGAGAGATTCCTCACACATTTTAGCTGTGGCTTTCTCCTCTCTTACCAAATAGAGTGAGTTTTGACTCAATCTTTTTTAGCTGGGAATCTTGATCTGGTAAAATAATTTGTGTAGCAAATGATTTAGATGCACCAGCACTTGTACACTTATTTTTACTGGCAGGGAATTTGAGCTGTTTCTCGACAGGTCAAACCTCCGTTTTGAGTTGCTATATGTAAGCGTATTCTTACAACAGCGGACCAATCTATTTTCTCCATTCTTTTTTCTTCCAAAAACCGTCATGAAATTAATACATGTCCCTGCGAATATGAAGTGTATTATGTTTTAAACTGATTCTATTACTAAGAAAAAGTTTATTGAAATATAATTATCTTGTAGCAGGAATGCTCTGCACTTTTTTCCTTTACTGTTTCAATGGCGTAAAGGGTCTCGTTCTAGATCTCATTTCCTTCTCCACTATATTTTTGCTGCAAATATAAGCATTGTAAGCTGGTTATGTTTATATAAACTTTTACGTATTGAAACAAACTACAGATTTTCACACTGGTTTTGTTTGGATACTTCAAACTGGCATTGCACTTTATATTTTTCTATTTTATATAGATGAATTATATGTATAAAATGTTGAAAACTTATCATTTCTAGAATACCTAACTATTGCAGCAGATGTTCTCTTTTTTTGTTGAAACAAAGCATCATCTCTTGATTATATAAAAGTTGGAGACTGGAGTTTTGCTACAGAGATTGTTTAGCTGCATACTGTTTGTAACAGTGCTAATGTTGCGCACTAAACATTCCAAAATAGGCGGACAATCATCAAAATAGGCAGACAGTCCTTTAGAAGCACTGTTTTGAGCCAAAAGGTCTGCAACTTGGTTAGCTTCTCTGTAGCAGAATTCTATTTTAACTGATGCCAAGCTAGTCGAGTTCTTCCAGTTGTCTAATAGAAGAGGCGCTGCCGTTTTGATTGGATGAGCTTGCTTTCTGTTCAAACAGTCTGGAACAAACATTTTAAATTCAGTCTCTGTTATAAACAAAATCACCTTTTGATGCTATATAGAGAATAACTAATGCCTGAACATTGTTTAAAGGGTTAATTACGCTTATACTCTCTTTGAAAATATAAAATCATACTTTTCTCAAAAAAAATTTGAAATTATATTTACACACTTTTTGAAAATTCACTGTTTACACTTGATCTTTTGTTAGTGTTTGTCGAAAAATGCTGACTTTAACAAAACAAATTAGATAAATTTCCAATTTTACTTTTTATTTAACATTTTTATGTAATAATTTGTATTTATAAAGAAAAAAATAATGATGTTAATTTTACTTCATATATATATATATATATATAAATATTACATTTATCTTTTTATAAGTACAAAAATATAGATGAGAAACGTTAAATAATGGGAAAAATTAAAAATTTATGTAATTCTTTTTGCTTATTTCATCATTTTCCCAACCAGACCCTAAAGGAAAGAGGTCACGTGCAAAGCAAAATTTTTTTGAGGGGTTGTAAAATAGTTTCAAAATTTATTTGGGAGAAAGTGTAAATTTAATATTTTTCGAGGGGATTTAAGTTTAATAAACCTTTATTTAAATGAGTATATTACATTCACACCCCCTAATATTTGATTTAGTCTAATATAAATACGTTCATGTTAAATAAAAACTTACAATTACTTTATTCAAAATATACAAAACATTATTCAGTAAATTGGAAAAGTATGAGTATTTAAATATCTTCACTCTTTTCCGATAGAAAAGAAAAAGGGTAAATTACAATATCCCTTAAAATCTGACATAATTATGAATACCTTCTTATTATTTGAAAATTTATCAATATTTCCTAGTTTTAACGATCGTTTAACAATTAGCTCATTTTGTTAGTTTCCGTTAGTTTTCATCAATTTTTTATAGTGTACTGATAAAAATGCCTTATAGACTAAGAATTATAATTTTATTTATCTTTTGATGTCTGATTTTTTTTACAAACATTTTTTTTAAAAGAAAAAAAGTATAATAAGGGCATAATTGACAACTTCATACTTCCATCCAAAGACTACATAATTTCATCAAATATTTGTAATTTTTTAAATAATAAAAAAATATTCGTAATTATGTCAGATCTCAGTGGAAGTAGTTGTAATTTAACCAAAGAAAAAATAAAGAAAATTAGATTTGCCCAAATGGCCAAATGCCCAAATAAATGAGCTTCTGTCGATTGACATACCATAAATCATAGAGTTAAATTCATTTTAATCCCCTGTGATATGAAAAAATATCAAAAAATTTCATGTAAAAATTTAAATATAGAAAATCACCCTTATGTTATGAACAATGACTCACACAGCTCCCGGTCAACCTGACCTCAGGCGGTTTTTTCGGTCTTTTTTTAAGTCACATGGGATGTAAATTGATTATTTTTGAACAATCATAATATTACGAGGGTTTCTTATATTTTTTTTCCATAAATCTTATAATTAAACTATTATTCAGTTGTACGATGGATGTGGACACTCAACTCAGCTTATTTAATTATAGAAGTAAATTCAGCTTCAATCATATTCAGATATTCAGCTTACAACATATCAACAAACTGAGAATGAAATTTGGGTAAAAATAGTTTAATGACAATCCCTTAAAACCAACTATGAAAATGAAACAAATATCTAAATAGGCAAAAAACGTTCTACGACTGTTTTTATTATTCAGACTTATCCTACGACGTTTGAAAAAAATTATAATTTTAGTCCTGTAATTAATGAGCGATGAGATTTTTAGTCTTATATGAATTAATTTTTGTAATTTAGTTATATAATTTTAAATTTTGGCAATTTTTGTCTAATTGATCGAAAAATTGCATGTGTTTACACATAATCTAATTAATTGTTATTTTAGTCTTTTATAACTTAGGGGATGTCGGCATTATTAGTCGTATAATTTAGGAGAATTGACATCTTTTATTTTGTACGAATTAATTTAATGACTAAAATTTTAATTTAATTAGATCATGTGCAAATCACATGCAATTTTATAATCAAATTGGGCCCAAAATTACTAAATTGCCAAAACTACGAAGTTACATGATTAAATTTGCGAAAACAATTTCTACAGGATAAAAAATGTTGGTTCTATAAATTATAGGATTAAAATTATAATATCCCTACCACGTTTCCCTTTTGTTCCCCATCTCTTAAATAAAGTTGATTAATTAGCTTCAAACACAAGCGTGTCCACAACTTTCACAAGTTAGGTTAATCTTCACCTAATTACGGACATCGCTCTCCAACTCCTTTTTTATTTTTTTAATTAAAAGTGACGAGTCATTATTAATTGAAATAAAGCGATTACAATTATTTTTGTCGAGTATCAAAATCTAATAAAGATGATTTATCAATCATACCATAATATAGCTATAGGTCTATTTTTTTGTGGTGACAACATCCCACTCATATAACGAGTTCGAATCATACTCGTAGATCGTGGGATCTCAACTTCCCTGACTGAATTTAACTTAATTTGGCTCTCCAACTCTTCTTTTTTTTTTTTTTAAATTAAAAGCGGTCAATCATTATTAATTGAAATAAAGCGATTACAATCATTTATGTTAAATATCAATATAATTTTATCAATCATACCTTAATATATTGCTATATGTCTTCTTCTTTTTTTTTTTTTTTTTTAGTAACAACAATCTACTCATATAGGGGGTTCGAATCCATAATTTTAGATCATGTGGTCTCAATTTCGTCAACTGAACTAAGTTTAATTTAGCTCTCCAACTCTAATTCTATTTACATATATCTCTAATCATATAATAAGAAGCCAATAATTGCCCACAAGAGTGATCAACAATTATTAATTAAAATAAAATGATTATAATGATTTTTGTCGAATATTAATATCTAATAAAGATAATTTTAACAATCATACCTTAATATATTTCTACTAGGTCTGTTTTTTTTGTAGTGACAGCATACCACTCATATAGGGAGTTCGAATCTATAATCTTAAATAATAGGGTCTCAATTTTGTCAACTGGACTGAGCTTAATTTGGCTCTCCAACTCTTTTTTTTTTTTTTATTTATTAAAAGCGGTCAACCATTATTAATTGAAATAGAGCGATTACATTCATTTCTGTCTAATATCAATATTTAATAAAGATAATTTTATCAATCATACCCTAATATATTGCTATAGGTATGCTTTTTTGTAGTGACAACATCCCATTCATATAGGGAGTTTGAATCCACAATTTCATTAGGTCTCAACTTCGCCAACTGAACTAAATTTAATTGAGCTCTCCAGCCCTAATTCTATTTACATATAGGGTAAATTACAACAACCTCCCCTGAAGTTTGGCATAATTACGAGTACCCCGTTGTTGTTTGAAAAATTATAAATACCCCCTAATTTTAATGGTTGTCTAACAATTAGCCCAACCAATCCATTTTTTATGGTGAACTGACCAAAATACCTTATGAATTAAAAATTATAATTTTATTTATTTTTTTAAAAAAATATTTTTTTATGGACTAAGTGGATAATTTTATTTTTTTTATAATTTTTAAAACTTTTTCATCCATCCCGTTCAGTACTTTTATAAGATTTTAACTTTTTTAAAAAATGAAAAAGTACATTAAGGGCAAAGTTGATATTTTTATACCTCCACCCAAGGATTACATAATTTCATCAAACATCAGGGGTTTATTTGTAATTTTTCAAACAACGAGGGGTATTTATAATTACGTCAAACCTCAGGAGAGGTAGTTGTAATTTACCCTTACATATATCTCTAATCATATGATAAGAAGCCAATAACTGCCCAGAAGAGAAAGATCACCTTCCACTATTTAATTTGGACAATAAACAGATAACAGATTTAACAAGAAACACTTGATTATCCCTTGCTTAATGCAAACCAATCATTACAAATGATGTTGATGGAGAATAACATACGAAAAACAACATTGTATTGTAGTTCTCTCCTATCCTTCAGACTATCTCATCAAGTTTGTTCTTGCATGATTGTCTACTTTTATGCATGACTTGACTAGGTAGTGTTTCTATGATTTTTTTTTTTTTTTTTGTGGTAATATTTTGTAATCCAACAATACGAAATATAAATTAAATATGATTTTGAGTGGATTGAGAGGATGTTTGGCTAAATTTATTTATAAGATTTTGTGAATTTATATATTTTAGACGGTATTTTTTTTGAGTTTATAAAACGTTAGATTTTATTTTAAAATAACATTTTGGAGAATTTGGATCTATAATATGTTACTAATGATATTATAATTAATTTTGAAAAAAAAATTGAACTAACTTGTAATTTATTTGTTTTTTAAAAAAAGTTGAGATTTTTTTACTTTTTGTTAATATACTTAAATTCTCTTTGAAGCGAAATTATATTTTTTCTTAAAAAAATTATAAAATTACATTTACACCCACCTCAAGAATTTACTATATCGATAGCAAAAAAATTGTCTAATTTTACCACTCATTTGGCGTTTTCGTATAATAATTTTGTACTTATGAAGAAGAAAATATAACGATGTTAACCTCACTCCATATATATATATATATATATATATATATATATTTATCCCTTTATAAGTATAAAAATATACATAAAAATATTAAATGAGGGGTAAAATTGAAAATTTATATATTTTTCTTTGCTTTTTTCAGCATTTTTCGTTCAAACTCTTACGGAAGGAGGTCAGATGTACATCGAGAATTTTTTAAGGAGGTGTAAGTGTAATTTTAAAATATTTTAGTGAAAAATATAATTTGATATTTTTAAAGGAGGTCTAAGTGTAATTATTATTATTATTATTATTTTTTGAGACGGTAAGAATCCCAATTTTGAGTCGTAAAAAGCCACATAGTTTGTCCATTTTGCTGCAGGTTTTTGGACATGAGAAAGCAAATCAATCTTCGATACCATAAAAACGTAAGATGCCTGTAGGGGTAGTAACGGGGCCGATTTAGGTGGACTCGAGACCCGTTTCGTCTCGTTCCGGTACAAAATCCATCGGGGATTCTCGTAGACCCAATTATTTTTGTTTTATTTATTTATTCTAGAAATATATATAGAGATATATATATTTAAAATATTAATTACCAATAAATTGTTTATAACCTAACTTAAATATTCAAGTCTAGAAACCAACTTTTCAAGTACTTACAAATGAAGTTATTCATAATAAACAAATCCAAATAATTCCGAAGGTAGCAATTATAAATTACTAACAACTTTTTCATCCTCCTCCTTGTTAAGTATAATGGGACAAATTTTCGATTTATCAACTGTTGAACAAATACCTAATAATAAATAAATAAAACGATATAATAATTTTTTAGTGTTTATCAACCAAAATAAAGTAAAATAATATATATATATATATATATATATATATATTTGCTATTAACACTATAAAATAATATATATATATATATATATATATATATATTAACACTACAAAAAGATTGAATTTTAACTATATTATAAATGATTATGGCTTAAAAATTTTGGTAAATCCATACTAGTAAAAATAACCTTTTTACACAATTAATCAATATTCGCTTTTTAGCCATAGTCAAATCATTTGTCATGGTTTAGGCCATGACTAATGTTTTGGCAATACCTGCAGAAACAACAACTAATGGCCGTTGTGAAGTTGTGATTGATTTGCATTTGTCATAATTTTTTTTTTTTGACTATAGTAATTAACCATTGAGAAAAATCATATGTTTTCAAATATAAATTATTATACCGGGGCAGGTTTTGGGCTGAGCTTAAGGACCCGGTCTTAAGACTCGCTACCTGCCCCCGCCACTACAAAAAAAATTGAATATTCGCTACACTACAAATGACCACGACTTAAAAACTGTGAAAATCACTAATATTAACTAAGGTTAAACAAAACCAAAGCAAAAACTTAAATTTTTACCACGCTTAATTTATATTCGCCATGGTTTCTAGCCATAATCAAAACATTTGCCATTATTTTGGCCATAGCTAATGTTTTAGCCACACTTGTAGAAAGAATAGCTAATGACCGTCGCGAAACCGTGGTTAATTCGTATTTGTCACGATTTTTTTCTTTTAACTATAATAGTTGGCCATAGCGAAAAATCATATTTTTTCTAGTGCGCCTTCTATTTTTGGACCCAAACCTATCCTTTAAAGGATGAGTTTTGTCAGGTTTGAATCCAATTGCCACCCTAAGTTGTCCATCTCACGACAAAGAACAAAACAACAAATTAAAACAAATTGCAATAATTTGATCGACTATATTCCCGTTCCCACATACTGCACAAGTTGCATGTATGTCATGATGTGATCTTCTCTATTTACGACAAGTTTATACTACAACCTTGTCGTAGAACACAAGCCTAAACCCCTAACAACTCAAATAAAAACAGTAATTCGATTACAGTACAGAAAACTGTAATTTCGCCATAATAACACCAATCAACAAAGCCCTCAAAGAAAAATTTACATATAATGAAGCTGCAAAAGTCATATGCGTAGATGAGAGGGAGGTTTAATCAGAAAGTTTGGTAAAATAGAGCAGAAGGAACCTCAAGTGATTGAGCAACAGCAAGTGACAAATTCTTGCATGAAAACATACAAATCTCCAAACCCCTTCAGAGTTCAGACACATGCATGCTATGTAGCTTTATATATACTTCACTTCAGTTACAGACAGCCAACACATAATTAAGTCTGGTAATTGCAATCATGGACAGCCCCAACAGAAAATCGGCTCAAAAGGTTAGTATGAATGGATCCAAATCCTTATTAATTAATCAATATTCTTCTTTCTTTAGCTAAAATTTAGGCTTTTTTGAGACTTACATATGATTCTTTTGCAAGTTTCTTTTCTTACAAAACTTTCTTACATATTGCATTAATGTTTGTTAATTAGTTTGTGAAGAGCATCGTTCAATCTGCGGTTTCATCGACCAACCGATGGCCGACGAGAAACAGCCTCTCTCTACCACCCTCCACCGGCAACTCTCTATCCGGGGTAGGATTAAAACATCGTTATTTTCGATAATTCTCTCTGTTTTTCTTTTCTTCCCCGTGTTTTATTAATAGCTGCTCGTTTGAGGAATGTGTTAGAAATATGTAATATTAAATGTTTATGAAGCTTTGCATGAGATGACGAATCACAAAGTAAGTGTATTATTACACTTGCTTTGTGATTGGATTGGTTCGCTCGAACCAAATTCAGGCAAGAATTTTTCTAAATTCGATAGTTATAATTCTAAACACTTGGAGAAACTACGTTTTACCCATTATGAAAATACTAATTAGACACAACTTGTGAATAGAAAAAGTTTTAGAAATGAGATCCCTGAACTTTTGAAAATGAAACTCATAATCCCCATGTCAAGGGATCATCATGTTAGAAGTTGAGGGTTGACCTTGTCCTCTTTCTGTTTATGGTTTTTTTTTTTTATATTAGTATTTTCACAAGAAAATTTGTTGCATTTAACCTATAATTTCTCTAATCCTTATAAGTCACATATATAGCAAAAAAGTTCGATAAGTTGGTTCACACACACACACACACACACACACACACACACACACACACACATATATATATATATATAATATATTATATATATATATATATATATAAAAGTTAAAAACATTGGCATCCCCCTAAGAATATGTTTAATTATGTAAATGCTATCCACATTTTGCAAAACTATAAATACGCCTTTTAAGATTGTAGTTGTAATTATATGTACATCCCTTTGTTTAGGAGCAATTTTTTACAAATACACTCCCATAAGGTAAATTACATGGAGGTTGTGCGCTCGTAATTTCACAAAGAACATGATGTTTGTATAATTAGACTTATCCTTAAGAAATATTCACGTATTTTATCCTATATGTAATAGCAAGTTCTATTTAATTTCATGCATTTAGCACAAGAGATCTGTAAAATTACACTTTTAGTCCCACAATAGGGGGTTCAACTCATTTAGTCCTTTGTTTCATGTGATTTTTTAAATGATTCCAGAATTGTAAAAAGTCTCAACTCATTTTACTCTACTTTACGAGATTTTCAAAATGATCCTAATTGAGAAAATTCGATACACTGGTCCTCTAATTTATGGGATTTATGGAACCATTTTGAAAATTCCGTAAAGAATTAGATTAAATATATCGAGTTTTTTTTTTTTTTTAAAACCATTTTAAAGTTCTCATAAAGCATAAATTAAAAGTATTGAACTTTCTATCTTATAAGACTGAAAGTGTAATTTCGTCCACGAGATCTCATCTTTCCCCTTTGTGTTGAGATTGTTACATTACTGCTTTCTATCTGTAAAGTCTTGGGCAAGAGAAAACACCAAGTCGTCGGAATTCAGACTCCACACTCAGCAAAGAGCAGCGCAACGCGCAATATTCAACCACTCTGTAAGTGCACCACAACTCTCATTAATTTTCCGGACACACATTCACAACCAAAGTCTATTGTACGCTTGGTAAATTACATCGGCATCTCTTATGTTAAATTAAATTATATAAATATCTTTTGATGTTCACAAAATCTCAAGTACACCCTTCGAAGGGGGTGTCAATGTAATTACCTCATTAATGGTACATCTGTAAAATTCTATCCCTGAATAAGGGAGTGTATTTGTAATTACAACTACTATATACAACCTGAAGGACGTTTTTGTAATTAGGCATCACATGAAAGAATGTGAATGTAATTTACTCTTTACATTTTCTTAAACTAATTGAAGAAGGTACAGGTCGCAATCAAGTCGTGCGTTGTGGAGCATCACAAGAAACAAGTAGAGAAAGTGCTCAAGGTATAAATGCACTTTACCCCCTTATAATATATGAAATGAGCAAAAAGTCCCATATGAAAAATAAAATTACCAAATTACCTTATTGTGCTTTGGAAAACGAAGCCAATTACACCCCCTATTTAATGAATTAGATAGGGGGTAATTGCTTTATTTTTCAAAATACAGGTGGTAATTTATTCTTTTTTGTTCATATGGATCTTTTTACTTATAAAGTTAAATTTATTTTAACCCCATGTGATATGAAAAAAAAATACCAATAAACCCCCTGTAAAGATTTAAATATAAAAAATCATCCTTATATTATAAACAATGACTCACACAGCCCTTTGGTCATCTTGGCCTCAGGGTATTTTTGATTTTTTTTTTCTCATATCACATGGGGTGTAATTCGATATTTTATTTTTTTCAGGGGGTATTTTGAACATTCCTAATATCAGGGGATCTTTGGATTTTTCCTTATTTTCATATCACATAAAGAAAATTGCATTTTTCACTAGTTATTAATAATAATTAAGTGGAATTTATTGTAAGAAAATATTTGAATTGATGAAGCAGGTAATAGAGGAGGAAGAGGTTAGAATGCTTAGAAGGGAGATGATTCCTAGAGCTCAGTTGATGCCTCTTTTCGACAAACCATTTTTACCTCAAAGGTAAATATCAATAATAATTAGAGGTAATTAAATTAATACTCCTGAGATTAGATTCAAATGCATAAATATACAATATTTTTTCTAAAATTATAATTACACCCTTGAGGTTGTAATTATAATTATAAGTACCCCATATTCAATTATAAAAGTTTACACAAACACCTAAAATTTTGCAAAAGACAAGAAATTCATATATTTAAATATAATATCAAATAGTGTCAATATGATTTACCATAATAGTTAACTCAAAAATATTTAAGTTTCCATCGTAGTTTAGTTAATTTTGTCATATTATACAGTTTATAAGTTTTTTAAAATATTTTTTAGGGTAAATTATATTTTGCCATTTGAACTATGTCTATTTTTATATTTTGTTTTTTGAAATTTGTACTTTGTCATATATGATCGTTTTTTTCTTGAATTTTTTTTTCTGAAAAAATATCACATGCTGTGCTTACATCAATAATATCACAGTGGTGGTTTTTACACAAAAAAAAAAAAAAAAAATGATTGAAAAATAGTTATAATTAAAAGACAAAGTGCCAAATTTTATAAAGTTGAAATAATAAGTTGACACAAACAAAAAATTTAGATGATAAAGTGAAAAACGAGCATAATTTGAATGAAAAAATATAATTGACCCTATTTTTTAGAATGTTTGAGTTTATAAGATACTAAAAAGTGATTGATAAGAAGAGCTCAGAAAATTAAAAAATAAGATGTTATGAATTTATAAGTTCTTCTAAAACAAGTTCGGAGTCCTTAACTTAGAGGGTATTTTGGTAGCTCTATGAAAACATTTTATAAGATCTTTCAAACTTATAAGATTATATAAAGTGTTTTGTGATTTTCTTAAAAACATAAACTTATGAAATTAAAAAATAAAATGTTAGTAGCTTATAATTCTCAAAAAAAATTAAGGAGTTCCCAAGTGATTTTAAAATATTAACAGGTTAGTTTGTTTTTATAAAAACATTAATTATAAATTTGCCCTAGTAACATATTATAAGCTTCTTAATATTATTTTATCCAATTATATTACAAAATTTTATTTTTAAAATAAAATCTAATATCTTATAAACTCGAAAAGCATCTTTGATGTATGAACTTATAACATGTTTTGAATATAGTTAGCCAAACACCCTCTTAAATTCAACATACAGAGAAAAAACAAGAAATGCAACCTAGCTATAGCACTTATAAGGATGATATAATCCGTTAGGGGTGGCAGATGAGCTCATGAGCCAGCTCAATTCGAACTCGAGTTTTTCAAATTCGAGTCGAACCCAGTTCGAGCTTGAAATATTATGTTCATAAGCTTGCGAGTCATTTTTCATTTTTTATTTTTTTATTTTTTATTTTTTTTTTATATATTTAACTCCATATTCAATACTATATCATCTTTATATTCAAAATTTACCATATGATATAATTATTAATCAATATCATATATTTTAATTTTAGATAATAATAAACTGTGGTACTTTTATTTATATATTTAATCTCTACACAGAAACAAGCTTAATCAACAATTTAGTAAGTTTTTTATTGTTTTTTTGTAAATAATTATTTAATATGATGCATATAAAATTTTATGTTAGATTTCAATATCCATTTGTAATCTTTTATACTTTTTTAAATTAAAGTTCTAACAATTAATTTTTAATTTTTTAATATTTATTTATAAGTATATGTATATATCAAGATACATAATAAATAATCTACTTTATTACTTATAAACTTATGTCAAAACATGGTGATTCCCATGAATTAATCTAAATATGTTAATGATGATGATAATGATGATGATGACGATGATGGTAAAACAATTTTAATTATTTTATTGTTATTTTTTTATATATATAATGAAATCAATCACTATTTCGTATGTTGGTTTAATTTAATTTTATTTTTTGATAATTTGAAGTATATCTATTTTCTTTACTTTTACTAATATTATTACTACTTACAAGCGAATTAGTAGTCCATAGTTATAACAATAAATTAAAATATTGTACCATATGCTGAATACTTTTTATAATTAATATAAAAATATTTAATATTATTTATTTATAAGAATATATTTTAATAAAAATATAATTTTGTTAAGAAATTTGTTGAAAAGCTCGAGTTTTAGCTTGAGCTCAATAGAAACCAGGCTGATGAGCTTAAGCTCAATGAGCTCTTATGATTCGAGCTTGAGTTACATATGATTCGAGCTCAAACTCACGCTCAAACGATAGGAGCTCATCAATCTCGATCCATAAATGCATGTCAATTTACACTAATTACCAATTGTAGACCGAACCTATGTTTTCAAGTGCAAAATGCAATTTCTTGTGCCGCTTGGTTTCTTTTTCAATAATCACTTTTGACGTTAAATTTTATTGGAATCATTATAATAAAATATAATATTACTGATAAAATATCGATTGATAATTCTAAAATTATCACTTAAAATATATATATATCAAGTGATAAAGATTTTCATCTTGTCACAATGTAATTATTAATGACAAAAATAATTATCACTATAATGATACATAAATATTTTTGTGATAACTTAACAACAACAAAAATATAGTGGCAACAATCAGATCATCACTATACATGTCTCATCAATTATTTTAAGCAATAGTTTTAGGTATAATTTTTTTGTCACTAATTCTTATGAAAATTAATTTTCACAAAATAAACATGACCATTAGAACTATCTTATAATTATAAAAAAATAAATTTTTTTGTTACCATTTATAATTAATGGCAATATTAAAATTACTATCTTTTTTGGGCTCTAATCTTTTTTTCTTACTATAGTGAAGCACAAATCGATAAAAGCTGCAAATTATAACTTTTTATCAAATCATAAGTAGTTTTTTTCATCTAATTGCACATAATGATATCTATTAAACAATTTTTTAATTCCTCCAATTTAACCTTAAATGATATTACTTTGGATTTTCTCTACAAGCCACATTTGTATAATCAATTATAAAAAAAAAAATGGCAATTCACCCCCTATGATATTGAAAATGGGCAAATGACTCCCTTATAAAAAATAAATAGTAATTTGCTCTCGTGTATTTTAAAAAATGAAGCAATTTATCTCCTTACCTAATGAGGTAAATTGCTACATTTTAAAAAGCATAGAGAGGTAAATTGTTATATTTTGAAAAATATAAAGGGGTGAATTGCTATTTTGTTTTCCATAAAAAAATTGTTTATTTATTTTTTATAACAGTAGGTAGATTGCAATTTACCCTGAAAAAAAAAAAAAAAATGCATCAAAGCGCCAGCACTGAAAACATCCAAATTCCAATAGGACAGAGGAGAAACAAATCAATTTTTTTAAGATCAATTATGCAACTTTTGGCCCAAACTGAAACTAATAATACCTAACATGTTTTTACTATAAAATGATTTTGTGTAGATCAACAAGGCCTTTGACAGTTCCTCGGGAGCCAAGTTTCCACTTAACGGCTCGCAAATACAGCTGCAGTCGCATTTCCTGCAGATAAGCATTAGCTCAGAGTTGATGAAAAAAGCTACTGATCAGTAACCCATACATATGCCTCTCTGTTACGTACCTTTAGATTTATGCACTACTCTTCAAGTCCACTGTTGTTCTTTCCTTTGTTTGTTCTCTGATTTTTGTACTTTAGTAATTTTGTGGTTTGCATGGTGGAATAAATGGATACATACACCTTAGAGTTCTCTCTTTCTCTCTCTCTCTTTGGTTTTGAGTAAATTACGTCCGCCCCTTCTAACATTTGTTATAGTTACAAATACTCCTGTTGGTATTTAATATAATTATGTAATTTTTGGACGGTAAGGTGGAAATGTCAACTTTACCCTTATAAGACTTTTGGTGTTATCTAAGTTTGATGTGGCTTGTGATGTGATCGGTGCTCCTTTGTGCGAGGTATTGTCCGTTCTAATTTTGTATGAGCCTCCCTATTTTGTTTTGACTTTAGTTCTATAGAAGCGAGTTGTGCGATTTTATCCTATTAAGGTACCTTAATAGGGAAATGATGCTTTGGAGCTTATATGTGACACGTTTTCCTACATCATCAACCTCTCAAATGAGGGATTTGGGATGGGCACATGGCCTTGTTCCCACATACAACGCCTCATGATGTTACTTGTGATACAATCGGTGCCCCGATGCGCGAGGTATTATCCATTCTAACTTCGTATGTATTTCATAGTTTTGTCCTGAAAAAATTCTCATGGAAGGAGATCTTAGCCTAGTTAGTTTTGTAGCAAGGTATTGTTCACTTTTGCTTTAGTCTAATAGGGACGAGCTGCACGATTTTATTCTATTCAGGCGCCTCGCTAGTGAGATGAGGCCTTGGACTAAGCAGTCATTTAAATTTCTCAATTGCAATCAATATAGGACGCTTGCCTATATCATTAGTTCTTCTACAAAAATGTCAAAACATCTCATGTTATGAAATGTCCCATTTGCACTTCTATGTTTATGCCTTGGATACTTTTAAAAATGGCATTTTATTCAATAAAAATATTTTTAAAAAATATATAAATTATACTCAAGTTTTTAAATAGCATTTTGGATAGGTCAATATAAAATATTGATGTAGTCTTAACACAAAGCTAACAAAATGGGTCTACTATTGAACGAACATTAGTTTTAGAGGTATTCACAATTTTTTAAAAAAGAAAATATTTATAATTATATCTAATCTAAAAAAAACTTGATATAATTAACCCCCCTTTTTTGGTCAAATAAGATGTTAAAAGAAATGTTGTGAAGTTTGATTTGGCTAGAAAATAGAAATACATATCCTATTGCAATGTTAGTGACAAATTATCAATCAATAATCTTAAATTTAAAAAAACTTTATTGCAAAATTTCTTGCAAAATTTGCAATGAATTGAAATTGCAAGAAATGTGTTGCAATTTTGCCACGAACTTTTTGCACGTGTCGTCGCAAAAAATATATTTCACTTTTGCAATGAATGTTCAACGAAATACATATTCCAATGAAATTGTCGTAAATTTTGCGATGGAAATATTATCACAAAGTCTTCGAAAAAATATAGTAAATTTCGTTGCAAATATCCTTGCAAATCCATTACAAGATTCGTTAAAAGTAAAAATTTTGGTAACTTAATTTACAAAGAGCAATTATTCGTGGCAAAAATTTTTCATGGACAAAGAAACCGATGCAACTATAGCATTAATACCTACAGTAATAGAAAAATTTTCATTGCAAATTCCGTGCAACACTGTTTCGCAACAAATTTTATGTATAATTCGTGGGAAAATCCATTGCTATGACACTATTTTTTAGTAGTGTAAGTATATTTCTAATTTTATCATAATGAAACTATTAATAGCGAGAATTTGTGCGTAAGTTTATCAATACAAAGAATTAGTAATTACTAACAAAACAAATATACTGACACCAAATTCGTCACTAGGTCATTACTATACATATATCTTTTATCGTATTTAATGACAATTTTATATACACCTTTTCATCACTAATTCGTACTAGTGGTCACTGTGAAGATTATATTATTGTACAAAATAAAATGAGTGAGTGACTAAATGGTTATTATAAATTTGGGATAATTTTACTTTTGGTATCCGAATTATACTATTATTTAATTTTGTTACTTTATATTTTTTGGATTTATTAGATTTGGTACCTAATGTTTGTATTTTTCCTCACTGTTTTAACTGTGAAAACTCACGATCACTCCTGATTTGGTGGGAAAAAGAGATGGGGTTTCCTTAATCAAAGAGCATGTTTGGTTGCCTTAGTGTTAACTACAAGAGAGAGAGTCAAGAGAGTGTAATTGAGGAAATTTTAGCAAAAATGAAAGGAATGAGGATCAAATTCCATCTGTTCTCAAATTCAAGTACAAGTTCGTCTAATGAGAATATTTACTAGAAAACAAGTGTATTGTGAGTGTGAAATAGAGCTACCATTGAAGACTTCTTGCTTGTTGGACCAAAATAAATCCGGAAAAAAATGTTTACTCCATAATATTTTCTTTTCTATGAACAAAAAATTAAAAGCAAAAATTAAAATTATATAATAACTTCAACAAATAAAGAAGAACAAAATTCAAATTTACCCCGTAATTAGGATATGCCCATAACTTTCTTCCCGAATTTATTTTGGTCCAAGAAGTTTTCAGTGGTAACTCAATTCCAGTCACAATATATCTTTTGTAAGTAAATATTTTCACCAGACGAACTTGTACTCGAATTTGATAAAGATGAAAACTAATTTCTCCTTATTCTCTTGTTTTTTTGCTAAATTTCCCTCAATTACACTCTCTCAACTCTTTCTTATGCAGTTAACACTAAGGCAATCAAACATGCCGTTTTATTGAGGAAATCCCGCCTCTTTCTTTCTTTTTTCCCCTTCAAATTAAGATTGACCGTTAGTTTTCATGGTCAAACTAACAAATAGTAGAAACAATAATAAAAAATAGAAACGTTAGATACCAAGTCTAATGAATCGAAAACATGGGGTACCAAAATCAAATGAGTAGTATAGTTATGGAACAAAAGTGAAATTATCCTTACAACTTTGCATTTGGAGAAAACGTTAACGTATGTAAATAGTATAAATTTATTTACCCCATCAAATTTTGTAAACTAGCCGTGCCATGGCCTGTGTCTGTATTTACATAATAAATAAATTTTCACACTTTAAAATATATAAATAAGAATAAAATATAGAACCCAACTACACATCATATTAAAAGAAAAAAGAAAGAAAAGCAAAGAAATAACTTGGGGGTATTATCAGCATAATAAAAAATTAAAGTCCTGATATCATAGAACTATTATTTATACGTGAAAGAGACCTCTCTTTTTTATATTAAATATAGATTATATAAAAGCACCCTTGAAGATATGCTCGTTTACAATCACACCGTTGTCATTAATTAGGATCACAGACAGAAAATGCCAACATTATTATTTAGCAACTGCAGGCAAATTAATTTTGCACCCAATTAAATAATGAAAAGTATAAAATAATATATTATGTATCAATTATAATATTTTTCTATTTATATTTTAGAATTTAGTCAATTAATTTCAAATATAAAGAGCCAATGTAATTGATAATTTAATATATATATTTTGTCATCAAATCAATGGCCGACAAGTGTCAAAAGGAAGTATTTCGCCAATCAAATCATGCTTCACAGTCAAAAATTCAAACAAATCAAAGAATACCACGTGGAGCAGCTGCATGTATGCTCCAATCAAATGAAGATAAATATTTATGATATTTATCTCTTTAAAAATAAAAATATTAAAAAGATAATATCAAGTTGACCAATCGTATCATTATAAATATTTTATATTTATCTCTTTAGATTAAATTATAAAGAGATAATAAAAAAAGTGGTTAAGAATATCACAACTCTATCTCTTTGAGACCTATATAAAGGGGTCATTGGACCTAATTCAAATCACACATAGAGATAGAGAACGAAAAATAAAGCAAGGAAAGAAGGCCAAATAATTCTCTCTATGAAGTTTTTTGAGTTAAAAAATATTCAAAGGTGTATAAGATGGAGATCGATTCTTTCGTCAAAGGTGTGCCATAAATCATAGTGTTTAATTCAAGATTACAGGTGATCTAAGTGGCAAACCCACTTTCAAATCCTCAAATTTCAAGTCAAGTCTATACCGTTTAATTCAACATTACTGGCGTGAGCCCTTGAATTAACATAAATAAACTTATATTCAAGTCCAAATGAGATCTACATGGAGATTACCCTTTGAATTTGTCAAATTTTACAAATACTACTTTTGAAGAGAAGAATCAAGGGATATAGAGATTGTATTCACTTTGATATTTTAATTCATATATTGTTGAAATGGGTGACCAAAAGCCAATTGGATTAGTTGTTTGCCATTCAACAATTTTTATCGAATAATATTGGATTGATGAATACGGTAAAAAACTCATTAAGTTTGCAGTGTGTTTCGTTGTCATTACCACTGATATTGAATAGAAGTTCAATATCACAACGAAATGCCCCAAAATTGAAAAAGGTTGAACCAACAGAATTGGGTAGCGCATAGGTTTGGCAGCTATGAAACAACTCCTATGAAATGTTCTAACTAGAGGACCTCGAGACGGGAGATCCAGGGTCCTATAGAGACTTGCACTAAGTACTGCAGTCGTGTCTCGTTAGCAGGAGACGTAGGTCATCTATGCAATTTTAGTGGGTGGTTGGCAAAGTAGTTGACTGACTGAATTGACTCACGGGAATCATTATATGAAAGCCTCTTAAACCTTGATAAGTATGAACGGAATTCTCGATTCTGATAGTACGAGATTAGTCCTTTGACTTGAGGAATCATAGCAGTCATGTGCATACGAAGACTGTATCTTGGATATGGCGAGCGGTGGCTGTGTCGTGAAGCATGGTCATCATAAACCTCATCTAGTGCAGTCGGAGTATGTAACGATGATGGTGGATTGCAAGAGAGGATCGATCCCTTTTCAATATATGACAGACAATTCTCCTATACACTCTGAAATAGTTTAGACTCAAAGTCTTTAGCCAAAAGCAATTGATCAATCATGGATAGATTTTCTAGATTGGGTCAGTAGAGTAAAAATATCTCAAGTATTAAGCATAGTTGTCTAGTCGTGGATGGGAACCGACGCACAATTTCATGCCCTAGACTAAGGCCGGGAGAGGTTTTACTTTTATTTTATAATAATTGTAAAGAGCAAGTCCAGACAATGGAGGCCCATGGAAGAAGCCAGGGGTTAGCCCACAAAGATCCATGTAGAAGAGGACCGAAGGATGGAGCCCACAGAGGAGATGAAAAAATAAACAGAGATTATAAGGCTCATAAAATGTTAATGGGTTAAAAAGCTTATAATAGTGTACGCCTATCCTTAGACTTATCATAGATCCACTGCGGGCTTAGTGGGTAGCATAGGTATTTGGGCTTGTGATTATCCAAAGGGGCGTGCCAGGTTTTTATTTTGCATGTGGTGCCTTTTATTTAATGCGTTTAATATATTGAATATATTTATCATGCAAAATATTAATATGTGATGAGGTCTCGGTCAAACAATTAATAACTCTCATTTGGTTGGATCAAGTTAAAATATTAGACCCTAATAAATGAAAATAAACAAGGAATTATTTTTCCATGCCTTCCACCCACAATAATGTAGTGAGGAAGCAGATTTCACCCATACGTGGTATCACGAGTCATGTCACGTTTGGATTAAAATGAAACTGCACTATTATTGTGAATGAAGTGAATATGCTTCTATTTCCATATCTTACGAGTCATGGGGGGTGATAGTCTACTCTATGATTTGGTTAATGGGTCGAGTCTAACACCAAGTAACGTGATTTTCTTGGAGTCCTCAGAATCACGTGAAAACAATGAGACAAAATCTCTTGGGGATCTCGTAGGTCGAGAATGGTATTGGATACCTCCTACAAGAATATTTCTATGTGAATCGTAAAATTAGGGCATGGAGAATTTCGCTTGTGGACCTCAAGCCCATTAGGAAAAAGGTTTTCCCAAAATTCCATTTGAGAGTGATGAGCTTTCGTAGAAATAGTGGGAGGTTAATGATTGAAGTCCAAGTTCTTAATTTGAACTTAATATTATGATACTCTACTAGTATTTTTCTGTTTGTTGTAGATGTCTAAGTATTCACTCAACTCTATACTTGAGGCTAATAAATTTAATGGAACAAACTATTCGAGTTGGTTGAGAAATCTAAGGATAGTCCTTGATTTCGAGAACCAGACTTATGTTCTGGATAAGTCTCTACCTCAAACTTTGTCAGAAGGTTTCTTACCTGGAAAATGTTTGACATTTTAAAAATTTACTCAGTGGTATGAGGACAACAACAAAATACGCAGTATCGTACTGAGCTCAATGAGTAATGAGATTCAGAAACAGTACGAGAAGTACAAACATGTTTGGTCAATAATGCACCGCATGAAAATTTTATGTGGTATTGGACTGACATATTATATATGCCGTGACGAAGGCATTTTTCTACGCGAGAATGATTAAGGGATTATCCATATGAGAGCATGGAGTCATGATGCTATCCCTAGTGGAGAAGTTCAAAGACCTCTAGGCTAATTTCGAGAAGGAAGAAAATGTACGTTGATGTGATCCTGCAATCACTACCTCCCTCGTTTGATCAACTCATTATCAACTACAACATGAATGGACTTGAGAAAAACCTTCATGAGTAGATTAATATGTTGGTCCAGTACAAGGAAAAGATTGCAAAATCTGAGCCGTCGGTACTAGTGCGAGAAGCTTCAACCTCTAAAGCGAAGATCAAGGTTGTCGGATGAGAACTGAAAGAAGGATGAGACGTCTTATACTCCTGCTAGCATTTCGAGTGCTCTTGTTACACCTCTAGGCCGGGGGTAAAGGAAAGAGGAAGAGAGTTCGTCAGTCATGATTCTAAATGATGTTTACATCTATTGCCGAGAGAAGGACGATTGGAAGAGGGAGTGTCCTAAGCTCCTCTCCGATGAAGGTAAAATCTTTAATTGAGTATTAACATAATCACCATTCTACTCTTGGTATTGGACACCGATAATTCATAAATCTACGAATGGTTTGCAAGTGATGATGAGGAGTAGAAAAGCCAAAAGAAGAAGGTCCTATGGCTTAGCGATAGCGGGGCTGCTGTTGGAAAGGCTAGGGACTTGGTCTCACAAAAAAGTTTGGTCTTGATTCATTTATGGCAAAGATAACAAAGGAGGGCTTTAGCGAATGGAAAAAGCATTCTGCAAATCTTAATGTATGGAAGACTACCTGCAACTATATTGAGGAGTAAGGAAAGGGCTTCTATGACAATGAGGTCATTTAAGCATTGGGGCTTGCTTTGATGATGGGTAGGCTTGTTGTGCTTTGGCCCTTCTGTGGGCTTTCATCGAAAGATGCCCATTTGTAGGACTTTCTTTGTGATGGTTCATGTAGGCTTGGGTCTTTCATTCGGGCCCTCTTGGGGCACCCTGTGGGCCAATGCGTATAATCTTGGGCTTTCTTAACGTGGCTCATTTGACGACTCAGTACATGGATGTCACGAGTCCATTGGCATAGAATATGGAATCTTTTCCACGTAAGCTGGTTATACAAAGTTTCTTTGTTCATACAGGCAGTGTGATTTGGGGATCTTTTGTTTGCTCCGCAAGGTTGCCAGAGCCAGCCATTTTTTCATTAAACAGGCATGATAGTCTTCAACGGATGGTTATAGAATTAGGGCGTTAAGCAAGTGGTGCTATGCTATTTGGCCCATTGGCTCTAACTTTTTAAGGTAAGGGTTCGCTTTTCTCTCGTTTCGTTTCGTATACTTCACTTGGCTTCTTATAGGCTTAGTGTTGATCATGTTAGGATAGTGTTTATGTAACCTAGCATGATTGAAATAATATTTTCAATTATTATTGGACAATTTGATTACATATTTTGTGACACCCGCTCCGTAATCACATTCAGTTACCATAACAACCTCATATTTATCCCGATAAGAGAATTTTATCTTTCATCAATATTTATATAAACCTCAAATAAATAAAATACTACATCAATTTTTTGGTATAACATTATTGTCTCTATATAGCTAGAGATTTCGACTTAATATGGCATTGCTGACCCATCTATACGCTGACAACTAGCTTATGATCTATCTCGTGAAAAAATAAAAAACATGGCAAATTTTATGAGTTGCCAACTCAGTAAGTATACACACACACACACACACATATGGGCACGCATTACATAAATGCAATTTCATTCCATGACCACAATCAACCAATATTCTTTATATGATTATGAAGTTGCAATTTCAATGATACCAATCAATGAATACTTGTCATATAGTTTCATGAAATCACTAAGTAATAACACAAATACCCATGCAAGACCAGTATCTAATCAAGTAACAACCACAACATGATTCACACATCATTATAGTTACATCTTCTTAGTCATTAACTATTTTCTTTGGGCCCTGCTTAGCCTAACTGGATCATATTCAATGGTTTTGCCTGCTCTCATCATCTCAATTAATATCATACAATCAACAGCACTGAGTGCCCATCGTATGTGATATCCCATCACTGGCCAAGTGTGTAGCAATCCCAACATAGGACATCACACAAAATATGGCACCACCACACCACCCTAGTGTGTAGCATCATAGGATATTCTTCGCTACTTGAAATATCCCGGTACCCTTCGTGCCATGGTACCTAGCTATATATTTAATTTCTCACATCATATTTTGCATCATCAGAACAACACATAGCTCGTCATAAATCACATCACGTCACATCATCGTAACCATTGAATATTCCCCAGGTTAGGTAAACCATCTTCTCATCTCAATAAATTATTCTCGTTTATCAACTCCATAATTCAACTCCGTTCGACACTGATCTCAGTGTATCATCTGTACAATAATAACTTCATAATTTAACTCCAGCTAATCATCAAAAAACGTGTCACAATCATTTACAACAACTCCATCACCCAATCTCATTCAACAACGAAATCAGTCAATTAGAAACATATTACGATCATTGTCAGTATTCAACTTTATTCACCACATGTATCACACAACCATAGACAAAACATGTAACATCCACTTCATGAGACAACCATATAATTCAGTTAAGTTCAAATTCACAGATAGACAAGTAGATACATATATATAGATCCAATTGACTATACTTACCTGACTTTCTCCAACTATTTAAATAATAGAATGATGTGTACAATCCTAAACGTCATTCTCGTTTCCAATTTCAGCTATGGAGAGTTCATGCAAGAGATGTTAGAGTGTTCTTTTTGCTAGAAGATAGAATAGAAACAAGCTTGGTGTATTATACTCCTCTCCACCACCTCACTCCTCTTTTTTCTTTCTTTCTTTCTTTTTTATTATTATATATGGGTTGTACACCCTTCTTTGGCTGATATATATATGTAAGTGCCTATGTATATAAATATATACACGCAAGTGGGTGTATATCTATATGTGTGAATATTATGTATTATAATATCGTATTGATAAGGATATCTCTTTCGTAGTGTAAATATTATATATATATATATATATATATATCTAGTTCTCATATCTCTTATACTGTTTTTAAAACTTTGCTTGTTTCCCCTCATATTTAACATTTTCCATTTTTAATCCCCACAATTTCATTTGTTTCAATTTTTCACTTACCTCCAAAAATTCATCATGTCAAATAAATTTCTACTTAAACACTAAACATATATACATCATCACACCATTTGTACATTATTATTATACTAATAATTGAAAATTATGTATTAATTTGAGGATGTTACCATTCTACCCTCCTAATAAAGATTTCGTTCTCGAAATTTGATTATCTTACCCGTTCAAGAAAATAGATGTGGGTACTTCTCTTTCATGTTGTCCTCAACCTCCCAAGTTGCTTCCTTTGGTTAGTGATGACTCCACTTTACCTTCACTATTGGTATCCCTTTATTTTCTCAATTTCTTTACTGACCTATCCAGAATCTCTATTGATTCTTCCACATACGTTAAGTTCTCTGAAATTTCTATGTCCGGTTCGCGCAAAATATGGGTAGGATCATACCGATATCAATGTAGCATAGAAATATGGAATAAATCATGAATCTGTGATAATTCTACTGGTAACTTCAAACAAAAAGCTAGTGGTCTGACTCGCTCCTTAATTTCATATGGCCCAATACACTTGGTGCTCAGTTTCCCTTGCTTACCAAATCTTACAATTCTCTTCCATGGAGATACCTTTAGAAAAACTTTTTCTCCTACCTCATACTCTATCTCTCTTTGATGTTTATCGTAGTAACTTTTCTATAGATCTTGTGCTGCCTTCAAATATTTCTTAACTATCTGTATCTTCTCTATCGTTTCTTGCACTAGTACAGGACCTTCCAGCTGTTTGAGTCCTTCAATATCCCAACAGACTAAACTTCAACATCTTCTTTTTCATATAAAACTTCATATGGAGCCATACCAATGCTAGACTAAAAACTATTATTGTATGCAAATTTCCATCAATGGCAGATGATCATCTCAGTTTCTTCTGAATTCAATTGTATAGGCTCTCATCACATCCTCCAATGTTATATGCAACTAAATCCACTTCATCATTTTCTCTCTCATACCTAAAACTTATACATGAATAAAAACTCTATTACTTAGCTCTAAAATCAACATTTGTTTCTCAAATCTCATCCATATAATTCCACCAAAATTATAATCCCTAAAACCAAAATTTCTCCGATATATTTGCAATACCAAATTTATGGAGTAACCACAAGTCAACACATCGATCTAATAAACAGTACACAAGTTAAAATCATCTCTTAAAGTATTCTAACAATCTTATTACGTAACATTAATCAATAACCAATAATTCCCAAGATGCCTGTCATAGCTCGAACATCCCAAATGATGGTTACCAGTATCTAACCTTGTCAAATTGTTCATACCACACATATTCCATAAGTCTTTTTTTCACATAAAAATATAGTATATCTCCAAAACTCCTTACCAAATTGAGAACTAGTATCAAACTCAAATTTTTTAATATTTTCACAACCTAAAGGAAACTACCACATCAAGATCAATGACATAATTTCTCAACTTAGTATTTAAACTATAGTGACCCTTCTAGTTGTCGGTCACCACATTTTGACCCATCACATTTCAATGCTGAATAATTTTCAAAATCCTAAACTAATTGAAATTTCTTAACTTTTACTCGGATTCAATTGTCAACTTACACCTTAAGTGCAAAGATCTTATCCTATTATAAACATAGAAGTAGATGACTTAAGTTGCAAAGTTGCTAACAAATTTGCTACGTGATCAATCTCCAACTTCACATTCATTAGTACTATTTCTAATAACAATATCACATTAAAACTTTCTAAATTAATTAAAACTTGATTGAACTCTTCTAACTCATGGCATCCACTACTATTATTCGCTTTCCCAGAATAATAATCAATCGTATAATCATCAACCTTTAATAATTCTACACCCTTAGTATTCTCAAGTTCATCGATATCAAATATATATATGTCAAAATATATTTGAAACTTTTCTAGTAGTTAAGATCTAAAGTCTTTCTCCATACAACTGCCACCTCTAGATTTTAATGTGTACAAGTATGGCCAATGCCATTTGAGGGGTAGTTTTACTCATGGTTCCATAACTAACAAGATAAAAACACTACTATCTTTTTATTGCACATTAATGTACACTCTACACATTATCTCGAAACATCTATATACACCACATAGCTTCAAGAAATCTCCTATAATACCCCAAGCATTCTAAACACTTTCTTTGATATTTTCCATTCCCTAATAGCTTTCACCCTTACAAATTTAGGTATAACCCAACGTCGGATATCACGTATCCTAGAACCACCAAATTCACCCAAAATTTACTCTTACTTAACTTAGTATACAATGCTTTCTCTTTCAAAATCCGTAACACTATTTTTAGATGTTATTCATGCACCTCTCTATTCCTAGAAAACACAAGGATGTCATTCATAAAATTATCACAAATTGACCCAAGTATTCCTAAAATATGCAATTCATCAATGCCATGAACGTCACCTATGAATTCCTTAATCCACTAGCATTACTTAACTCATAAGGACCATAACAATTGCAAACTTATTTTAGGTATATTCTTCTCTGCTATCCTCAATTGTCGATAACCAGACCTCATATTGACCTTTTTTTTTTACTGCCACTCTATTCAATTAGCGATAATTAATACACAAGCTCATACAATATTCTTATTTTTCACTAACTCACTAATGCTCTCCATCATGAAACACATGGTTTGATAAATTCACTCTTTTTTTTCTCCCCAAATAATTCTTCTATTTACTTTTTCAACTATTATTATTCTATCTTGGCCATAATTCCTATAGAAAAATTTACTTTTCTTTGTTGTGACAAACCTGATAAATCATTAGGAAACACTTTAGAAAATCTCTTGCTAAAGGAATTTCTTCTAGTCTAAGACTAGCCTTTCGGTATCTATTACATTAGCTAAATATGCTTTACACCCTCGTAAAATAAATTATTTCACCTCTATGGTCGATATTGCACAAAGTGACATCACTTACCGATCCCTCACAATTACTACTTTTGATTTGCAATATAGATTCTATCACCACTTCCTTGATAATGCAGTCATAAAATTTTATCTGCATTGATAAATCTATCTTACGTAAAATTTACATCAAATTCTATCAAGTTATCACTACAATATCTACACATAGATTTATATACCCAAATCAGTTGGTACATCTTCTAACTCTAAGTTTACTCCACTAGCATTGGCGTAAAATCATGCCCTATTTGATTCTATCAACTCATCCTTATTAACTACTGGGTCAACATGTGCCTCATAACAAATCATACTTCAATCACTAAATGCATGCAGAGTCCACCTTTTACCCTATAAGCATAAACCTGCTCTGATACAACCCAACTGAGACACCCCCTTCATAATCACATTTAATTACTCTAACAACCTCATATTTATCCTGATAAGATAATCTCATCTTTCATCAACAGTTATATAAACTTCAAATGAATAAATACTGCATGAAATTTTTGGTATAACATTATTGTATTAATGCAGCTAGAGCGTCACACTTAATATGACACTATTGACCTACCTATACGGCTGACAACTAGCTTATGATCTATCTCCTGAAAATAAAAATATGGAAAATTTTATAAATTGCCAACTTAGCAAGTATTCGCTAATTAGCCTATATATATATATATATATATATATATATATATATATATATATATATTATATATACGTACACGCACACATATAGGCACGCATTACATAAATATAATTTCATTCCATGACCACTATCAACCAATATTCTATATACGATTATGAAGTTGCAATTTCAATGATACCAATCAATTGATACTTGTCATATAGTTTCATGAAATCACTAAGTAATAATTCCAATACCCATGCAAGACCAGTATCTAATCAAGTAACAACCACAACATGATTCACATATCATTATAGTTACATCTTCTTAGTCATTAATTATTTTCTTTGGGCCCTGCTTAGCCTAACTGGATCATATTCAATGGTTTGGCCTGCTCTCATAATCTCAATCAATATTATACGATCAACAACACAGAGTACCTATCGCATATGATATCCCCATACAGGCCAAGCGTGTAGCAATCCTAGCACAGGACATCCCACTGAACATGGTACCCCCACACTACCCCAGTGTATAGCTAACAACATAGGATATTCCCGGTACCTGTAATACCCCAGTACTCTTCGTGCCATGGTACCTAGCTATATATTCATTTTCTCACATCACATTTTACATCATTATGACAACACACAACTCGTCATCAATCACATCACATCACATCATCGTAACCATTGGATATGCCCAGGTTAGGTAAACTATATTTTCATCTCAATAAATCATTCACGTTTTATCAACTCCATAATACAACTCCGTTCGACACTGATCTTAGTGTATCATCTGCACAATGATAACTTCATAATTTAACTCCAGCTAATCATCAAATAGAAACATGTTACAATCATTTGTAACAACGCCATCACCCAATCTCATTCAACTATGAAATCAGTCAATTAGAAGCATGTTACAATCATCTCCATAATTCAACTTCATTCACGATATGTATCACACAACCATAGACAAAACATATAACATCCACTCCATGAGACAACCTTATAATCCAGTTAAAAAGACATGACAATTTTTTATCAAGTTCACAGATAAACAAGTAGGTACATATATATATAAATTCAATTAACGATACTTACCTGACTTTCCCCTACTATTTAAATAATAAAATGATGTGTACAATCCTGAACATCATTCTCGTGTCCAATTTTAGCTATAGAGAGCTCATGCAAGAGATGCTAGAGTGTTCTTTTGGCTAAAAGATAGAATAAAGACAAGCTCAGTGTATTTATACACCTCTCCACCACCTCAATCCTCTCTTTTTCTTTCTTTCTATATTTTTATTATATATGGGTTCTACGCCATTCTTTGGCTGATATATATACATATATATATGTATCTATGTATATATCCAAGTGAATGTATATCTATATATGTGAATATTATGTTTTTATAATATCATATTGATAAGGAGATCTCTTTTGTAGTGTAAATATATATATATATATATATATATATATATATTATCTAGTTCTCATATCTCTTATATTATTTTTAAAATTTGCTTGTTCCCCTTCATATTTAAAATTTTCCCTTTTTAATTCCCACAATTTTCATTTGTTTCAATTTTTCACTTACCTTCACGAATTCATCATGTCAAATAAATTTCAACTTAAACACCAAATATTATATATATTATCACACCATTTGCCCATTATTATTATACTAATAATAGATAATTATGTATTAAGATTTTAGGATGTTACATATTTTGATCAATAAAGTTTTTTATTTGATATTGAATGAGATTCATAACTGCTAGGTTGAACATTAACTTTCACTATCTCATAGTTGTATTATGCATACTCAAATAAAGAATAAAATGATAATTAAGAATGAAACTTGCAGTCCTGGTAGGTCAATCTCTTCTAGTAGAGAAAGAGAAAGACTGATGGATTCAAGAGTACTCGAAATAGGCAATTTGGATCCATTAGCTTTCAAAACCTTTTCTGAGAAGGAGAAAGACCGCACAAGCTCTTTTATGGGACAAAAAATGAGCTTACCAGTTGTACGTTATATTGGATCTAATGTGATATCTATGAGTCACTAAAATGAACAAGATCATTGTGGGGTTCACAAGTCTGAATTTGTTTGATGAGGTTCAAAGAATTAGATTTGGAGTGGTGAACTAAACTGATCACCTTTTGATTGGATAGAGAGGGTGTGTATTTAGTGAGAGTTTTTTTAGTATAAAAATTAGAATGTGATTCTCACTCGGTGAAGCTCTTCTTTAAAATACCACAGTTGATCGGTCTCTGATAAGGAATAAATCAAACCAAGTTGGAATTAGTTTGATCGGTGTTTCACTAAAACGAATTGGCTCTTTTTGTATTATTAAATTCTCATCCTACAAAGTACTTGAGTTAATAAGATGATCCTACACATGTTAAGGAAATAGTAGGAGTAGGTTTTTTACAACTTCTCAAAAGCATCATTCGTAATCAAATATTATCTCTAACTAACCATATTCTAGTCCTTATTTGTCGTGGAATTGGATTTTAATCCAATAGGACACAAAAGGAGCGATGTGGGACATTGCTTGGAATCAATGGCTTTGAGCCTAAGGATTCACTAAGAAGTTCAAACTAGATTTGAGAGTTCAAATACTAGAATGTTCGATTTATCAAAAGATCATATGGGTATGATTTGTTCAAATGAGCGCAAGTTCAGTAGGAGTTCTGTGTAAACTTCTTACTCATTTAGAATGAGGTTAAAATGTTTGAAAAACACTAAGACACTAATATAAAATTATTCATGAAATTCTCTATAAAAGAAAGTGGATTCCTACATTAGGGATGGGTTGTTCAAGATTTAGTCGTAGGAGACTGATGAGAAAGTTCAAGTTGTTCGAAACTCAGTCGTGGTTGACTAATGAGAAAGCTTAAGCTGTTCAAAACTTAGTTACGTCTAACTGATGAAAAAGCTCATATGTCTTGGATATGTTGGAATGGGTGACCAAAAGCCAATTGGATTGGTTGTTTTCCATTCGACAATCTTTATTAAATATTATTAGATTGGTGAATATGGTAAGAATTCATCAAGATGGCAATATGTTTCATTGTGCTTACCACAGATATTGAACGGGGTTTCAATATCACAATGAAATGCCCACGGATCGAAAGGTTAACCCGTGGAGTTAGGCTGCACATAAGTTTGGCAGCTATGAAACCAACTCCTAAGGGTCGGTCTGGAACGTTCCAAGTCGAGGACCTCGAGATTGGGCATCGAGGGTTCTATGGAGACTTGCACTAAGTACTGCAGCCGTGTTTCGTCGGCAGGAGATGTAGGTCGTCTGTGCAGTTTTAGTGGGTTAGTTGGCAAGGTAGTCAACTAACTGAAGTGACTCGCGGGAATCGTCATATGGAAGCCTCTTAAGGCTTGGTCGGTATGACTGGGATTCCCGGTTCCGATAGTACGAGAATTAGTCCTCTAACTTGAGGAATCATGGCAGTCACGTGCATACAAAGACTGTATCTTGGATATAGCAAGCGGTGGCTGTGTCATGAGGCATGGTCATCATAAGCCTTATCCAGTGCACTTGGAGTATGTAGCGAGGACGGTGGATTCCAAGAGAGGATCTGTCCCTTGTCATCATATGACAGAGAGTTCTCCTATGCACCTTGAGATAGTTTAATTGTGTTGGTCACACATGCCCAAGTCTAGCTGAAGGGTGAACCTAAAGAGTCACACCCTACCACTATAGTGGGATAGAATTAATTTAGAATTAATTCTAGAAGAGTTAGATTAATTTAATTGGATTAAATTAATCTTTGGAGAGAATAAATGATTGGATCATTTATTTATACCAATCCATTGGATGGATGACATGAAATTAAATTAATTGGATTAATTAGAATTTCAAGTTAGCTAGTAAAATTAATTGGATTAATTTTATTGGGCTTGGTCCAATTTATAAATTGGATTTATAAATTGAAAGAGAGAGCATGGGCTTGGATCTTTTAATTAGATAAAATGATAAGGAGTTTAATGTTGGGCTTATGATTAAATTAGATTTAATATAAGTCCATAAAACGTGGGCTTGATCCTATCGAGCCCGATTCATTAAATACAAGCCCAAGGCATTGGTTAGACCTTGGCTAAGTCAATGAGGACAATTTTGGAAGGTCTTTGGCTGATTTAATATGTAAAATTTCGTGCATAAAGGGGGGTAGGGTTAGAATGGTTGTTTCGGAGCCTAACTAGGTTAGGACTCCTAATATGTGTATGACTAGGTCGTATATATACCTTCATTAAAACCCTAGCCACACACACAACACATACTAGCCTCAAAACCTCACAAATTTCGTGTCTCTCTCTCTCTCTCCCATGTTCTCCATATCAGTTTTTCATTTTGGTCTTAGAGATCAAAAAGGAAAAACGAAAGAGAGATCAAAACACGTTAATTCATAGCGATTGTTTTGATCTCCATATCTTCTGTGGAGATTTTGCTAGCACGAAATCTCCACATCCTTTAGTGGTAGTGTGTCATTCTTGGGAGGATCTCAAGATCGAGATCTCGTCGTGGACAAATCCGGAAATGAAAACGGAGAGGAGACAATGCTTGTAGCCGTACGAGAACAACGACAAAGGTAAAACGCTTTTTGCTCCTTCTGTTTTTCTCGTATTTCTTGGCCTATGTTATATTTAATACACCAAACGCCCGAGAAAGATCAAGGGTACACCCCTTGATCGGGTATTAATTTCGTTAATTATCGCTTGTTTTATCAGTTTTCAATTATTCGCGCTTCCGCCGCGCTTCCCGGGCCGATCCGCTTCCTTCAGGATATCCCTATACATCTGTGCCAAAGACAACATGAAATGTTGGTTTGGTGTATTGGACCTGATGTTGTGTATGCTTTGGGCATGACACAATATACATCGGGAATACACCAATATAGCAGTAGACAGTTGTTAAGAGTAGTCTTTAATATTTGAATAAGAATTAAAGAAGTGTTTCTGACTCACGTTTTGTGGAAAGTTGATTCTGAAAGGCTAACGTGATACTAGCTTTCAGATTCATGTGAATAATGGATAAGTCCTCAAAGTGTAGGTATGTTAGGATTTCATGGTGAGCATGGCTGCTTGAAAGGATTTCAAGCAGACGTCCCATCTAAAAAGTTAAATGTGGAATGGCTTTAACACGTCGGTCTTGGAGAGTGGTTTAGATAAAAAAACGACACCCATCGGATGGATATGATGCTTAGGATGGCCAAGCCAGTTGTAGCCTTGGAACGAACGACAAGGCTGGGCTAGAGCCTTTTAGGCGCGGGATCTCATCGCAAGATCCACAAAAATTCTTATATAACAACCATCTGTAGGTAGCGATGGTGAAGGAAATACACAGTTGGACCGTATAGCTCTAGCAAAAATAAAGTAGACCCACGAAACTGAACAGGTATCGTAGATTGCTCATGTTTAGAAGGTTCTGAGAGACATGGGCAATTGGCTTAATGGTCAAGTGGATGATTGTTGGAATGGATGACCAAAAGTCAATTGGATTGGTTGTTTGTCATTCACCAATCTTTATCGAATAATATTGGATTGATGAATAAGATAAGAATTCATCAAGTTGGCAGTGTATTTTCTTGTACTCTACACTAATATTAAACGGGGGCTCAATGTCAAAATAAAATGCCCACAGACTGAAAAGGTTGAACCTACAGAGTTGGGTTGCGCATAGGTTTGGCAGCTAAAAAACCAACTCCTAAGGGTCGGTCTGAATAGTTCTAAATCGAGGACCTCGAGATTGGGCATCGATGGTCCTATAGAGACTTGCACTAAGCACTACAACCATGTTTTATCGGCAGAAGACATAGGTCATTTGTGCACTTTTAGTGGGTTAGTTGCCAAAGTAGTCAACTGATTGAACCAACTCGCGAGAATTGTCATATAAAAGCCTCTTAAGGCGTTGTCGGTATGACTGGGATTCTCGGTTCCAATAGTACGATTAATCCTCAAACTTGAGGAATCATGTCAGTCACGTGCATACGAAGACTGTATTTTGGATATGGCGAGCGGTGGCTATATCGTGAGGCATGATCATCATAAGCTTTATCCAGTGCAGTCGGAGTATGTAGCGAGCATGATAGATTCTAAGAGGATCTGAGATGGTTCCGACATATATATGTACCTACTTGTCTATCTGTGAACTTGATTAGAAATTATCATGTGCTTAACAGGATTATAAGGTTGTCTCATGGAGTGAATGTTATATGTTTTGTCTATGGTTGTGTGATACATGTCGTGAATAAAGTTGAATTATGGAGATGATTATAACATGCTTCTAATTGACTGATTTCATTGTTGAATGAGATTGGGTGATGGTTTGTTGAAAATGATCATGACACGTTTCTATTTGATGATTAGCTAGAGTTAAATTATGAAGTTGTCATTGTGCAGGTGATACACTGAGATTAGTGTCAAACGGAGTTGAATTATGAAGTTGATAAAACGTGAATGATTTATTGAGATGAAAAATATAGTTTACCTAACCTGGGGCATATCCAATGGTTATGATGATGTGACGTGATGTGATTGATGACAAGCTGTGTGATGTCATGATGATGTAAAATGTGATGTGAGAAAATGAATATATAGCAAGGTACCAGGGTACTAAGGTTACTGGGGTATTCTGGGTACCCGGAATATCCTGTATTAATAGCTGTACACTGGGGTGGTGGTGTGGGGGTGCCATGTTCGGTGTGATGTCCTGTGCTGGGATTGCTACACACTTGGCTAGCGTGGGGATATCATATGCGATGGGTCTGTGTTGTTGATCGTATAATATTAATTGAGATGATGAGAGCCGGCAAAACCATTGAATATGATCTAGTTAGACTAAGTAGGGCCCAAAGAAAATAATTAATGACTAAGAAGATGTAACTATAATGATGTGTGAATAATTTTGTGGTTGTTACTTAATCAATTTCTCCACCTCCACGGTGATGTTGTGTGTGACCCTTCAGGTTCATCCTCAGCTAGAATTAGCTCGTGTCCAACAGAAGCCCATCACCATGGGTGACCGTCTAGCAACGGTCCGTGACACTAGAGACTAAGTGAATGTTGGCATGAATATTTAGGCTCCGATTATATACAGGTCATTCATTCTATCTACCATCTCCCAACCTTAGTCTAGGATATGAAATTGAGCATCAGTTCCTATTCTTGACTAGGCAGCTATGCTTAAGACTCGAGACTACGCATGCCTTATTGCATCGACGTAGAGAACTATTCCCTGCTCGATCAACCACTATGGCCACAACTTTAAGCAGCATGACTGTGTCTCTGAGTGCATAAGAGATACCTCGATCACATACTGATAGGGGACAGATCCCGTTCTTAGTACCCACTATCCTCGCTACACATTTTGATTACATTGGATAAAGCTTATAATGAACGTGTTTGGGACTCGATTATCTCTCGCTATATCTAAGATGCAACCATCGTGTGCACGTGACTGCCGTCGTTCCTCAAATCCGAGGACTACTCCCCATACTACTAGAACCGGGAAACTCCTGTCATACCGATGAAGCCTCTAGAGCTTCCATATAACGATTCTCACGAGTCAGCTCAATCGGCTCAACCCCAGTCAATCAACCCACTAAGATCGTATAGAGGTCCCATGTCTATCACCAATGAAACATGGTACTCATCCAATGAACATGACTCTTAGTGCAAATCTCAATAGGACTCTCGATGCCCTATCTTGAGGTCCTCGACTTGGAATGTTTTAGACCCAACCCTTTATCAGTTGGTTTCATAACTACCATCCAATGCGTGGCCCAACTACATGAGTTGTTAAGGTGGTCTGTGAGCTTTATTGTGATATGTGCAAACAGTTATGAATATATAATAATGAGCAAAACAAAGAGAATACCAAAGGTAACGAATATTCATCTTATTCATTAGGTACTATTACAGTATATGGAGTTGTCAAATAGGTTACATAAAAGGCCAATCTGATTGATTTTTTGGTCACTTATTCTAATAGAAGGCACCTTTAGAAAAATCCTATTTTACATAAGCACGGAAGTAAGCTCTTGTTTCTCTAAAACATGCTTATACGACTAATATTTTCTTGCAAACTGGCTCCCTCTTTGGGACTAGTCTCTTATCTCACGGGGATCGTGATATGAAAGCCTTGGAGTCTTGATTGGTATGACTTGAGTCCCTAGCTCCGATAGTATGGAAATCACGACAGTCACGTGCATACAATGACTGTATCTTAGATCTGACGAGAGGTGATCATGTCACAGACATGATCATCATAAACCTTGTCTAGTGCAATCAGAGTATGTAGCGAGGATGGTGAGTTTCAAGAAGAAGATCTATCCCCTATGAATACATGACGGAGGTATCTCCTATGCAATTGAAGACGCGTTCACACTTTATGAACCTGTGGCCACAGTGATGGGTCGAATAGGAAAAAGAGGTTCCTATGTTGAACAATTAAGCGTAATGCGGTCTCAAGTATTAAAGCATAGACGCCTAGTCTAGGATGGAACTTACACCAAATTCCATGCCTGACTAAGGCCGGAAGATGATAGATGAAAAGACCGTACCCGTATGCACTCGGGAGCCTAAATGTTCACATGGACATTCACCTAGTCTTTAGTGTCACGGACCGTTGCTAGATGGCCACCCATGGTAGCGGGCTTTCTTGATCATTGGTTGATCAAGAATAATTAATTAAATTAGATTTAATTAATTAATAATGCAGGACACTAGCCCAAGTTTGTCTGAAAGGTGAACCTAAAGAGTCACACACAAATCACCTAGAAAGAACAAAGAATTAATTTGGAATTAATTTCATAAGGTGTAAGTAATTGGATTATTCACACATGGGGGTCCATTGGATGATAAGTCCAATATTAAATGAAATTGGATCAATTTAAATTTAGCTTGTCTTTATTAATTAATGAATTGGATTCATTAATTAATAAGAGAAATTTTTGGGTTGGGTATTTAATTAGATTAAATACCTATTGTCCTTCATTAATTGAATTTTATTGAATTGAATTTAATTAAAATTCATTGGGCCTCGAAATTGTTTTATATAAATTCGGCCTACTAGCAATTTGATGGTTGAAGAGTTGATCAAGAAATTGTACTTTTGGAAAAGGCATACTTAGTCATAATTAAAATCCTCTATTTGGATTAGATCGAGAGATTACCTTATAGGTAAGTGGAATGTATCTAGGCACATTCCTACTCATCTGTACAAGGTATATATACACATGTAGTCCGAATAATTATTACAATAAAAAACACATAATGAGTGGTATAGAGAACACACGCTCCTCTATTATCCTATTCAATTTTCGACCCCTCCCTATTCTCACTAGGTGAGATTTTGGCTTTGATCCCTTCTAGCAAAGGGATCAAGGTCTCGTTCGTTTCTATGCCGTGTGAATCATTTTTAGAGGATTCTTACATTGAAATCTTGGGTGAATGAATTCAACGCGAGTAGCTCATTGAAAGTTTGAAACTACAAGAGGTAATTTTGATTTTAGTTTATTTGTTTCTTCTCTTTTATTTTTTCAACCATAGTCTCGTATGAATTATGTTGTTGTAACTTATTTTACATACTGCATCGGACACTCGGGAACACCAAGGGTATACCCCTTGGTATGATCGTTTAATTTTTAAACTGTTGTTTCTCGCCTATCGCTTCCGCTAGCGCGTTCCCGGGCCAATCCGCTTGTTTTATTTCTTTCAAGTGGTATTAGAGCCCGGTTGGATATAGAGGCTATTGATTTTATTTGATAAACATGTGGACGTGTTTTATGTTTTTTTTTTTTGAAGCATGGTTTTATTGCTTATTTCATTGATTATTATATGTAGAAACTAAGTTATTTAAGTTTGTGATTATTTGGATGATTTAAGTATTTAAGAAAAATTGGATATTTCTGTAAATACTTATTTTTTATTTCAGTTTATTGTGTAGAATATAAATAAAAAAACAAAATACTGTAGTACTGCATTGCCGGCCGCCGCTACACAGTGTACGTGCATGGGTGCTGGCAGAGGGGCCAATGCACGCGCGCGGCCGTCAGGTCATTGCTGCAGGCCGACAGCCGACGGCTAGGCCATTTTTTGCTGTTTTCTCCAAAAAATTGGATTTTCTGAATTCTGCATATTTTCTGAAAATTATTGATTTTGCTGATTTAAATTTAGAATAAATTGGACTTTTTTAAAATTAAATTGCTTAATTAATTTGATTTGTTTTGTGCAGTGAATGCACGTGTCCTAGTCATCCTTTAAACTGCAATTTTAAACTTGTATTTTTTACGTATAATAATTTTTGTGATATTGGATATCATGCCTTTTTATTGTACATGGTATGTATGATATATGTCTAGCATGTTTAATTGGAAAATTATGCTAGTTGAATGACAATAGATGATCATGGAGTCGTTGACTACTTGTATGTATTTTATTTATGTTGGGTGGGCCCATGTGCCCTTTTAATTTTAAATCTCCTCTTCTCTCATTTTCGCCTTCTAATAATAAGGCTTGCTTTCCTCCCCAATTATGTACTATCCCTGACTTTTGATCGGGGTTTCTTGCCATTGTAATTAGAGTAGAATATATTTTTTTGGGGAGGTTTTATTTTTGTAATAAAGCAACCGATGGAGAAGAAGACCCACAATGAAAGGAGGAGTTACAAGGCCCATTAGTTTGTCAATGGGCAAATTACCCTTGTAATAGCATAGAGCAACCTTAGACAGACCTTAGACTCACTACGGGCTCAGTAGGTCGATAGGTTGAGGTCGTGATCATCCAACAGGGGTATGTTAGGTTTCTTTGCATGCGACGCATTTATTTTCTATGCTTTTAAACATTTGATATTTATGCATGCAAAAACAACTATGTGATGAGGTTTCGATCAAAAGGCAATTTAACTCTCACTTGGTTGGACCAAATTAAAGTGTTAGGGCCCACAATGGACTTGGATCAAAATGGTTTTGATCTATCCAAGATTTCTATTCACAATAAAGTGGTGAGGAAGCTACCACTACCTAAATATGGTCTCACGAGTTGTGGCACATTTGAAATATTGACAAGTTGCACCATTATTGTAATGAAAGGAACACGCTCACTATTGTTTTGTTTCATGAGTCATCGGGGGCGATGATCGAGGTGTTATTTGGTTGATGGGTTGCGCCTAACACTAAATAAATATCATAATGGACTTGGATTCAAATAGATTTTTCGATCTGTCCACACCTTCCATGGCTCTAAATATTATATATTACATAATATTTTATTATGGAGAGGTAACGACAAAATTGTTCAAAAAAGTGTATTTTCAGACCTACATTTGCAGTCAGCGCGCATGTAATATACTATCTGACTTCAGGAAATTTTTTTAGTTTTGTTTTTAATATCACTGGAGGCTAATTGATAGATTATTTTTCTCAATTTTTTTTAATATTTTTTAATATTATGGAGAGTTCTTGATTTTTTTCCATTTTCAATTTAATAGGAATAATTAAAACCATGGAGGAATAAGAAAGAACTATTTCCATATTATAGAAATAGGCCATCCTATGAAAATGACCATCTTTAATAATAATTTATATCAAGCATATATTTAGGAATGCGCATAGAAATGCAAGTTTCATTACTTGTTCATTCATATGTAATGCAAGTTTCATTACTTGTTCATTCTTACATATGAACGGGGTTTAATGCAATTTACTCTTATGATATTGTAAATGAGTAAATTATTTATTTATAAAATAAATTTAGCAATTTATTCCTTTATATTTTTTAAAATGAAGCAATTTACACTCCTATCTAGGGAGGTCAATTTGCTTCATTTGAAAAAATATAGGGGAGTAAATTGCTGCATTTCAAAAAATACAAAAAAATAAATTATTAAAAAAATTTTAATAAAAAATAATTTACGAATTTATAATATCACAAAAGGTACATTTATCCGATATGAATTATGTCTTAAGAGTTTATTTGAAATTAGAGCAAATCTTGTTAGTGGGACCCTAGGCTAGTATAAATAACGCGTGGCCCGAGCTTATCGATTCAGTCCACATTCTTATAACTTTTCGTTTTTTTCCTTTTTTAAATTCTATAACCCTACTGTGCCATTCGCTCGCTTGGGGTTCTATTTTCACCTAGGGTTCGCAATAAGCTCGCGATTTTTCTGTCGACGTCTCCAAATCGTCGATTCAAGGTAAGCAAATGTCTGGAACGTTTTCGTTTTGGTTGAAGCAATTCATTTTGGGTATTGTGTGATTCAATCGAGATTTTTCTGTAGTTTGGACCAATTATTTCGTTGCATTTCTCGTTAATTGGGCTACCTCTGTTTCTAAAGTTAAATTTACGGTAGTACTCGATAAAATTAATGTCAAAGTCTTCCATTTAGAGATTTGGGTTTTGATTTTCTTGAATATTTTTATGTATTGTTATGATTGAAGCTGAATGATAAGCTCCCCCATAAATCTCAGAGTGAATTATAGAAAGTGCGAGGATTTGGAGAAGATTGAGAAGTAAGGGGGAGAATTGAGAGTAGAAAGTTGAGATAAATAATTCAGGGTTTTCTCGTTTTCCTTCCAGACTAAACTTATGAGATCATTTCTATTCTTTATGTACAGCAAAACAAAGAAAATGTGAAAATACAAAACAGAAAATTCAGGGTTGAGATAAATAATTCAGGGTTTTCTCGTTTTCCTTCCAGACCTAAACTTATGAGATCATTTCTATTCTTTATGTACAGCAAAACAAAGAAAATGTGAAAATACAAAACAGAAAATTCACGATACATGTCCAATTGTTATTGGAGAAGGTGTAACTGATCCTCAAACAACTCTGCAGTTGTCACCCAAAATTGAGCGATACCGTCTATATTGCTCTCAACCACCTCTAAACGCATTTTTCATTCACTTCTGCCTTGGACATGTTCTTTTCTTTTTACAATTTCTGCTCACCCGAAACTATACTCATTATATGTTTCGATCTTTTCTTTGAATTCTTCTTAATTAAGATTTTCTTTCTTGGATGTAGGAACAGTGCTGTCATTTGTTCTTGAATCAATGCCTGTATGAGTTTCAGATTTTTTTCTTTCAAAGTTATGTTTAGTATCAGTGCTTAAATGCTGGTTTATTATTTTGAAAATGAAAATTGAGTATAATCACTGGTGGAATTTTTTTTAAACATCCTTTCTAGCTCTTATTATCTCATATTTCAGATGTGTTTTGATGTTCTGAAGAAATTGTGTATATCTCATCAGAAATGAGAGCTTTGAAGCCTTTTAGTTTAAATCTGGATACAATGATGGTTTTTTGTTTACCTTTGTTGTTCTTAATTGATTTTCTTCTTTTATTATTATCTTGTAGCCATATAATATATCAGATCGAGGAGTTGTTTTAATAGGGATTTTGATGTAAATAACTAAATATTTTTCTTGGACAATTTAGTTGAGGGGGATCAGGCGCTGGATGATCCACGATGGCTGAGATAAAGTCATCTGGGAGGCCAATTGATCAATTGTTGGAGAAGGTCCTTTGCATGAATATACTTTCTTCTGATTACTTCCGGGATCTTTTGAGATTGAAGACATATCATGAAGTGATTGATGAGATTTATGTTACTGTCACACACGTGGAGCCATGGATGACTGGCAACTGTCGGGGCCCATCAACTGCATTCTGCCTTCTTTACAAGTTCTTCACCATGAAACTCACTGTCAAACAAATGCATGGCCTGTTGAAGCACCCAGATTCTCCTTACATAAGAGCAGTAAGTACATTCTTGGCATGATTTTATATACTCATTACCTATGGCAGTTCCAATGATTTCTAAAAGAAGTGAATTTTCTGGACCATGAACTGTTGTTGAAAATTCTAGGCAGCAAAGGACTATTACTTGTTAATCTTGTCAAAAAAGGTCTTGTGCTAGGCTGTATCTGTCTTGTACTCTTTTTTTTCTTTCTGGTGGTTGAAGCGCTGAACTTCAATTAGTTGTTTAAGAAGATTTCGTGTTTTGGGGGAATATTTGATATTCTAATTCTAACTTCTCTTGTAGAGCATATCATATCGAAAATCATTTTTGAGATGCTTTCAGGAGAAACAAGATTCTATCACTGGACTTGAGGAATGCACTTAACTAAGATATACCAGCTACCATTAATTTCCTACTCATATTTGACTCTACACAAGATTTTATTTGAGGGTTGAAAAGATTAAATTCTTGTTTATTTTAATGTTTTTTGCTCGGAAGAAGTGGCAGAGATTTGGTAATATCGCATCATTACATTACTTCAATTGAGAAGTGTTGGAGAAAAAAGGTCCATCTTAGGAGATAGGTTCTTATTTTATAATGTTTCAAGAAGGAACTGAATCTCTCATATGAATTTGGGGCAACGGGAGCAATCTAACTGCATAAGCCATCATTTAAAGCTTGATTGTGTAGACTGGTGAGATTGGAAAAAACACTGCCGGTGAATTATAGGTCCTACCATATTAATGTACTGTTGTCCTCCATAGTGCAAGTGGCGACTCAAACAAGCTCCTGAAACTATATTGAGGAACCCAAAATGCTAGAGGCACACTTATTCATGGAGGAGTAGTTGGCACTTAGTGAACCAATGCAGCTACCATGATAGTACAAGCTGGATTAACCTAGACCATAACGTATATTAAGTGGAAAAATAGTAAAGAAGCAGAAAAATGCTATAGATGGTTTGAGATCAGTTATAATATTCAAATCTTAAAACAGGGTATGTTATACACAAGAGCCTTTGGGACAGGTCACCTTCTACAAATTATGATGGCCAGGGCAGACCATTTTCATGGAAAATCAACTGCAAGAGAAGCATTAGGTTGGTCTGGGTTAGTTGCCAAGAATCCGAAAGTACTGTTCCCTTGTACCCATACTTATTCAGGCAACTTACCTAGACAATATACCAACTTGACCTCACTCATTAAACATATATATGAATGACATTAAATTAAATATTAATTAGTTATGACCACCTTTGTGATTTGCTGTGAGCAGAATGTTGAACTTCATAGTTCTTAATGTAGTAGGAAGCATTAAAGATACTTGAGCAATACATGGAAAATTGTTTGTACTGTTTGATTCGAGTTTCTTGGCCACCACAGTTTTTATTAATTGACTTCTTGAATTAGTTGGAACTACTGGATCCTTCTATCTTTGAGCTTTTAGGTGATGTTCGACCTGAGTTTTTTCTTTCGCCCTGCCACGGTGTCTTGTAACAATCTTAGCTCACTTCTACTTGCTTTCTCAGTTGTTGGTAGAATCTAGGAATCAATGGTGTGGGAACGCACTTTGTTTCGTATTCTGTTGCTGTACAGTCAGTTTTACTAGTTGCTGTTCTAAGCTTTTGGTATGGAATGACTACTATATTTGCTTTTGCAGATTGGATTTCTTTATTTGAGGTATATTGCAGATCCGAAGACATTATGGAGTTGGTATGAACCATACCTAAAAGATGATGAGGTAAGAAGAACGTTCTCCAGCTGCAGCCTCTCTGTTCAAACCTTTTTTAGAATGATTCATGTTATATAAAGCTGTGATTTTGATATAATGCAATTTGGAGGAACTCTGCACAATATCTCTGTGGCATTTCATGAAGAGGCTGCAGAATGGACAAACGAGCAGTAAGGACGAAGTTAAACAAGATGACTGGCTTAGTTTTTGTGTAGTTTTTGGTTATAGAAACTAGTAATATGGTTGTAGCATTTCATTCATGAACATTTATCTAGGAAGATTAAAATGACTTTTGGAAACTCCTTGCATCTCTTTCTAATTTGTTTTCTATTTGTTTTTAATATATGCAAGTCCAAGATCAGGGTACTGCACTATGCTTGTTTTATTGATTATTAGTCAATAAATGTGCCTCGCTTGATGTATCCCATCTACTAAGCAAGTTTTCTTGACTTGCTTCAGTATTTATTTGTACATAATGGTAGTTTCAGCATCATTTTCAGTTATCATGCTATCTTGCACTGCCTGGTATGAGTCTGTGATCTTTCTCTGTGGGTATTGTGTGATAGAGCCCTTGTATATGATTCCGGAATCTTCTGTACTATGTTTCTGATACCCGATCGCCCAGGATGGAAGGATTTTACAATTCCTGGTGGTGCATCAGCATGAGTCCTGTGCAGGTGATCTGCTTTTGCATGAATAAAACCATGATTTTTAAAAAGATCCTGTTATATTTCTGGATACAGCACTGAAAGCCTGGAGTTCTCGATGTTCTTGTTCTCATTCCGTAAAACCTTTTTATATATTTTGGTGGGGACTTGGTTTTGAACAACTGATCCAATGATATTCTACTAGTTTTTCCCACAAAATTCCTTTGTCAGAGAGTGGATTAGAATTGTCAGTTGTACTTTGTAGCCTTGTGTTAGTTATATTGTCGAACATTCTTTCCTTAAATCCAATTTATACATTTGAGCGTTACCATCAGATAAAGCCTATTTTTGTGACAATTCTGTTTCAGGAATTCTCTCCTGGTTCTAATGGCCGAATGACTACAATGGGTGTGTACATTCGGGATTTGCTTCTTGGACAGGTTTGCATCATGTACTGATTCTGATGTTGGGACTTTGTCCAATTCCTTGTGTTTTTTGTACCAAATGAGCCTTTAAACAGTTTTCTAAAATTTGTCCATGCAGTATTACTTCGACACACTTTTTCCCCGTATCCCTGTTCCTGTTTTGCGGACAATTGTAGCCAATCTTGAAAATATGAAATTGCCTTCAAAACACTGTGGAGCTACTGGTGAGTCCACGCGTGGATCTGAGGAGACTGCCAGGAGGCCACCTTCTGTCAAAGCTGCCCTCTCTGTCTCTTTTGGTCAGCGTGCTCCTCATCGTGCATCAACTAGGGATTCATCTCCAGTTCGCCGTACCGTTACCCCATCTTTCGACAGAGATGATGATTCAAGACGGTCTCCAAATCGTCACCGGAGCCAGAGCCGAGATTTATCTGATCGAGAATATGCAGACAGGGAGAGAGACAGGGAAAGGGACAGAGGCAGAGAGAGAGACAGGGAAAGGGACAGAGGCAGGGAGAGAGATCGCTCTCGTGATCGTGACCGAGATCGAGAAAGGGAACGAGAAAGAGGCAGAGACAGAGATAGAGATAGAGATAGAGATAGAGACAGAGAGTCAGTAAGAGAAAGGGGCAGAGAGCGGGATAGAGATAGGCGATATGATTATGATAGAAGGTCCCGAGATAGCTTTAGGAGGGATTACGATACCCATAGGAGCGACCATGATGAACACTATCGCAGAGAAGGTAGCTCCCGCCGTAGCAGGAGCCGGAGCAGGAGCAGAAGTCAGAGCATTTATGGACACGACCAGAGTCGTCCTAGTCCCTCTGGACATGACAGCAAGGAGAAGGCATCTGCATCTAGTAATCTTGCCAAGCTTAAAGATCTGTACGGCGACTTGAGCACTCAAAAGGAGGATGCTGGCAAGGACAAGGGTCCTAATAGGCCTAGCGGTACTGAGGAGGTGATCAGACTCGGTGGTTCTACGTGGAGGTAGGAACGAGTAATTGTGTTTCTGGTCCGTGGACTACCACTTCACCATTTCGATTGGCTTCTTTTACATTTCGAACTTTGGACAACATTCGGAGAAAACACTGTTAATCGTAGCTATCTATGTTTGTATCATCCTCATTTCCAGTCATGCCGTTTCTGCGCGATGAGTGGAAAGATTTGTATTGAACTCCTTTCTCAATGGATTGATTATACATTTTAAAGACAAATAACTTGGCTTGAGATCTTTGCTGAAATTTGTAGGCCTTTTGTTTTACATAGTACGGATGATTTAACCAATTTCCAAAGAGGAGAATTATTATGAAGTTAAAAGCTGACAAACGTTTCATTTTTTACTATACAATTTTTCATTGTGAATTACACAACTGGGCAGACAACTTAGGATCTTAAAAGAATAAATGTTCTGTACTATATATAAAAATATGAATCTATCATGTATTTATTTTCATTTGGAAAAGATATTTATATCTCTACTTAAATAATATTTTAAATAATAAATAAAAATTAGATTTAGAAGATAAAATTCTAGAAGATTATTTAAAAGTTCTAAGTCTTTTAAACTACTTGGACATTAATGGTAAATATGTCCAACTAAAAATAAATATATAGGCAAACACTATTTTTACATGATTAAGTTTTAGAAGTTATTTTTAAATATTAAAGATTTTATGCAATAATATTTTAAATTTAAAAATTATTGAAGAATGTAAGCAATATTTTGAAAAAATTAACACAATTATAGGACCTTGTGATACAAATACTAATACTGTATATGAATTTCTAATTAAATTAATATTTGATGAACAATAGCTAATAGTTAATTAACAATAAGTGTAAAATCATTTCACCATCAATAATCTAAAAAATAAAAGGCAACGAAATATGATAGGAAAAAAAAATAGCATACGAAAAAATAATATAGGAAAAATAGAATAAATTAAAATATTGCAAATGGTAAAAAAAAAAAAAAAGCTACAAATAAACATGATAAGTTTTATTAAATTATATATCTTTTTTATTAAAACTGCAAAAACAAGAAACTCTTACTAATTAATTTTAGTTTAATATTAGATTTTTTTTATAAAAAATTTAAAATGGGTGACTTTTAACTTATTAATTTTTGAAAAAAAATGCTATATTTTTAGCACAATATGTTAGGGTCTTTTTTAATTTAGTCTAAATTATTACAATTTTCTAATATTACATCTCGTAAGTTGAAAATATTTTATGGAACAATATTTTAAATTTAGAAATTATTGATGAATGTAAAGGATATTTTAAAAAATTAGCACAACTATAGGACTTTGCTATACAAATACTAATACTACGTAATTCTAGTTAGATTGAAATTTGATTAACAATAGTTAATAATTAATAAATAATAAATTTCAAACCATTTCACCACCAATAATTAAAAATAAAAAGCAACGAAATATGGTAGTAAAAAAAAAAAATACCATACACCAAAATAATATAGTGAAAATAAATTAAATCAAAATATAGCGAATCATCGAAAAAAGCTATAAACATACATGATAAATTTTATTAAATTATAATTTTTATAAAAATTCCAAAATTAAGAAACTTTGACTAATTAATTTTAGTTTAATATTGTTGAAAAATAGTGAATGATAAATTAAATAATAAATTTATTGTGATTGAACAAGTGACTGGTTAAACGTGAGACGAATAACAAGCTCATGACACATGGATGATGATTGGTGACGCCTAATCATCATCCAACTATATTTAATTCAATTGAATAGTTGTGTCCTTTGGTTGAAATGATGTCCATTAGGTGAAACCCTTTGAATGAAATAATGCGTCCATTTGAGTGAAGTGGTATGTCCTTTAGGTGTAATGATGTGTTTATTCAGACGAAAGGTTATAACCTTTCGAAGGCATCTTTTCTGATTGGACATGACCATTCAATGATACCTTTCCAACTTCTATAAATAAGCTCCACCATTTCATTTCATTCATTTAATTCATTCGAAAGTATTCTTAAGCAAGAAAAGCATTATGCAAGTATAGTGTTAGTAAGAGAGTTACAAAATATTTTTTTGGTTCGTTGTTCTAAAAGTTTGAGTGCTACTACCTTGAGATTTTAAGTCGTATCTTGGGAGACAAATTTTCATTTCTATGAGCATCAGAGCGGGGCAATAATTGTCTTAAAAATAAAGACTCTAACTCTTGCCTCGACTACATAATACAAATCCCTCACTTCCCTCATTTCTACCTACAAGTTTAAGATAATTATTCCTTGTTGTGTATTATGATTGAACACGTTTAAGACAATTATTCGTTGTTGTGTATATGAATGTTGAGTTGGTTGTTGCTACTTCGGCTTCTATGGTTGTCCAACCTACCGTGGTACAAGAAACTATTACCCAAGGGTAGAGGCTGGAGAAATTCTCCAACAACGAATTTAAGTGATGGAATTGAAAGATGTTATTCTACTTCGCTATATTTGAACTTAGTAAGGTTTTCAGAGTGAAGGAGCCTCTGTTAATTCTAAAGGAGAAACTATACCGAAAAGAATGTTGCTTTAGATGGATGGGGACATGGGGGTTTCCTTTACAGAAACCACATCCTCAATGACATGTGTGATACGTTGAATAATGTACATTGCCCAACAATGACAGCAAGTTTTTCGTTTTGGAGTTCTTAAAGGAAACTACAAATGGAAGTAAGTCATCATTCTTAAATGATGAGTTAGTGGAACAACCTGAAGGGTTGTTATTCCTGGCGAAGAAAAAAAGGTCCATAAAGTTGTTGTATAGGTTTGAACGCTTCAATGACATGAAAAATTTGACAAAATAGTATTGTCAAATGACTTTAAGGTCAACGAGTGTACAAATGTGTCTATATTAAATAAAGACACTTTCAACTCTTTGTCATAATCCGTCTATCTGTAGATGACATATTGATGAAGAAAAAATGACATTATTTCAACTACAAAGAAAGTATTGATAACATATTTGGATATGAAAGATATAAGGTTTAACTGACACAGTATTAGTGATTAAGATCTCTAAAATGTTTGATAAATATGCCTTATCATAGCCTTATTATGTTGAGACTATATTTAGAAAATTTAATATTTATGACAATTCATCTGCTCAAACTCATGTGGTTCGAAGTCTACACTTACACTTAGCAAAGAACCAAGGTGAACACGAATGTCAAATTGAATATTTAAGAATGGTTGGTAGATCAATATAAATCGTAAAATACACTCATTGAGATAATGCCTATCCAGTCAACAAATTGATGCCAAATTAGATATTTCACACTAAAAATACTAAGTTCTCAAATGGATATGTAGTCACCATTGGAAGTGGTGCAGTATCGTGGAAGTCCTCAAAATAAACTTGTATAGCTGTTTTCAATATGGAATCATAGTTTATAGTTTTAAATAAAGTTGGAGAAGAAGTTGGTTGACTTCATAATTTCTGGGAGGACATTTCTTATTGGACAAAGCAAGTGCCTACAATTGTGATATATTCTGATAGCCAGTCGGCTATGGGAAGGGCACAAAGCATAGTGTATGGTAAATCTAGACATATACGTCAAAGATGTAATACCTTAAGACAATAGATCTCTAGTTGAATCATATTTATTGGCTATATCAAGTCAAAAGATCTAGTTGATTCATTAACGAAAGGCATTTCTAAAGATCAAGTATACTGTTTGTTGAGGGGAATGGGATTAAAATCCGATAATTAAATCTTTATAGCGGTAACACAACATTATTGACTGGAGATCCCAAGATCTTGCTTCAATGAGATAACTAAGTTATAAAGATTGTGAAAAACACTTGGAGTTATACTCGTTTTTGTTCCTATGACGTTTAGTGCTGTTAGCTAAAAGGGTAGAGGATAAGCTATAAGCTTTTAGTGATTCCTATACTAAGTCAAGTACAATATTGGGGATCACCTATATAAGTGTGAAGACGGGCCACTTCAAATGGAAAACACTTATGAATCCAAGATGATGTCCATGGCTAAATTAGACTCAATCGTGAGAACCAAAGATATTAGAGAAGGTATTGCAGGGGTACTATTGTCTTGATTTACACTAATGGCTGAACAATTCAAGACATCATGTTCACTGATTAGCCATGTAAATTCGATGGTATTCCTCTAAGGAAGGTTCAAAGTTATAAACTACCTTTCTTGATGCAATGACTTCTCGATTGAAACTATATTAAGTGTCTCCATCTTCCTATGCATTAATTTCCATTCATATGGGGGAATGTTGAAAAATGGAGAATGATAAATTAAATAACAAATTTATTTTGATAGTAATAAGTGATTGGTTAAGACGCGATACGCATAACAAGCTCATGACACATGGATGATGATTGATGACGCCCAATCATCATCCTTCCGTAAGTAATTCAACCGAATAGTTGTGTTCTTTGGTTGAAATGACGTGTCCATTGGGTGAAACCCTTTGAATGAAATGATGCGTCCATTTGAGTGAAGTGGTATGTCACTTGGGTTAAATGATGTGTTTATTCAGACGAAATATTATAATATTTCAAAGGCATCTTTTCTGATCGAACATGACTATTCAATGATACCTTTCCAACTTCTATAAATAGCCTCGCATTTCATTTCATTTATTAAATTCATTCGATAACATTCTTAAGCAATAAAAGCATTCTGTAACTATAGTGTTAGTACTTTGAGATTTTATCTTGGGAGACAAATTGCCATTTTCGTGAGCAACAGAGCGAGGCAATAATTTTTTTAAAGATAAATAGTCTAACTCTTGACTCGACTTTAAAATACACAAATCCCACACATCCCTCATTTCTAACTACAAATATTAGATTTTTGCTTTTGAAAAATTTAAAATGGGTGACTTCTTACTTATTAATTTTAGAAAAAAAGTTACATTTTTTGTACAATATGTTAATATCGTTTTTAATTTAGTCCTATTTGTTACGATTTTATCATATCACATCCACAAGATGAAAAAATTTATGCAATAATATTTTAAATTTAGAAATTATTGAAGAATGTAAACAATATTTAGAAAAAATTACGACAACTATAGGAACTTTCGATACAAACTATCAAAATAATATGGCAAAAAGAAATTAAAATATAGCAAATTATAAAAAAAAAGCTACAAATAAACATGATAAATTTTATTAAATCATAATTTTTTTATAAAGACTCCAAAAATAAGAAATTTTGACTAATTAATTTTAAATAATATTATATTTTTTATATGTTATCTTTTACTTGCGAACTAATGTTCCAATTGAGAATCATTAGTAATAGAAATTAATATTTTTAGTTTTAAGGATTAATATTTTTATAATAGTCTCAAGTCACTACAAAAATAATTATTTTTTTGTGGCAAAAGTTATAGTTACAATGGTAAAATCATCACTAGAGGTAATAATTTAGTGTCAACTTTTGTGTACGCCACTAAATGTTGAAAGTGGCAACGATTAGTGACAATATTTTTTATTGTCACTAATTCTTGTCACAATAGGTTTACCGCCAGTTTTTTATTTTGGAGGAAAATAAATATTGTCACAATTATTAATTGAAATAGTGACAATAGTCCAATTATCAGTAATTACTAAGAAAAAAGGTTAGTGTCAACAACAAGTTGTGACTAAAAGGTAAATATCATAAGTGGTGAAGTTAGTCGTCACTATTACTATTTAAAATAGTGACCGCTTAAATTAGCATTAATTATTAAGAGCAAATGTTAGTGCCAATAAAAAGTTGTGACCAAAAAATTTACCTCAACAGTGATAAAAGTAGTCATTACTATTAAGAAAATATGATTGCTCTTACATAAACGGTTTTTCAGTAATATAAAAGCTAAGATATATATTATCAAAATATATTTTCAATAAAAAGTTGTGACCAAAAATAATATTATCAAAATAGTGTTGCACATTTTAGGCTTTTATATACTAAAATTTAACTAACTAAAGTAACAAATTAAGATATCTACCACTTGTCAAAAGTTTATAATATTATTTTATATGTAGTTAATTAATTAATTATTAAATAGAAATATTAATTATATTTTTTTATTACTTTTGAGTTAGCATTTTTTATTATATTGATTCTATTAATTTTTTCTTTCTTTTCTTCTTTTGATTTAGCTTTGGAAAGAGGTCTTGGCAATGATGAAATGAATGATCAAGCTCAAGTACAAGTGGATCATCAAGAACAATCAATCAAAATAACTAATTTGGAGCAAATAGATACGACTAGTAATGCTGTAATAACTTAATTTAAATTCTTTCATGCATATTCATTTTATTGGTTTCAATAAAATTTGATATTGTTATTTTGTATAAAGTTGATTATCTTTATTACTTTTGAGAAAATTAGCATATGAGAATGCAACTTGATTTACTGACGTCTAGCAAGAATTAAAGAGGGATAACAAAAGGTATTTCAGCTGAAAAAAAAAAAGAAGGAAAATGGAAAAGCTAGAAGTTACTATTCATCCAAGATGTAGGAAGGTTGTCGGCGATAATGCAAAGGACTTTAGGATCGAGACTTGTATTGTTCTGAAGCAACACGCGCCCCTTCAATACGCTTGTTGAAAAGAAATTCCCATAGATAGCAAGAAGAAAACGTGGGATCTTAGTTAATTGATTTTTATGTTATGCTAAAACGTCATATTTTAATATCTTCTTTCGCACATGAATTTTGCAGCAAAAATTTAATCTCCAGGATAGTTTCAAAATTCAAAAAATAGTCTTTGGACAATGAAATCAACAATATTGTAGTTATCGACACAAGCTACATGTATTTTACCTTAGCAACAAGGATAAGGAGGAGATATTGCACAAGCCTCCTAATGGACTAAGTGAAGAAGATTGGGAAAAACTAACTGTCTACTTTGAAAGTGATGGATTTCAGGTATGTGAAAAAGATAATGTTAGGTTAGTAAGATTGTTGTAAAGCTACTGTATACAAAAGTCGTGTTCTAGGTTGTAGCACTTTCTTCCTTTACGTTTTTTACTTAGCTGCACTTGATTATATACAAAGTAATATACGCAAGAGTTTCTTTCAAAAAGTAAGCTTCTGCTGGTACTTTCTTTCATTTCCGTTGCAGCCTTCAACATGTTAGCTTACTAGTATTAATAGTATTCTGTATATATGAAAAGTTGCCTAAAGCATAAATGATTGTACCTTGATTTTTTTTATTATGTGATTTTATTGGTTCTCATTTTAACTTAGTCATGTGACGTTTATTTTTTATTTTTATTTATGCTTGATTAGATGTTCAAAAATATATGAGAACTTAGCTTTTATCTTGTAATATTTTTGACAATACTTTTATCATTTTAGAGTTTGAAGTATGTAGGAGTATAGTAATTCGGTTGTGACATGAGAAAATTGCCTTCAACACTTTTTATTTTTTTATTTTTTTAATATCAGATTGGATCTTAATGTAAATATCATTTACATGCAGGAAATTAGTGATAGAAATAAAGAGAATCTCAAGAAGTTGAAGATTGCTCATATTTGTGGAACAAAATTTATTACCCACTATTGCTATGAAGATGTAAGTTCTTATATATTATTTTGTACTTAATTATAAATAATATTCTTTTCTCATTTCTTATACTTTTGTTTCAGCGTGATCCCGAGACTGAGCAAGAGCTGACACGAACTACTACTTGGAGAAAAACTCGATATAGTAAGAAGAAGAATGGTTGGGTTGATCAAACTTCAGAAGAAGTTAATGTAAGTAATTAAACTCCATTTTTTGCTAACAAAATATATTATACTAACACCAAACCTAATATGCAGGAGGACACAACTAGGTTGCAAAGTCAAGCAAGTGAGGTAGGCCAAGAACCCATTACCTAGCAAGTTAATTTATAATTTTTAGAACTAAAATTTTTATTAACTTTTGACGCATGTTATTTTTTTTTATAATTTTGTTTTGTATATTATGTATGGATGCTTTAGAATGTAATTATATTATTTTGAACTTTTGGCAGGTTTGAAGCTCAACAAGTTGTCAAAAGGGGTTGGTGTATTTTCAAGAAAAAATTAGTCACTTTGACAAACACTAGTGCTTGTTCCTTTTTGACTTCAGTTTCACATTGGAAATGCGACAAACACTTTATTTTTTTTTTTTTTGGTATTAATTTTATATTTGTAAATATTCAATTTCTGAACTCTTTCTCTATAATAGACAATTTTAATACATACTTTTTTCGGTTTTATTCTATATTGTACATTAAGTGATCCTATTAATTATTTTCCATTGCAACAATAACTAATAACAAAATTTATTTACAAAACAAAAATATATTAAAGGACATTGTCACTAAATTAAATTATGTCACTATAAATAAATAAATAGTCAAATATTTTTTATCATTATATGATCATAATTAATAAAAAATAGTTTTTGCACTTTATATTTACAGTATTGATCTAAATGTTTTATCATGACTAAATTAGTTGTGACTAGAAAAGCATTGGATTTAGCGACGAGTATTATATATCGCTAAAAGTATCTTGTTCTTGTGACAAGACTTACATGTGGGTAAAGGGTCGCGTTATAGCGACAAAAATTATAAATGGCAAAAAATATTGGGTTAGAGTGATGAAAATATACGTGGCTAAAAAATTGAATTGTAGTGACAATTTGTATATGTGACTATAGCATCAGGATCTAGTGACAATAATTGCATGTGGCTGAAAAAATAAGTTATAGTGACGAAATTATTAATCACGACTAAAACCTTTACTGACAGTTCTTGTAGTCACGACATAGTGAAAATTCTTAATGTCGTCTCTAGCATATTTGATGTGTGTGTTTTAGCATGTCAACTGGGCTTGGCCTTCGATACTGGATATGGACCAAGACAAAAATTTAACTTAATAAACGGAACCTGCAAAACAAATGGTTAGCACTCCGACGCCCAAGTTAATATCGATTTGAGGAAAATTAATCATAGAAAAACGAGTCGAAATATAACGACCAATAGTAATGTGTGAATTTATAATTAAAATCGTATTTTAGAGAATGATTTGACAACAAATAGCAGAGTAACAACAAGAAATTCGAAGTTAGCGTGTGTCCCCTACTTGGGGACTTGATCTGTATTTATAGGGGGGTGCCATATTGGAGTAGAACTCTTGAATCGGCCTTCAGCTAGAAGAAAATCAGATAAGGGTTATTAGGATAAGCTTATCTGTTGTTTATTGCTGATGAGCTTTCATTCTTGAACCAAAATATGGAGTCTTTTCTTGGATAAGTCTCCTAGCCGAGAGGGAGTCCTCCTAGGTCAGGAGTTGGAGGTGATGGGGGATTCTTCTCTGGTTGGACTTTTATAGGGCATAATTGGCAGCTTATATGTCTGCCATGTAGGGGAGGGGGGGGGCGTCTTGACGTGGATATCCCACGTGTATGCCACCTGGCGGGCGCCTTGTCACGGGCTTTGGTCCGACTTTTTTTTTTGTACCTTTACTTTTGGGCTTCCTTAATGAAGTTGTGGGCTTCCTTCTGCTCTTAGTACAAATGGGCTTTGTTGGGTTCATATAGGCTTTTATTTTTTCTTGGGCTAAATCTTTTTGGACCATACACATCATTCAATCCCCCCCACTCTAAGGAGGAGAGGACCTAGGATTCCTTCTTACAGTAGAACTTGTTATCAAGAGGTAGGGGGTGCCGTCTTCTTTTTTCGGACGGGGCATCTTCTTTTTTCCTGCCTGTTTATTTTTTCGCCTTTAGGTTTCATAGGGCCACGCATTCTGACATGGACTGCAAGGAGATGACGGTTAGGTTCCAACCATCATCATTGCACTCATTTTGAAAAAAGATGGGGAGGGGGGTTTGATAACCGCCTATCTCCACGTGCCTCTTTCACTAGGTAACCACCTAATCGTGGGCTGTTATGAGGCGGACGTGGGTTTAACCACCCCCTACATGTACTGGAACACGAACCGCCTTCACTTTCTCTTTCCCTATCTCTCCACTTTTCTTGAAGAACAAGAATGTGGTCTACAGAAAGTTTTGTAAGTGTTCTTCCCTTCTCCTCCTTCAAGTTTACTTTCTTTTAAGGCTTTAATTATTTTTATAGAAATGGCTTCTTCTAACGAATCAGTCCAATTTGTTGGAGAGGTTCATCTGGACGATGATCCCTCTGAGCCACTTCGAAGAAAGCGGGGCACCATTCGACAGGGCCTTCTAGTGGCCGGAGGTGGAGTCAGCGGTAAACAACGGTGGCCTCTAATAGGTTAGTGGATGAGGAGGACGATGAGGGAGGGGATGAGGAAGAGGATTCTTCTCCTGGGAAAGAGGAGGAGAGGGTTAAGGGATATGGGAAAGAGTTGAGGGAGGTACCTCGTTCTTCTGTGGATCTGGGCTCCTCCAACCTTAAAACAGGTGGCATCGACCAGTTGAGGAGAGAATTTTTTGTCCCTCCTTCCTTGATTATTTATATTCCTGGTCCTTTAGGTCGTCCCCCTAGTCATCCGGACAACTGTCTGTCTTTCTTCACCACACAACTGCGTTTAACTTTGCAATTTCCTATCCCTTCCTTCTACTCTGAGGTGGCCAGTTTGTTCCAAGTCCCTCTAAATCAGTTAGTGCCGAACTCGTTTAAGATCTTGGCTGATTTTTTCATGGTATTTCCTTACCATGTTCCCCATTTTCGCAAATATATTCGCCCAACGCATTCGGTTAAAGCAGGCAGATCATAGTTTTTTCCTTTTTACCCTTTGTCCTGGTGTGTCATTCTTGCCTGCTCCCAACCCACAAAAGCACTGAATTTTCTTTTTCTTTGTTCATTCTTCGTGGTCTTGGGGGTTCCCTGACCATTGGATTGAGGAGACCCCCCTTGACTGTAAGGGAGAGGATTACCTCCCTGTCTTCTATCTTGGAATTCTTAAATGAGAGGTTGTATGACTGTCGTTCTTTGTCAATGAGAGACTGTTGGGCATTTCTATCTGAGTCCCAGGGTGGAGCCTTTAGGGGACTCCCTCGACATTTCATACTTCTCTCCGTATTTGGTTATTATTTTGGGTTTCCGTTTGTAATGAAGTTTTCTTCTATTTGTGACAGGTGACATAATGTTCCGTAAGCGTATGCAAGATCGTGCTCGCCGAGGGGGGGACTTCTCCTTCTCATTCGCCCAGGTGACTCCGGCTTTGAGTGAGTCCAAAGGGAAGAGACAGACTTCTCCAATGGCAGGTTTCACGATTGGGGACTCGTCTAAGAAAATGAAGTTGGGTTCATGAAGAAAGTGGATTGGCCCGGGAAACACGACGGAAGCTCAAAAAATTGAAAAAATAATAAATCTAAAATGAATTAATCCCGATCAAGGGGTGTACCCTTGATCTTTCCTGGGCATTCGGTGCATAAAATAAACACATATATAGGCCAGGAATAATACGAGAAAAACAAAAAGCAAAAAACTGTAAATCGAATTTACCTTTCATCGTTTTCTCGTACGGCTACAAGCATTGACTCCTCTCCGTTTTTGTTTCCGCATCCATCTCTGGCGAGATCTTGATCTTAAGACCCCCTCAAGAATGAAACACCACCACTAACGGATGTGGAGATTTTGTGCTAGTAAAATCTCCACATAAGAGATGGAGATCAAAACAATCGCTATAAATTTACGTGTTTTGATCTCTCTTTCGTATTTCTTGATCTCTAAGACCAAAAGAAAAAACTTGAAGATGGAGAACATGTGGGAGAGATTGAGGCACGAAATTTTGAGGATTTGGAGAGGCTAGTATGTGTTGTGTGTGTGGCTAGGATTTTATGAAGGTATATATATGACCTAGTCATACACATACAAGGAGTCCTAACCTGGTTGGGCTCCAAAACAACCATCCTAACCCTAGCCACCCCTCATACACAAAAAATGAGGCTCCCAAATCAGCCAACACTGCCCAAAATTTCCTCCGTAACTTAGCCAAGGTCCAACCATGTCCTTTGGCTTGTATTTAATGGACCGGTCTTGAAAAAATCAAGTCCACGTCTCATGGACTTAAATTAAATTTAATTTAATCATAAACCCAACATTAAACTCCTTATCTTTTAATCTAATTAAAAGATCCAAGCCATGGTCTCTCTTTCAATTTATAAATCTAATTTATAAATTAAACCAAGCTTAATAAAATTAATCCATTTAATTTTTAATAGCTAACTTGAAATTTTAATTAAACCAAATAATTAAATTTCAAGTCATCCATCCAATGGATTGGTCTAAATAAATAATTCAATCATTTATTCTCCTCAATTATTAATTTAATTTAAGTTAATTAATTCTATCCCATTATAGTGGTAGGGTGTGGCTCTTTAGGTTCACCCTCAGCTAGACTTGGGCATATGTGACCAATATAATTAATTAAATCTAATTTAGTTAATTATTTTTGATTATCTCATAATTGAAAATGACCCGTTACCATGGGTGGCTGTCTAGCAACAGTCCATGGCACTAGAGACTAGGTGAATGTTGGCGTGAACATTTAGGTTCTGAATCCATACGAGTACGGTCCTACTGTCAACCGTCTCCAGACCTTTGTCTAGGGCATGAAATTCGGTGTCGGTTCCCATCCTTGACTAGACAACTATAATTAATACTCGAGACGTATTTACTCTATTGATCTGATTTAGGAAACCTATCCATGATCGATCAATCGCTTTGGCCAAAGACTTTCAAAGTCTATACCATCTCAGAGCGGATAGGAGAACCCTCTGTCATATAATGAAATGGGACAGATCCTCTCTTGGAATCCACACTCCTTGCTACATACTCTAACTGCACTAGATAAGCCTTATGATGACCATGCCTCACGGCACAGCCACCGCTCGCTATATCCGAGATACAGTTTTTGATGCACATAACTACCATAATTCCTCAAGTCAGAGGTCTAATTCTCGTATTATCGAAACCGAAAATTGCAGTTATACCGACCAAGCCTTAAGAAGCTTCCATATGACGATTTCTGCGAGTCACTTCAGTCAGTTGACTACCTTTCCAACTAACCCATTAAAACTGCACAGATGACCTACATCTCCTGCTGACGGAACATGACTGCAGTACGTAGTGCAAGTCCCCATAGGACCCTCGATGCCCAGTCTCGAGATCCTCGACTTGAAAAGTTTCAAATTGATCATCAAGAGTTAGTTTCATAGCTGCCAAACCTATGCGCAACCCAACTCCACGGGTTTAGCCTTTCAGTCTGTGGGCATTTCATTATGACATTGAAACCCCGTTAAGTGGTAAGCACAACGAAACACATTGCCATCTTGACGAATTCTTATCATATTCATCAATCTAATATTATTTGATAAAGATTGTTGAATGGCAAACAACCAATGCAATTGGCTTTTGGTTATCCATTCCAACAGTTCAGTTGTCACTCCTACCAGTTCCTTAAGGCCATACTCTTCCTCCTGCAAAGTATCTGGAGGGGATTCCCCCTAAATCTCCTCGCTCTTCCTCGGATGGTTTGCATTCGCACTTTTCTTTTGTAGCAGGAGAGGGAGGAAAATTCTTCTTTATTGATGACTTTGGCCAAAGGGGCGGTGGCATCTGAGATAGGTATCTATTGGCACTTATGCCAAGGGAGGACTTGGAGAGGTTGGACTTCTTGTATGTGCTGAAGGTGAGTTCTTGAATTTTGATACTTTACAATTTTTATCTGAATGGGAACTGATGGTTCTCTTTTTTGTTGTCAAGCGGCTTTTGTTTGCGAGGTTGTTTTGTCCCGCCAGCAGGGGGCTTTCACCTTTCCTGAGAGCTAGAGGAGGAAGTTGGAGGAGAGGATAAATCGTTTGGAGAATGAGAATGCCAAACTTAAGGAAAATAGGAAAGAGACCAACACTAAGTACGTGCAGTTGGAGAAGGAGTGTAAGCACTTCAGAAGGAGAATGTTGGACGTGTAGGGGCCCTTAGGAATGTTGTTGAGAAAGGCAATACACGACTTCCCTGATACTGAAGAGGGTCGATGTTTTCTGGAGGATACCGTGCCAGTCACATCAAAGAGTTTAAGAAATCAAACGACTATCATAGGGAAGTGGCGGACATAGCCATTCCTTATCTGGAATACGGATTTTCAGCCTATAAGGAGCAATTTGCTGCTCACGGGTACTCCCCTGTCGGGGAAGAACCTTCTTTCGTCAATGTTTGGGATGCTTTGATGAATGCCCCCGATCCTTTCACTGAGTCTAATGTCCCTGGAAGTGGGAACCTCCCTCAAGAGTCAGGTTCATTTCTCTCTTCCCCTCATTTTCCTTTGTTTATTTGAATTATGTATGACTACACTTTTGATCTCTATATGAAATTTGCAGAGGAGGACCTAGATAGCATTTTGAGAGAGGTAGAGGCAGAAGTGAGGAGTCCCCCCGGTGAAGCAGCAATTGACACCGTAGAAGGGGACGTCCCCAGCGAAGGAGGCCCAGCAGCGAAGGAAGAAGACACCCTCCTCGAGGCTGGCAAGGAGACCTCGGACCCCCCTGCCGAGGCTGTAGCGAAATCCCCTCTGTTGATGCCTCCAAAGATCCATTTGAGAAGGAAGACCCCGCATCTGGAGAGAAAAACTAAGATGTGTACTTAACCTCTGCCCTCACATTACTCGAACAATTTCATTTATATTATTTCCCTCGCGGTGGACGAGGATGAGACAATTCCTTTTCTTTCTTGCTTTTGTTAAATGCTTTAACTAACTTCTCCCCTGGCCACGTTTTAGGCTGGGGGATTTGCTATTGACATTTCTCTTTTGCCTGATATCGTAGTTGGTATTTTGTATTTTTGTGCATGTGATGAGGGATGCCCCCTGTGATTGGGGGAACCCTATTACAAGGTTTCCTGCATAATAATCTCGAGGGGGCAAGGTTAATTTTTATACTATTAGTGTGAAATGTGCATGTATGTTTGTGAGACACGCGAAAAATATGTACGAGGGCATTGGTTGGGAACCCAGGGGCCCTTTTGATTGATGGATGCGTGTGTGATTTTTACTAGGGCTTACTCCTGTTGATGCTTCTTGCCACGCGTTATAATGCTTGAAATTGGGATACCACAGGAGAAATTACATACCTTTATAGGGGGATGTCCCTAATTTAGTTGTAGGACTTAATATCTCAAAGAGACGTCATTCTGAAGGACATTATTCGTTTGAAGGGGGGTGTCTTTCTAGAGGACTGATGAAGGAGGTGTCCTTCTGGAGGACGTTATTCATTTGAAGGGGACATCCTTCTGGAGGAAGAGTAAAAGGTAGAAGGCATCCTTGCGGAAGATGAGTTTAATGTAAGAAATATCCCTCTGGGGGCTCATAATAAGAAGAGTGTGTCCTTCTAGAGGACTGATGCGGTGAAGAGGGCACCTTTCATTATACATAATATTTTTTGAGATTGTGGAACCATCAACGTGGTAGGGGGCATCCTTCTGGATCTTCTAATTCATAGGCTCCTCGTCCAATTATTCCTGTGACTTTATATGGCCCTTACCAAGTAGGATCTAATTTTCCTATTGGTTTTAAAGTATCCACTCTTTGCAAGACTAAGTCTCTGACTTGGAAAATTTGAGTTTTTATGCTTTTATTATGAGCATTGATCATGGTATTCTTGTATCTCTGTACGCGAATGAAAGCTTTTTCCCTAAGTTCTTCAATAAGATCTAAATTTTCTTTCAAGAGTTCTACATTACATTCTTTAGAAAAGTGCAAGATTCTATGAGATAACACCCCCAACTCAGCGGGAATGATTGCTTCCGTCCCATGGACCAAAGTAAAAGGGCTCTCCCTTATAGACCTTCAGGGGGTTGTTTTATATACCCATAAGATATTTGTTAATTCTTCTATCCAATTCCCTCCGACTTGCTCCAGTCTTCTTTTTATCCCTTGTACAAAGATGAGGTTGGTGACCTCCACCTGTCCGTTGGATTGGGGATGTGACACCAATGTAATCTTCGTTTGATATGCAGGCCTTTACAACATTCTTATATTTTGCGACCTTAAAATTTTCTACCATTGTCTGAGATTATTTCTCGAGGTAGTCCAAAACGACAGATGATGTTTTTCTATATGAAATTCATGACTTCTGTTTCTATGATACGAGTGAGTGGCTCTGCTTCTACCCACTTAGTGAAATAATCAATTGCCACTAATAGGAACTTCCTCTGGCCGGGGGCCAAGGGAAAAGGGCCTACAATGTCTATGTCCTATTGTGCAAATGGGCAAGGTGATAACATAGTATGGAGAGGCTCAACAGGTTGGTGTATGAGAGAAGAATGCTTTTGACATTTTTTACATTTGTCTATCAATTGTTGTGTATCTTGCTTCATAGTGGGCCAGAAGTAACAGGCTCGTAGGGCTTTGTTAGATAGTGGCCATGTTCCAGCTTATGCTCTACATCATCCACTGTGTATTTCTTTAAGAACATGTATTCCTTCTGGTTGGGATAAACACCGGAGTAAGGGGTGTGTGAAGGATTTTTTGTAGAGGACCTCTCTCTGTAGTAGAAAATGAGTCGTTCGAATTTTAAGCCTGGTTGCATCCCACCTATTGGGAGGGAGGTGTCCCTCTTCCAACCATTGGATCACGGGGGTCCTTAAATCTTCTATTGGAGAAATTACTTGTATTCATAGAGGAGCTCTTGGCTTGGGGAGGTGTTGCATTGTTATATGTCTAGTTCTACAGTCCTCTAAGGCACTAGCGAGCTTAGAAAGGCAACCTGTCTTAACTTTTTCTTCTCTTGGAATTTGGATCAATTGGAAACTTTCAAATCCTATTTTCAATCCTGCTATTTTGTTGTAAGTAGTGTATCATGTTTTCTTTCTTGGCCTCGTAGGTGCCTTCTACTTGTTTGACTATCAGTTGAGAGTCTGAATAAGCCACTAGGTGTCTGGCTCCTACACCGTTAGACATCCTCATGCCTATTCCAATGCCTCATATACAACTTCGTTATTGGAGGCTTTGGATCCAAACTTGGTAGCAAATTCTAAATCTTCTCTGTGGGGAGAAGTGATGACTATGCCTGCACCACTACCTTGAGATCCATCCACATGTAGTAGCCACTTTTTAGCTTTGGAGGCATCCTCCATGGGTGCTCCTGCCATTCTGATACGAAATCAGCTAGAGCTTCAGCTTTGATAGTTGTGCGTGGCATGTACGAGATGTCATATTCGCTTAATTCTACCGCTCATTTTACCAATCATCTGGAGGTATTCAGCTTTCCCAAAGTTTGCTTCAAAGGCATGCTCGTCTTTACCCTTATAGGGTGCGAGAGGAAATAAGGGCGCAATCGTCTGGCTGTGGTTACCAGTGCTAGAGTCATTTTCTCGATAGGAGTGTACCGTCCTTGTACCGTCCTTCTGCTCCATTGAGCAGTTTGCAAACGTAGTAAATTGGCATTTGCTTCCCTCCTTCTTCACGAATGAGTACAAAACTAACAACTTGGGGGGTGGTTGAAAGATACAAGTAGAAGGTATTCCCTCGGGCCGGTTTCACCAGTAGGGGTGTCCTGCTAAATACTCCTTGACTTCCTGAAATGCTCATTCATAAGAGGTATTCCACTCGAACTTTTTTGCTTTTCTCAGTACCTTGAAGAAAGGTAGACTTTTTCCGCCGCTTTATAGATAAAACGGCTGAGCGCAAATATCTTTCTCGTTAGCTTTGTACTTCATTGATATTTGTTGGAGCTTTCATGTCTAGTGTAACTTTGATCTTTAGGGGGTTAGCCTCAATCCCTCTTTGGGTAACCATGAGTCCGAGAAAGCATCCTCCTTGTACTCTAAACGCGCATTTTCCTAATTTGAGTTTCAATCGATAATTTTTAAAGATGAAAAAGATCTCATCTAGGTCCGTGATGTGATCTTTGGCTTCTTTACTTTTTACCAACATGTTATCAATGTAAACTTCAATATTTCTTCCGATTTGTGGATGGAATATCTTGTCCACCAAACGTTCATAGGTTGCACCTGCATTTTTCAGGCCAAATGACATGGTCACATAACAAAATGTACCAACGGAAGTGATGAAACTGACTTTTTTACGATCCTTTGGGGCCAGCATTATCTGGTGGTATCCTTGAGAGGTGTCCATCATGCTTCATAGTTCACACATGGAGGTGGAATCAACTAATTGATCAATCCTGGGCAGGGGATAAAGGGACATGCTTTGTTGAGGTTCCCGAAATCGATACACATCCTCCACTTTCCTCCTGGCTTGGGTACAAGGACCATGTTAGAGAGCCACTTGGGAAATTATATTTTCTAGATATGTCTGATTGCCATGAATTTATTTACTTTAGCTTGTATTATTTTGTCTTTTTCTAACCCGAAATGTCTCTTTTTTTGTTTGACAGGCTTGACACTGGGATCTATGTTGAGATGATGAGTGATCACGTTTGGATATATTCCCTCCAAGTCTTGAGGTTCCAGGCGAAGATGTCCATAATGCGGCGTAGATATTAGATGATCATATCTCGAACAATATTCTCCATTTGAGAGCCAATTGTAGTAGTTTTCTTGGGATTTCTGGGTACAAGTTCAATGTTCAGCAATTCTTCAGTCGGTTGTACCTTAGGGGTTGCCCTCTCGATTCTCTTGGCGTCCTCCATTCATGCAACATCTTTTCCTTGTTTACTGGGGAGGGGGGGCTCCTTACATACTTCTTCTTTATTTCTCTTTTGCCCTTTAAGCACAACTTCCACATAGCATTTACGTGAATGGAGGGGATCACCTTGTACTTCTCCCACGCCACCAATTATAGGAAACTTGATTTCATGTGGTATGTGTAAATTATTGCTTGGAAAGTATTGGGAGTGGGCCTCCCCAAGATAGCATTGTAGGCAGAGGATGTGTCCACCAGCAGGAATTTCAGAAGACATGTCCTTTGGGTGGATCCGGTCCCTAGGGTTAGTGGGAGTTAGATCATGCCCCGTGGATGTACTCGTGCGAAGCCATACCCAGTAAACAGGGAAAAGATGTTGCTGAACAGTTCGAGGGGGGTCACTGGTATCAACTTTCCCACCAGGTATAATTTTGTGTCCTTCTCTGGGGAAGGCTTCGGGGCTGAAGGCTTTTGCCTCCTTTGCTTTGTCAGTTTCTTGTTTCTGGTACGACCCTGGTCTTCGGGCTTTCCCCCAACATGCATAGTTTTGCAAATATCTATTTTTGATAATCCTTTCAATCTCATTCTTGAGATGTTGACATTCATCGGTAGTATGATTGTAGATATTGTGGAAACGATAGAATTTGTTAGACCTGAGTCGTTGAGCGCTATCCATCCATGACTTAGGGCGAGTCAACAGGCCTTTTCCCTCTACAGCCATGAGGGCTTGAGTGATGGCACAGTCAGTAGGGTGTACACGACGTTCACCCTTGGGAAGGGGGGTTTCCTGTCCTGAGAATCGGTCTGAGCTTTCTTGGTAGGGGCCTCCTCCTTTGTGTCCTTTTTCTCTCCACAACTTTCCTTCTTGGTAGTTTGGGAATTCTCCATGTTGATGTATTTGGTGGCACGAGCTAAAAGGGCATCGAATTTTGGGACGGGCTATTTGGCGAAGGACTTGAAGAAGTCCCCATTTAAAAGTCCTTAGTAGAATGCGCTTGCTTTCACTTCTTGGGTGGCAGAGGGCACATCCAATGCAGCAACAGTGAATCTTTGCCGGTACTCTTTTAATGGTTCGTTCTCCTTCTATCGAACAACAAAGATACTAAGCTCCGTTTTCCGCAGTTTTTTACTGCTAGCGAATTTGTGCAAGACGAGGGATCGGAATTCTTGGAAATTTCCTATCACTTCTGTGGGTAACTGGTTGAAACATTGTTGAGCAGTACTGGCGAAGGTGGTCACGAAGACACGACACTTGATACCGTCTGTGTACCTGTGTAAAATGGCCGCATTCTCAAAGCGTGAGAGATTCTCTTGAGGATCAGTCGTGCCGTCATATTCGACAATGGCAGGGGTGCAGCAATTCGCTGGAAGTTCATCTGCCATCACGATTTCGGTGAAGGGGACTCCCTGTTACTCATCTTTGGGGGCCACTGCAATTTGGTATTGGATGTCCTGGAGGCCATTTTGAAAGCACTTCGGTCTTATGAGCTACTGTGGGGAACCTCCTGCTGGGCTAGTTGAGGGGGTCCTTGTCTTGCAGCTGCACGAGGTGTAGGTACAGGGACACCTTCTTCTGCTTCTTCTTTAGGGATGCCCACATTAGAGGGAGTGGCTATGTGAGCCGGTGCTAGTGCTGCTACTTATTCTCGTATCATTGCCGAAATAATCTATTGAATAGCTCTTAGCAAGGCTGGAGATATTTCTTCCCAAGAGGTATCTGAGGAAGTGCTACGTCGTGGGGGATCAGCCATGGTGCTGACAACTCTAGGAGGTGGGAGTACTAGTGCCAGCGGCGCTAGGGACCTTCAACCGAAGTTGGGGGCACCCTAGTGACCACCTGCAAAGCCTGTGAATTGCTGGCGGTTTCCACAACTTTCTGCTTGTTCGTAGTACTGCTTGGAGTCTCTATTAAAACTCACGTCTTGAACTCTGTATTCCTACAGACGGCGCTAATTGATGCGTGCGACTTTGGTACGAGTCCACCAGGCTTGGCCTTCGATACTGGATCTGGACCAAGAAAAAAATTAACTTAAGAAACGGAACCAAAACAAATGGTTAGCACTTCGACGCCCAAGTTAGTATCAATTTTAGGAAAATTAATCGTAGAAAAATGAGTCAAAATAAAACGACCGATAGTAATGTGCAAATTTTTAATTGAAATCGTGTTTTAGCGAATGATTTGATAGCAGAATAGCGAAGTAGCAGCAAAAAATTCGAAGTCAGAGTGTGTCCCCTACTTGGGGACTTGGCCTGTATTTATAGGGGGGTGTCCTGTCGGAGTGGAACTCTTAAATCATCCTTCAACTGCAAGAAAATCAGATAAGGGTTGTTAGGTTAAGCTTATCTGTTTTTATTGCTGATAGGCTTTTATTATTGAACCGAAAAATGGAGTCTTTGATTGGATAAGTCTCCTAGCCGAGCAGGAGTCCTCCTAGGTTAGGAATTTGAGGTGATGGGGATCCTTCTGGGGCTGGACTTTTCTATAGGGCACAATTGGCAGCTTATATATCTGCCACGTGGGCGGGGAAGGGGGGGGGGGGGAGGAGGGGCGTCTTGACGTGGATATCCCACGTGTATGCCATGTGGGGGGAGCCTTGTCATGGGCTTTGGTCTGACCTTTTTTCTTGGGCCTTTTCTTTTGGGCTTCCTTCGAAGTTGTGAGCTTCCTTCTCCTCTTAGTGCGAAAGGGCTTTGTTGGGTTGCCATGGGCTTTCATTTTCTTCTTGGACTAAATCTTTTTGGGCCATACACATCAATATTACAGTGACAATTTTTTTTTCTATATAGTGATAAGAATTATCGCAACTACAAATAGTTATTTTTTGTAGTGAGTATATATAGAAGCGAATTACAAATAATTATTGTCAAATTTTTTGAAATGTAATTGTATGTGCTAATGTTTTAAGGGAAAAATCCAAAAAGCCCCCCTGTGATATTAGAAATGTTCAAAAAAACCCATGTGAAAAATAAAATATCAATTACACCCCTTATGATATGAAAAAAAAATTAAAAAACCCCCTAAGGCCAGAGAGTGTATTACACTCGCATTGACCGCAAGTATAAATATGAAAATACATATTTTTGGACATTTTTGCCCTTACCTCTCCATAATATAATATTATATAATATATAATATATATAATTAAATAAATCTTAAAATATATAAATAAATAATATATAATTATATTAATATTTTTTTATTTAAATAAATTAAAATTATTTTTTTTAAAAAATTGGCCGGCGGCTGCGGAGGTGGCCGCCCTCCTTATCCCTGGGCGACGGCGGCCGCCCATCCGTCAAGGGTAACGTCGTCACCCATGGGAGCGAGGGCGACGCCTGTCGCCAGGCGTCACCCTCGACGGATGGGCGACGGCGATGGGCTGTCGCCCATTCGTCGAGGGCGACATCGTCGCCCATGGGAGGGAGCGAGGGCGTCGCCCACTCCTTCTGGGCGATACCGGTCGCCCATGGTCTGGGCGACGCCACGGGGAGGCCGCCGCCCCCTTTGCTGGGGCGGCGGAAGAGGGGTGGGGGTGGGGTTCTCGGGGTGGGAGGGAGGAAGGGAACGATCGGGGTGGGGGGGGGGGGTGGGGGATTGATTATTATTTTTTTAAATAATATTTTTTATTTTTATAAATTGTAATAATATATATAATATAATAAATATTATTATACATAATATTTTAAATTATTACTTTTTTAAATAATATTTTTATAAAAAATAAGCATAATTATTGAATAAAAATTAATATTGGGCATGCCATGTCATTTTTTCATCAAAAATTAAACCACCGAAATACTAAATTTCATCAATTTAAAATTTAATAATTTTATAAAGAAATGTGCTACTGAATTAAAATTAATATTAAGCATATTTAATGGAATAAGAAAAATAATTTTTCTATATAAAATTTCATATAGATAATTTTATAGGTATATTTTAATAGATACTTTTTCTATAAATATTTTTTTCTATATAATTTTTTTTCTAATTAATTTATATATATTATAGCTATATTTTAATAGGTCTAAGTTGACTAAGTTGACTAGGAGGGGCATTTTAGTCAGTGCCCCTATAAAATTAGGCTTTCTTTGACCAGGGGGCAGTATGATATATTTTTTGTAACACAGGGGGTGAAATTGATAATTGATTTTTCATAGGGTTTTTTTTTATCTTTTTGGACAACACAGGGGGGCAAAATGAATTTAACTCAATATTTTAATGATAGAAATATAAATAAATTCTGAACTTAAAATTTTTTTAGCTAATAAGTGATATATTTATTTTTAAATATATATTCTACACTTGCAACATACTTTATATGTTCTAGTGTACCAAAAGTCCAATCTCAAAAACCAAAACAAATTTGCTGTGCCCATTTTTTCCCTTGTTTTCCTGTTTTACCATTGTTTCGTTTCTCCGTTTATCCTCCTGTTTTGGCAAAATGGTATTAGAACACTGTATAACTGTTCGCTGACATTCAGCCAATATCGGATGCTGTTACAACCATCCTTATATACTTTTCCACACTCTCTCTCGCAATCTCTCTCTATCAGTCTGTCTCTCTCTCTCACACCCACGCACAAACAAACAATGCGAGTAATGGATGTGATCTTCCAACCAAGTCGAGGTAGCCCTTTCTACATTGAAGTGGGCTACTTCGACACAGTGCTGGAGATCAAGGAGAAGATCCAGAAGGATCAGAGCATCCCCATATCCAAACAAACTCTGATTTTCAATGGCAATATCCTCCAAGATGAGCTGAATGTCCACAACTCTGAGATCCTTGATCGGTCTCGCATCCATTTACTGGTGGCGTCCGACGCTGGCAGCCACCCGACCAAGTCGGATGAGCTTTCGCCCTCCAAGATCCAGCTCCTTCTCAAAATGCCGTCATCGAAGCTTGGCATCGCTCTCGAAATGGATGTCAATGAAACAATTCGGAGGCTGAAGGAGAAAATCCAAGAAATGGAAGGAGTACCGATCAACCGATTGGCTGTCCATGCAAATGGAATCGAATTGCATGATCATAAATCCATGCAGGACTGCGAGCTGTCGGATAACTCAGAAATAGACGTAGCTGTTCGGTCCTCTCCTATCACCACCACTACGTCGCGGTCGTCTTCTGGGAACATGAACAACGGATCGAGGAAGTTGAGGATCGTCGTTGTTACCAAATGTGGAGCTGAAAAGATTCCAGTCGAGGTGAATTCCTCGGACAACGTGGGGGAGCTGAGGAAGAAGCTGCAGAAGCTGAAACTGGATCTTCCACAAGAAGGGTATTTTTTCATTTACAAACAAAATGTAATGGATGATGATCGATCTTTCAGATGGCATCATGTTTGTCAAGGAGATACCATTGAGATTTTTAGTGGGAGTGTTTCTGGTGGATCATGATTAGTTATTTTTCTTCTGAGGATCTCACTTTCTCAAAATTTTAGTGTCTGTGCAAATTAGGTAAAAATTTGATAATCATGATAGATAATTGAAAATTCATAAAAGATTAACTTAATTTGGTGCAATTTTCAGATAATGGAGCGTTTAGGAGTTGTTCTTGGCATTAGAATTACTAGTGTGTTGTAGGTAGTTACCCATTAGGACTCTGATCACTCTTGCATAGATTGGTTTCTGTTAGAAAATTGGTTAAGTTGGATACTTTTCAAACTTTTATCACTACTTTAATTAAGTAGGTTTTATTAATGATTATGGAATTACTTTGGACTAATATAATATATAGGCTTAAAAAACTTTTGATCTCGTTACTTAGATTATTTGGTGTTTTTGTCTTTTAAGTTTTTAGGTTAGCATTTTAGTCTTACATCTTTTTAATGCATTTTAGTCTTACATTTAGTTTTTTTTTCTTATTGGAGTTCACTCTTCTTGTCGGAAAATGCATGTGCATCAATGGCCTTTTAAAATTGGTGTTACTGTTCCAATTGGCTCATTTTTGCCAGAACTTTTTAGGGTAGCCTTCTGATCCTAAATGAAATAGCAATAATTTAAAAGATGTAGAACTAAAATGCTATCCTAAAAATTAAAGGACGAAAATGCTAAATGATATAAGTCAGGGGAGCATACAGGACGTGGTACGATGATTGATGGTCTCCAATCATCTATCATATTGAATCAACTAAATAGAGGAAATAGTATTTTTTTTTTGTCCTATAATTTATGGCATTTTTACTTTTGATTTCACTAGTTATGAGATTCTTAAATTAGGTCCTGTAATTTTAAAAAAGTAGCACTTTTGGTCCCATGACACTTTTTCATTAAATATTTGCCGGAAAAGATCACGTGAGCATTAAGTGCATGGGATCAAATTAAAAAGCATATTTTTTAAGAATTATGGGACCAAAAGTATAAATTTTGTGATCAATGGGACCAAAAGTGTAAAAGCCTGTAGCATTTTTGGTTAAAATATCTAATGGAAAGGTGCTATGGTACCAAAAAATGCTACTTTTTAGAAGTTACAGAACTAAAAATGAGAATCTCGTAACCAACAAGATCAAAAGTGAAAAGACTCTAAATTACTGTAAGACAAGTGTTATTTTCCCCAATTGAATATTTTGGTGTTACTCACATAAATGAAGTGTTCATATAAGTGAACAAATGATAAAAGGATGTTCGTCATAAGTTATATAAGTCTGTTATGATTATATGTATTTTTGATCCTATAACCTAATTTATTTATCTTTTCATCCTTTAACTTTCTGGAGTAGTATCTTGGCCTTGTATCTTTTTAATTTTCTCATTTTTAGTCTATTTTTTGAAGGGAGTTTACCTCCACCGATAAGAAGGATGAACTCCGATAGAAAAATGACTAGTATTCCAAAATTAAAAATATGTTGAACCAAAATTTTAGCACCCTTATGAGACTAGGTTTTATGACCACTAATTATCATACACCATTCATAATTATAACCTATCTTATTAAAAAAAATTCATTTAAAATGAATAAGGAAATTCTATTTTTATTAGTATTATATCTTTATGTATTAAGTAATGATAGACGTCATAAAATTATTGTATGTACCTTCCACTGATGCACTCATGTATACAACTCAATAGGAGAATAGCTAAGTTTCTAATTGTCACAAAATTGGAAAAGCAAACCCAATAAATAACTAGTGTATCTATAGTCATATAGCTAGAACTTTCAGCTTCAGATGTCACAACTGATCGACCTAATAAGATTGACAGCACACCTCAAGATTCAATTTGGCTAGTCACTGTGACTTATCTTTTGAAAAATGCATGACAAACAATGAAGTGCCTGCTCAATAAGTATAAAAATCAGCTATATATATATACATACGTTGCGAGACAAGTTTTATGGAATGACACCAACCAACTGATATTCACCATGCAATCACAACAAATTTAAGAAATAACGTTGTTGTTCCCTAAAACTTTCGAATTTGGCCATTGAGCATAGTAGAACATCCCAGCAAGATGTTAGAATAGGTGACCTGGAAGCCAATTAGATTGGTATACATGTAATCCATTATGACAATATCTCGATTCTATGTAATATTATTTAGTGAATAAAATGAGTATTCTCTATTGGCATTTCCTTTTTTGTTCTCATCATGTATGTTTGCATTTTCTTTAAACATCACAATAAAGCCCACAGATCACTTTGACAACTTTGCAACAGTTGGATAGCGCATTGGATGCAGTCATGAAATCAACTGCCAAGGGTTGGGTCTGAAATGTTTGAAGTCAAGGACATCGAGAATGGGCATTGGTATCCTATGGAGACTTGCACTAAGAGTTGCATTCATTAAATGATTGTCGCATTTCATCAACGACAGACGTAGAATATCTATGCAATCTTAGTGGGTCGATTGGCTAGGTGTCTAATCGGCTAAGCTGACTCGCGGGGATCGTCATATGGAAGTCTTAGAGGCTTGGTCGGTATGACTTGAATCCCCAGCTCAGATAGTACGGGAGTAGTCCTCAGACTTGAGGAATCACAGCTGTCACGTGCACACGATTACTGTATCTTGGATCTATACGAGAGGTGATCGTGTCACACACATGGTCATCATAAGCCTTGTCTAGTGCAGTCAGAGTATGTAGAGAGGACGGTGAGTTTCAAGAAGAGGAGTTGTTCCTTGTCAAAACATAATAGAGGTATCTCCTATGCACTTGGAAATACGCTCACGCTCTATGAAGCTGTGGCCACAGTCATTGGTCGAATAGAAAAAAAGAGTTCCGATGTCGAACAATTTGGCGTAACAAGATTTCAAGTATTAAGCATATACGCCTAGTCTAGGATGAGAACCGACACCAAATTCCATGCCCTAGACTAAAGCCGGGAGACCTAGATGGAAGGACCGTAGTCGTATGAAATCGAGAGCCTAAAAGTTCACATGAACATTCACGTAGTCTCTAGTGCCATGGACCATTGCTAGACGACCACCCAGGTAATGGGTTTTCTTGATCAAGGGTTGATCAAGAGTTATTAATTAAATTAGATTTAATTAATAATAATATTGGACACTAACCCAAGTCTAGCTTAAATGTGAGCCCTAAAGAGTCACACCAAATCACCGGATGGAACGAGGAATTAATTTGGAATTAATTCCGCAACTAATTGGCTCACTTGCAAGATGAGAGATCCATTGGATCGAAGGCCCAAGAATAAATTAATGGGATAGATTTATATATTGGTTTTGTCCTTATTATTTAATAAGTTGGACTTATTAATTAATAAAGATAATTTTGGACTTAATTATTTAATTGGATTAAATATATATTGGGCTTACTTGGGTGGATTTAATTAAATTGGATTTAAGTAAATCAATTGGGCCTTGAATTAAAATCAATAGGAAAGGAAATAATTGACTAGCAATTGTCACTTTTGAAAGTGTTGTGTTGGTTATTCTTTATTTGGAATAAAGAATATATTACCTTATGGATGATAGAATGAACCTAGACACATTGTAGTGCATCCATACAAGGTATATATATATATATATATATATATATATATATATATTAGTTAATTATTTAGAATAATTAATTATTACACAACACAAAAAGTCCTCCTCTCCTAAACCTAGAATCGACCGCCCCTCTCTCTCTCTTACACTTGTGTGTTCTTCTCCTTTATTCTCTTCTAGCAAGAAGAATCAAAGGATTCCAGCTCCAGTGTGGTATGGAAAAATTAGAGGGCTTCTACATTGGAGCCTCGGGTGAACGAGACAAAAGAAGAGGAGTTTTGAAATGTTAAAAAAAATCGAAAGAGGTAAGTCGATTTACATTTGTTGTTCTTCTCATTTTCTTCAACTTTAACCAATAGCCCCATGAATTTAATTCTGTATTTTATTTTATTATACTATATCGAATGCCCGAGAACTCCAAGAGTACGCCCCTTGGAACCATGGGTTTACGTTTAATTTTTAATTATTATCTTATCACTTCCCCTCGCGCATTCCCGGGCCGATCCACTTGCTCCTTTCAGAGATGACTAAGAAAATTGCATTTTTGGGAAGTCCATATTTGATCATAATTAGAATCCTCTATTTGGAATACATGAAAAGGTTATACCTTATCGATAACATAATGTATCTAGACATATTCGTATTCATCTATACAAGGTATATATATATATGTATTGTGCATGATTATTAGAAAAATTAATTATGACACAATACACAACAAAAATCTCTCTCCATCTCCTCTAGAAAAATCGGCCGGCTCCTTTATCTCAGAAGGTGAGATTTTAACTTTGATTCCTTCTAGCAAAGGGTTCAAGGCTTAGTTTATTCGAGTGTGGTGTGGATCATCTTTGGAAGATTCCTATGTTGGAATCTTGGGTGGACAATTCCACGCGAGTAGCCGTTTGGAAGCTTGAAATTAGAAGAGGTAATTTCATTTGTAATTGGTGCTTCTTTTATTTTCTCAACCATAGCCTTGTATGAATTATTTTATTTGTTGCTTGTTTTTCATACTACATCGAACGCCCGAGAACACCAAGGATACACCCTTTGGTATGACCATTTAAATTTTAAAATTGTTATTTCTCACCTATCGCTTTTGCTAATGCATTTCCAGACCGATCTGCTTGCTCTTTACAATATGAATAGTTTTAGTCTCAAAATGCATGTACGCTAAAGCTTTATGATGATGATGTGGTAACATGGAAAGGCTTTAAGTGGAACACCACAAGGAATTTCATCATGAAAGTTAAATGTATGGCAACTTTAAAAATTGTATTGAAAAGTGGTTCGGATTAAAAAATTACACCCAATTATTTGGTATGCTACTTAGCATGACCACACTAGTAGTCACCTTAGAGGATGAAAACTAGGTATGGCACAAGCTAAAAAGGCCCGAGATCTCATCACAGATCCATGGAAGATTCTTAGACACCACCATCTGCCTGGAGCGATGGTGGAAGATGTGACGTGCGATTGGATTGCAGAATATCGACAGAAATTACGATAGACCCATAAACCTAGTAAGTTTGGCAAGTTGGTCATGATGAGATTGGTTTGAAAACACGGGTAATTAGCTTTAAGGTCAAATGGGAGATTGTCAGAATAAGTGACCAAAAAGCTAATTGGATTGGCGATTTTGGAAACTATTCGAGCAATTTTTATTTAAGTTATATTGCCCTGATGAGTATGGTAAGTATTCATCTTTTGGTAGATATGTCTGTTATGCTTACCTATATATTATGTTAAGCGTCACTTTAACATCACAACAGATACCCACATACCATTTACATAACCCATGTAGTTAGGTTACGCATTAGATGACAGCTATGAAACTAATTTCTAAGGGTTAGTCTAAAATGTTCCAAGTCGATGACCTTGAGACAGGGCATCAAGAATTCTATTGAGACTTGCACTGAGTATTGCATTCATTGAATGAGTGTCGTATTTCATCGGCGATAGACGTTGGATGTCTATGCAATTTCAGTGGGCTAGTTGATAAGATGGTCAACTCACTGAACTAACCAGTGGGGATCGTCATATGAAAGCCTTGGAGGATTGGCTGGTTCGACTTTAGTCCCTGACTCCAATAGCATGGGGGTAGTCCTCAGACTTGAGGAATCATGACAATCACGTGCATACTGGTTGTATCTTGGATCTGTGGTAGAAGTGATTGTCATAGACATGATCATAGGCCTTGTCCAGTTCAGTCGGAATGTGTAGCGAGGATGGTGAGCTCCAAGAAGAGGATCCATCCCCTATCAGTATGTGACAAGGTATCTCTTAGGAACTTGGAGACGCATTCACACCTTATGAACCTGTGGTCACAGTAGTTGATCGAATAGGAAAAAGAGGTTCCTACGTCGAGCAACTTAGTGTAACATGGTCTCAAGTATTTAGCATAGATGCCTAGTCCAGAATGAGAACTGACACCAAATTCCGTAACCTAGACGAAAGCCGAGAGATGGTAGATGAAAGGACCATGCACATATGGACTCGGGAGTTTAAATGTTCACACGGATATTAATTAATGACACTGTTGCTAGACGACCACCCATGGTACCGGGCTTTCTTGAGCAATGGTTTATCAAGAATGATTAATTAAATTGAATTTAATTAATCGGTAGTGTTAGATACTAGTGTAATTCTAATTGAAATGTGAACCTAAAGAGTCACACACAAATCACTATAGAAGGACTAGTAATTAGTTTGGAATTAATTCCAGAAGATGTAAATAATGAAGTAAGCGGATTGGTCTGGGAAGCGCGGCGAAAGCGCGAAAAATTAAAAAAATCGTTTTAACATGAAAGTAAAGCAATAAATAAATCCCAATCAAGGGGTGTACCCTTGATCTTTCCCGGCGTGTTCGGTGTATAAAATAATATATAGTCAAAAAATAATATGAGAAAAACAGGAGTAAAAAATAAAATTTACTTTTTGCCGTTTTCTCGTACGGCTACAAGCATTGATCCCTTTTTCAACCAATTCTTCTCCATGAGATTTCATAATTGAAACTCTCTAAATCTCTCCACTATAATTACCGTGGATCTCCCTTTTTCTCGTGCTAGCAAGATAAAGAAAGGGAAGAAAAAAAATCAACAACACGTTATTAGTTAACGGTGTCGGTTTTTCTTTATTCGTTCTCTGATTCGATGAACCAAAGAAACGACGAAGGAGAGGAGTATTTTGAGAGAGAAAGACCAAGAAGAACGCTGATTTTGGGAGTGCATAATTTGTGGGTTTTGGGTTCCTTAAGATGGGAGAGTGTGTTAGTATTTTTGACCTAGCCACAACACCACACTAGATGAGGCCAATATCATCCAAACTGTTTGCTCTCTTTTTCTTGAAACCCTAGCCGCTTTTTCCATCAAAATTTGCTTAAAAAATTCGTGCACCTCATGTCCCATAACCAACCAACTCTTTCTTTAACTTATAAAAACTCAAAACGGGTCATGCGCTTGGTCTAAAATGGACTAGGTTCTAATAGATTAAGCCCATGTCCAATGGACCTAAATTAAATTCAATTTAATCTTTAAGTCTATCACTTTAAGTCCTTTAATCCAATTAAAAGACCCAAGCTCATTCTCTCATTTAATTTATGAATCCAATCCATAAATTAAATCAAGCCAATTAAATTAATCCAATCAATTCAAAAGGCTTAAAGCCCAAAATTAACTAATCCAATTAATTAATCTTTCGAAAAACCCAACCCATGGATTTATTTATAAATTATCTAATCATTTATCCTCTCCAAAAAGTTAATTTAATCCAACTAAATTAATCTCTTTCTTTTGGAATTAATTCTAAACTAATTCCATCACATGTTGGTGATTAGAGTGTGACTCTTTAGATTCACCATCAACTAGATTTGGGCGTGTGTGACCAACACAATTAATTAAATTCAATTTAATTAATTATTTCTAATTATCCCATAATTAGAAATCACCTGTTACCATGGCTGACTGTCTAGCAACAATCCATGGAACTAGAAACTATGTGAATGTTGATGTGAACATTTTGGCTCCGAATCCATACGAGTACGGTCATACTGTCAACCGTCTCCTGGCATTAGTCTAGGGCATAGAGTTGGGTGTCGGTTCCCATCCTTGACTAGGCAACTATGCTTAACACTCAAGATGTGTTTACTCTACTGATCCGATCTAGAAAACCTATCCCTGATCGATCAATCGCTTTAACCAAAGACTTTTAGAGTCTAAACCATCTCATAGTGCATGGGAGAACTCTCTGTCATATAATGATAGGGGACAGATCCTCTCTAGGGATCCACCGTCCTCGCTAAATACTCCGACTGCACTAGATAAAGCTTATGATGACCATGCCTCACGACACAGCTACCGCTCGCCATATCCAAGATATAGTGTTCGTATGCACGTGAATGTCATGATTCCTCACGTTAGAGGACTAATCTCGTGCTATCGGAACCGAAAATCCTATCATGCCGATCAAGCCTTAAGAGGCTTCCATATGACGATTCCCGCAAGTTACTTCAGTCAGTTGACTACCTTGTCAACTAACCCACTAAAACTGCATAGACGCCTTATGTCTTCTACCGACGAAACACGATTGCAGTACTCAGTGCAAGTCTCCATAGGACCCTCGAAGTCCAGTCTCGAGGTCCTCGACTTGGAACGTTTCAGACCGACCCTCAGGAGTTGGTTCCATAGCTACTAAACCTATGCGCAACCCAACTCCACGGGTTTAACCTTTCGGTCCGTGGGCATTTTGTTGTGATATTGAAACCCCATTCAATATTAATGGTAAGCACAACGAAACATATTGCCATGTTGATGAATTCTTACCGTATTCATCAATCTAATATTATTTGATAAAGATTGTAGAATGAAAAAAATCAATCCAATTGGCTTTGGTCACCCATTCCAATAAATAATTCGATTATTTGTATGTGGATTGATATTTCGGATGAATAGCCAACAATTAAATTAATTTAATTAATTTAATTGGACTTGTCTTAATTAATAAATTAGATTTAATAAAAAAAAATTCAGCTTATGTCTTTAATTGGATTAAATGACATTGAACTTAATTTAACTGGGTTTTATTAAATTGAATTTAATTAAATACATCGGGCCTTGAATTTATTTTAATTTGATTAAAATAAAATTCAGTCCACTAAATTAGGACCTACTAGCAATAAAGTTGAATTCTATTGTTGGAAAGAGGGTTAGTTAAAATTGCTCTTTTGGAAAGTGTAGATTTGACCATATTTGGAGCCCTTCTTATATGGCATAATTCGATCATACCATACATTTTCACCTTCCCATAGAATGCATATATATATGTGTGTGTGTGTGTGTGTGTGTGTGTGTCTGTAGTCTTCATTATTCATAAGATAATACCACATAGTAAAAGGTGAAGAGAACACACTCAGTCCCCCTCCTCTTGTAGTATTCTAGGCCCTACCTCTTTCTCTTCCTCTCATCCCTCTAACTGTCCAACTCCCTTTGTTCTAGGATCAAAGATAGAGTTGTAGTGAATTTTTTATGAAGAGAATACACTAATTGATAGTGTAGTTCTCTTCGATTATTTCTTCCAATAAGCTTTGATTTCTTTTAGCAAAGAGATCAAAGCAAAATTTTTAATGGTGTGGTGTGTATCATCTCGAGAGGGCTCCTACGTTGGAGCTTAGGTTGAACAAAGGGGCGAATGCACGATCGCCTGTGAAACAAAAAACTAAAGAGGGTCCCATTTAAATATCGCTTCTCATTTGTTTCTATAATCTATAGCCTTATATATATTGGGATTTGTTATTTCATTTATTTTAAATCCATATAATGCATCGAATGCCTAGGAACACCAAGGGTACACCTATTGTTGGTCGTGAAAAAATTATTTTAATTATGAGTATTTATACCATTTTTATTCATTGGATTCATCGGCCTTGTGCCCATAATCTTTTCTATCCTTGTGTATATTTCCGCCCTTGCTAATAACTCCTCCCTTGTAGCTGGAGGTTTTGCTGATATCGATTTCTTGAACTTGCTACTCCTTAGATTTTGTTGCATGATACTTGGTAAAAGTTCTGGGTCAACTTGCGGGACTTCGAGCACAGCCTCTGAAACCCTTTGGACATACTCCCCGAGACCATCATGCTTTTATTGGACTATGGTGAACAAATATGATGCAGTCTTTGGATACCTTTTGTTGATTGCAAAGTAGTGCAAAAAACACTAGGAGAACAACTCAAAGCTTTCTATCATCCCAATGGGTAGCTAGTTGAACCAAGTTATGGTTGTTTCAGCTAGGGTAATCTGAAAAATCTTTTAGTACGAGTTGTCGTCTATGTCTAGCAAATCCACTTTTTTTCAGAAATTATCTAAGTGATCTTGGAGTTCCTTAGCCGCGTCATACTCGCTGACATTTGGAATCTTAATCCCTGGTTCGATGGTCCACGCCAGGATATGAGGTGCAAAGGGACTGAGCCTAGGAGGGGCCACAACTAGGGTAAAGGCCTGACGGTTTTCCGTACCCTCAAGGGCAACTTGTTTAGTTGTTACTTGGTACATTCCCTGGGGTTTGTGCTTTCTTGGTGGTTTGTCTCTTGGAGGTGGTGGTGGGGGCAATTTGTCTTTCGGTAGGGAAGGTCTGTTTCCCACCTCCTCATCGAGGTGGTTTCCTTCTCGTTAATCCACCGGCCTTCGCTCGTTATTCTCGGGGACCGCGTCTACTCTTGTTCCACTGTGGGAATAACGAGGGGCTCGTGGTGATGCTGCATGTTCTACAATATACTGGGTGACTGAGGCATCCTTAATCAATTATTGAAGGGCCTCATGCGTGATTCGAAGCATAGGGGGAGGAAGGTCTTGCTCCTGCATTCCTTGCTCTTTCTGCCCTTCGTTGTATTCATTCTTGATCTGGTTCTATGGTTGCTAAACTTCTTCTCAAGGAGCATGCTCGGAGGCCCCTTCGAGCTTGCCTAAGCCCCCATTCCTATATTTTGCTCTTGATCTAATGTTCATCCTCAAGTGTTGAATCACAACTTTCTAGAGACGACGCCAAGTTGATATCACCAAAAAGTGAGATCGACTATATTTGTATTTATAGGGGTGTGATTCAACAGTCTTCAAACTACAGTTCCTAGAAAAATCCCCTTCCCCTTCTCAAATGAAGGTGGGTATTTATACTATTACAAAAGTACTCTATCTAAGATAGGCGAAGGCAAAATACTGTTTCGTCCTTTACATAGTCTCGTTTTGTGGCTATGATTTGTCTTCTGGGGGTATTTCAGTAATCTGTTGAATTACAATGGTTTGGTCAGTTTTACTTCAAACTTTGCCATTAAGACAATATTTTTCTTGCCTTGTTTGGCTTGATTTCTTCCTTATCAATGCAACTTGTTTCTATTTAATCACATATAGATAGAAGAATTACCTTGTAGGTAGATGGAATGATTCCAGACACATTTTCACCTTCCCATACAAAATATATATATGTGTATGTTCTTCATAATTCACTAGATAGGTACACATAGTGAGTAGTGTAGAGAACACACAAGTTATATACAATTGGAAAATCGAAAACAAGGAGTACTTACTCCCTTTACAAAAAAGAGAGAAAACCTCCTAAACTAAAGAACAAGTCTATCGTCCCCACGTGTTGGTCTCACTATTCCCAATCCAATCACAAACTCCTGGCCCATGTCGTGAATCAAACTCATCTCCCCCGGCGAGGTGAGGGACGCCCCGTCTGTCACGGTTGAGATTGCTATGGAGCACACCCGTGATATTACCGTGTCCCAGCATCCTAGTCAATTGCAAAGAGACAGCCTCCTTTACAAGATGGTCAATCGCCACATTCGCCTCTTTGAAAGTGTGCCAAAAGTCTGATACTAGCATCTGCTGGATTTGTACAATGTGCAGAATCAGATGTTGTACCTCCCATTTCCCAGAAGCGTATGACTGTAAGAGCTGGATCACCGCTATTGCATCCACCTCCACCACCAAGGGGGTCAGGCAGTGTGCCAAGGCAAGCTCCAAACCCCGCTAGAGGACAGTGACCTCTGCAATCACAATGATCTCTGTGTCTAGTGTAACCTGATATGCACGATGTACATGCCCATCTGAATATCTAGAGATGCCCACCGCCCTTGCCAGACCTGGATTCCCAAGGGAGGAGCCGTCTGTATGAAGCTTAAACCAAGATGGAGATGGTGTACTCCAACTTACGATGCTAGGGGCTCGATGAACCGGCTGTCGAAAAATGAATCCCATCGACCCAGCCCGATGTAAATCGCCAAGGTCCGTGCAGCATACAGTGTGCGAAGATGGAGCTGGACCTCAAGAATAATGCCATCAGTCGAGAACGACACCCCATGATACTTTGTAGCATTCCGCTGCGTCCATGTAAACAATATGATCAAGAATGGTAACAACATCCAAATGTGTAAGTCCGAGTGAAACGGGGTGGAATACCGCCAGAAGTGTACCATATGAGTAAGGTTCCCCGTGTCATAGAGGCGGAGCCCAAAAAGGATAGCAAAGTGCTGTCACGCCCTGTACTGCCATGCTCTCAATAAACAGGTGAGAAATCGTCTCCTCTACCTCACAACACTGACATTTAGACGGAAAGCTTAACATCTTTTGCTTCATCTTTGCATCCACTGGAATTCTATCTTGGAAAAGCTGCCACAAGAAAACTGAAATTGTTAGCCGCAAGGAACGGTGCCGGACATCTATCAGTAGCTGCCGCCGAGGTGATGTCATTCGGATAGCCTCCCAGGCCGATTATATCAAGAAAGCCCGCTCACTTGATCCCTTCCACACAATCTTATCCCCCTGACCCGGTGCAATAGGAATCTGACAAATAATTTGTGCAACATGTGCAGGGACAGTCCGAAAAATCCTAGGAACATTCCAATCACCCACGTGTCAATAATAGTTCACTGGCTCCATAGTATAGTCATCCCCGTGCAAGAGCTGGGCTAGAGGCTTCTCTCCAAGCCAATTATCATGCCCAAAAGAAACAGATCCATCACCCAAAGTCTAAAAGATGAATGACTCCACCACATGACAAATGCGACATAGTCGAATCCAAATCGAGGAATGATTTCAGTTATAAGGCACAATAGTCGGATGCAGATTTCAACAGTTTCGACCATGCAAATATTTCGACCGTAAGGATGACCTGCTCCGAAACCGCCACCACAGCTTCATGGCAAAGGCCTGAACATAGTCTTACAGACTCCGAACACCCAATCCACTGGAAAACATGCCTTTGCCCAGGAAGACCAATGGATGTGCCTGCGCCGATTGTACGAGCCCCAAAAAAAGCCATTGAATATGCGCTCGATGGTGGACAAAACTGAGCTGGGTGAGTGAATCACCTGAAGGAGATGCAATGGTGTGGCCTGCGACACACTTATAATCAAGGCCAGCCTCCCTCCATGGGAGAGATTCATCATTGCACAACCCTGGAGCATATCTCGTAGCCGTGAGATGATGGAGTCAAACAGGCATGCATTTCTGTTCCATGTGTACAAAGGGACTCCCAAATATATGACTGGTAGATGCTTCAGCTATATCCCAAAACATTCTACACTGCTTACGTCTGTAGGGATGAAACTTGTCGGCCCACAATAGAGGGACTCTTCATGCCATTAATTAACTGTCTCGACACCCGCTTATACGCCCGCATAAAATAATGGAGCAGCTCCATATTCTGCCGGTGCGTGTTAGTAAAGATCATTATATCATCTGCATATGCAAGGTGGGATACCCGAATTCGACCAGGTACCTGACAATACATCGATAGGTGCGCCGCAAAGAGCTGATCCAAACCCCGTAATAGATAATCAGCAGCAAGTATAAACAAAGCCAGAGAGAGAGGATCCCCTTGCCGTAAACCTTAGGTTGAGTGGAAAAACCACGTATACTCGCCGTTAACTAAGATCGAAAAGCAGCAGCGTGAGACGGCATTAGCCACCAAGCCAATCTTGCGTTGTGGGAAACCCTTCTGTCGCAATACCTGATAGGGGAATTCCCAACTAACCCGATCATAAGCCTTGGCCATATCAAGTTTGAAGACCACATTTGCTTCTGGCCAACGAGACTCAAGGGAGTGAATTAACTCTTGGGCCAAAAGGACATTAAACTACTTTGTGACAATGATAACACCTTCGGTAAGACACGCCCAAGCCTAATAGTCATCAGCTTCGTGCAGATCTTGTTCGTCACATTACATAGCTAATCGGCCAGTACTCACTCCAAGAAGCTGGGCTGGCTATCTTCGGAATGAGAGATATGGTAGTAGCAGTAAAATCTGTCTGCATCTCCACATCATGGAAAAACTATCTGCATGACTGTAAGACATCCTCAGAGATGACATCTGAACAAGTATGAAGAAAGATCGCCCCAAACCCATCTGGCCCAGAAACACTATCCAGATCAATACTGGAGACTGCCTCCAGTACCTCATCTATTATTGGCATGACGCACAGAGATCACCGATCCTCATCAGTCAGGCCATCTTCCAAATTCTCACTATTCATCTCCTCCAGGAACACATGCTCCACTGTCAGGAGCTGCTGAAAGAAGGAGGTCGCCGAGTTCTTAATTGCAATTGAATTTGTCAAATAGTCCCCATCATGCTAGATTCACAAAAGCACCGGAATCGCCACTTTTGAACCAAAGAGTGGAAATATCGCGTGTTTCGCTCCCCATCTTTGGCCCATCTAATACCCACATTTTGCAGCCAAAAAGTTTCCTTCTGGTCAAAAACCCAAACTAACTCGGCAGAGCACCGATTCCACTCCACAAGCATGCAGTCGCAAGGATCATGATCATATGCCTCATCTGCCTCTTTGAGCTGTTGCTCAGTCGCTGCCACCCTATCGAACACATTCCCGAAGACTGTCTTGTTCCATTCCTTCAAATAGTGCTTCAGGCGAACCAATTTTTGCTGAAGCCGCACTATACCGTTGCCAATCGCCGAATACTACCAATTCCGACGTACCACTCTTAGAAATTTGGAATGCATGGTCCACATGTGCTAGGACCGAAAGGATGACACCTTTCGTTCCATAGTGCACTCTGCCAACAACCCACAATGGTCCGACTTGGAAAGCTCAAGGTGAGTTACCTGCATTTTGGCAATGACAGACATCCAACAACTTGAAACTAGGACCTGGTCCAAGCGCTGACGTAGGCGGCGACTATACCAGGTGTACGGGCTCCCGATAACCTGCATCTACAAAAGCACTATCCGCAATGGTATCATGGAAGTCTAACATCGCAACAGTACTCGGGGCCGAGCCCCCCGATCACGCATTAAGGCTCAAAACAACATTAAAGTCCCCTCTCATAATCCAAGGTGAAACGCCAACTGAAACGGCGCGAAAGACATCCCAAAGTATTCGCCGCTCAACTGTATCACACTTAGCATACACTGCTGTCACAAATAATAGTTTTGGCCACTTATTTGACTCTAGCCGGATGTGCAAAAGCTGCTCATGATCAACTAAAATCTGACACCTCACCTCCGGTCCTTAGAAGAACAAAATCTGATTCCCACAGTTCAATAACATATCCAGAAAACCCAGCCGCCTTGCCATAAATCGCCCATCTAGGGGGACCAGAGGCACCATGATAGCTAGAAAGTCCTAATAATGTTGCTTTCTGACTCGATTCAGGATCCTCTGTGTAGGAGCATTCCCAATCCCTCGAACATTCCAAAATAAACCTCTCATCAATCAAGAAAGGGTAGACCGTAATATACTCCTTGTGACAATCCAACGGGGTGGAGAAGCCGCCTTCCCACGGTCTGGTGAAATCGGATGAGCCTCAGGCTGATCACTGATTGACCTACCCCACCAGTGGTGTGCCATCCTTCTAGCCACATCCTCGGTATCCGTCTGAATTATGCACTCTTCTGTCGGGGCATGAACCGCATCCTCTGTTTCAGGATTCAACTTAGAAAAATCCCGACCTGAAGAATTTTCCACACACGCTTGTTGCGCAACACGAGTATCTGTTGCCAAGGTCGCAGGCATGGCACATGATCCTGCCTGCTCAACACACAATCCCGATGGACTATCCTGCACAATGGCCTGAGGCAATGTCTTCTTAGGGACTGTCGGCTCTAACGGACATGTAGGCAAATCCTCAACCCCCTGGCGGGCATCCAATGAACTTTGCAAAATGGTATGACTTTCTCCGTTCGGCCATCCACAGCCTCCTCATGCAACATAGTCTTAGTCATCCCATCAGGAAACAACGTGTCATGCAATTCCGCCTCAACTCTACCATCCTCAGTCCCCTTAGCACCACTACTACTAGCCCTAAGGCTGCCGTCATCATCCTCAAACACCACACGTTTGCCTTTACGACGTGTATTCAATTCCCTTTGCACCCTTTACTCCCTCTGTGCATCCAACTTCAGTCGAAGGTCAGAATGATCAAGAGCCCTTTGATCATCCCTCTCCACTGGCGGAACTAGGTCTTTGGTCTTAAGCTTTTCATAGCACTCGTTTTCATTATGTCCCAAATGCTTACAAGTCCCGCAATACTTTGGGAGCCGTTCGTAGATCACTGGCTCAATAATCACTTCAGTCTGGGCCAATCTCAATTTGCAACGGCTCAAGCTAATTAATCTCAACATACACACGTGCCACACTAGGACAAACCAGAGTGGCCATAGAGATATCCGTTCGGAGAGGCATCCCCAATAAACGTGCAATACTGTACAGGGCCTCTAGGTCAAAGAACTATATCAGCAGCTCCAGTAGGCGAACCCACACCGGGACAATCAGCGATTCCTCCCTTGGGTTAAATGTTGGTGTCCACTTAAAAACAAGCATAGGGAAGCCATCCATAAACCAAATCGACTTGATCCAGAGCTTTGTATAATCCTCCTCAAGAGCAAACTTAATGAAAACATGATGCACATTAATGACCCCTGTTGAAAATCCCCACGAAAACCCTAAGCCAACATCCAACCCTCCAGATTCTGTATAGATGGATATCCATGCGAAAACTTCCCAACCAAAGTATAACGGCAAGTCTGAGATAATCAGGCTATTTCATCTGATAAAAACGCAAGACCTTCATCCCCTGGTCCCGCGTAAGCAACCCCATCGGCCGGTGGTGGCGGAGGACGCACTACTGAACCAACCATAGCATCTCGATAAGATCGCGACGGGGGCGATGAACCCCCTACCACAATAGCTATACAAATCAACCATACCAGTTAAATCCAGTAAACCTAGTGAAACCTAGTCAAACCTAGTCAACTCAGTCAAACCAAGTTAAATCCAGTCAAACAGTCAAGCAATCCAGTCAGCAACCTTGTCAGCACCCACTAAACAATGACGCCCAGTTAGCATCCAGTCAGTAGCCCAATCAGCAACGACAGACAACAGTGGTTTCCAGCAGCGGCAGCGTCGGCAGTCCGATGAATTTTTGATAGAGCAACACCTCACCAACATCCTCTCCAGCAGGCTACCCAACCTCTAGCAACCACCAGCAGCCACTACCCAACCAACCTCCAACAGGCTTCTGCCGACAACAACGTCTAGTGATAGCCAACACCGATCCACCAGCAACGGCCCTCGACTGCAACAGCGCACTGACCCAACATCAGCGACTGTGATGGCCGCAGATCTAACGAACAACCAAATCAGACGAAGGCCACTCCAGCGATGCCCACCCCAAAGTAACTCTCGGCAGTAGGAAAGACCACCAGCGACGGCGACCACTAAACACGACAACCCACACCGACCACTGAGCACGGCAACCCACGCCGACCACGGACCAACCGAGCAAATCATGAATAAATAAATTGCGAAGCAAACCAAGCTAAACCAAAGCACAATTCAAAAAAATCATCAACAATTCTAAGAAGTCACAAACCAAAGAAATCACAACCAAATCTCAACAATAAATCACGAACAATGAATCAGTTAATTAACAAAACTCAACAGAAATTTAGCAATTAGAAAACAACCAATCAACCCCAATCTAATCTCAAATCCCAATCACAAACAATATTTTCCAAACTAAAACCAACACAAATCCAAATCCAGAATTGCCGACAGTGAGACGGTGTAGCTGCCGGAAAAACCCGACGACCGGCCGACAACGGAGGACTAAAGTCAATGGGCACAATTCGCGAGTGTAATGTGAGTAATCTGAGAGAATTTTTCAAGATAGAAAAAAAAATTAGGGATTTAGATTTAGTGTAATGTGGTGAGGATTTTTCTTTAGAGGATTCCTCCATTGGAATCTAGGGTGAACAAATCAACACAACTAGCTAGTTGAAACTTGAAGTGAAAAAGGAAATTTTCTGTTAATATTATGCATCGTTCGCTTTAATCATAACCTTCTATAAATAATTTTGTACTTTAATTCAAACTACATCGAACGCCCGGAAACACAAAGTGAACACCCCTTGGTTGGACCGCTTAATTTTGTTTATGCATAAGTTCTAAATTTTAATCCTCATGCTCATTCAAGGTTGATTCGCTTCTCTTCAAGTGGTATTAGTGCGCGATTCGATGTAAAGGCTATTGGTTTCCATGTGTTCTTTATTTGATGAGCATGAAGAATGTGTTTACTAGTTTTTTAAAGCATGATTTAATTGCTTTAATTTTGATGATTATATGTTTAGATTAACTTGTTTAATTTTGTAAATATTGAATGTTTGGAGTATTTAAGAAAATTGAATTCTGGTAAATACTTGTATTTTATTTCAGTTTAATATGTAAAAGTAGTTGTTTAAAGTTACTGTAGCGGTGCATAACACTATACCCGACCACGTTCGCGGGCGATGGCCTGAACGCGCAGCTTGGCTAGCTTATGCGCACGCGCGGCCATCTGGGATTGCTGCAGTCCGACTACCAAACGTTTGGACCATTTTTTTGCCATTTTTTCGATAAAATAGATTTTTCTAAAATTTTGCATATTTTTTGAAATGATAAATTTTGCTAATTTAATCTTTGGATTAGATTGAATTTTTTTCTAAGATTAAATAACTTAATTAATTTGGTGTATATTGTGCATTGGATGCACATGTCTTTGTCATCCATTTAACTACGAGTTTAAATTTGTGTTTTGTACATATAATTATTCATATGATTTTGGATATCATTGTTATATAATGCATGGAATGTGTTATATGTGCTGCGTATGATTATTTGGAATTATTATGCTTGGATATTAGTTGGATTAACATTGGATGATCACCGAGCCCATGGCCATTTGTTTGAATGTTTTTATTTCTGTTGAGTGTGAAAGGAGCTTGTGGATCAATCCGGGAATGTGCAAGTGGAAACTGTAAAGCATTAAAAATGAAATAAACGTAAAATCATTGTTCCAAAGGGTGTACCTTTGGAGTTCCCGATCGTTCGATGTAGTATAATAAAATAAAATATGCAGAGATACATGTGGGGCTATGGTGGAAATAAAAAGAAGAGACAGAAAATTAAAATTGAAGTTACCTCTTCAATTCTTTGAATCATTTTCTTCTAATGTTTCGCTCACTCGAGGCCCCAACGTAAATGCCCTCTAATTTGTCCCCATCACACCAACGTTGGGATCTCTTGATTCTTCTTGATAGAAGTGAACAAGTGAAGAAAAGAGCACTCCAAGTGCAAGAGAGAGAGGAGCGGCCGAGTGTGTCTAAGGAAGGAGGATGATTTTTTATATTGTGTAATAATTATTCAAAATAAGTATGTACGACATATACATATACCTTGTATGGATGAACTAAAACATGTCTAAATACATTAATCTATCATTCATAAGGTAATTCTTCTTTATCGCAAATAAAGATTGACCAACATGACACTTTTCAAAAAGTGCGAATTGCAAGTCAATTGTTTCCTTTTCTAAAATTTTCAATGGGCTTAATTAAAGGGATGCATTGGTCGAATTTTATGACTAAAAATATGAGGTCCAATTGATTTTAATTAAATTTAATTTAAATAAAATTCACCTAATTAAGCGCAACATGTATTTAATAAAATTAAATACATAAGGCCAAATTGTCTCTATTAATTAATAAGTCCAACTTATTAAATAATAAGGATAACCTAATACAAATTAATCCCATTAATTTATCTTTGTTATTTTTATCCAATGGATCTGTCATTTGCAAGTAATTCAATTACTTACGGAATTAATTATAAATTAATTTCTCGTCCCTTCTCGGTGATTTGTGCGTGACTCTTTAGGTTCACCTATCAACAAGACTTGGGCTAGTGTCTAACACTATTATTAATTAACTCTAATACAATTAATAATTCTTGATCAACTCTTGAGTCCATGGCACTAGAGACTAACTGAATGTCCGTGTGAACTTTAAGCTCTTGAGTCCATACGGGTACGGTCCTTCCGTCTACCGTCTCCCGGCCTTAGTCTAGGACATGAAATTTGATGTTGGTTTCCATCCTAACTAGGTGTCTACGTTTTAATACTTGAGATCACGTCACGCCAAATTTGCTTGACATAGTAACATCTTATTCGTATTCGACCAATATTTGTGGCCACAAGTTCATTGAGTGTGAACGCATCTCCAAGTACATAAGAGATACATTTTTCATGTATTGACAGGCGACAGATCCTCTTCTTGAAAATAACCGTCCTCACCACATGCTCCGACTACACTAGACAAGGATTATGATGACCATGTCTGGGACACGATCACCTCTCGCACAGATCTAAGATACAGTTATCGTATGAACGCAACTGTCGTGGTTCCTCAAGCCTGAGGACTACTCTTGTACTATTGGAGCCAAGGATTTGAGTCATACCGACCAAGCCTCAAAGTTTCCATATGACGATCCCCGCGAATTAGTTCAGATGATTCACCACCTAGCCAATCGACCCACCAAGATTGCATAGACATCCCACGTCTTTCATTGAAGAAATATGGCACTGATCAAGATGAATGTGACTCTTAATGCAAGTTGCCATAGGACACTCGATGCCCATTTTTGAGGTCCTCGACTTGGAACGTTTTAGACCCAACCCTTAGAAGTTGATTTCATGACCGCTACTCGGTGCACGATCCAACTGTTGCACAATTGTGAAAGTGGTCTGTGGGCTTTGTTGTGATGTTAAAGAAAATACTAACATATATAATGAGCACAACAAAGAAGATGCCAACAACGAATACATATTTTATTCACTAAATAACATTACATAAAATTGAATTATTGTCAAAATAGATTATATTTACGCCAATCTAATTAACTTCCAGGTCACCTATCCTAACAGGGTGGGCCTGTGTGCCCCTTGATTTTTATCTCTCTTCTCTCATTTTATGCCTTCGAATAATAGTGCTTGCTTTCCTCCCCACTTATGTAATGCCCCCGATTTTTTTTCAGGGTTTCTTTCCAATGTAATGAGAGTAGAATAGTATTTCAGTGAGAATTTTAATTTTATTTGTTAAAGAAAGCCCATCGAGAAGAAGGCCCACGATAGAAGGAGTTCCAAGGAGAAGTTACAAAACCCATTAGATTGATAATGGGTGACAAGCTTCCTAATAGTATAGACTCACTGCAAGCTCAGTGGGTCGCATAGATTAGGCTCGTAATCATTCAATAAGGGTATGCCAGATTTTTTTTGCATGCGATGCGTTTATATAAATACTTTATATATTTGATATTTATGCATGCAAAATGATAACATGATGAGGTCTCAGTCAATACTCAAATTTAACTCTTACTTGGTTGGACAAAAGTGTTAGACCCACATTGGACTTGGATCAAAATAGTATTGATCTATCCAAGCCTTCCATCCACAATAATGTGGTGAGGAAGTTGCCGCTACCCAAATGTGGTCTCACTAGTCGTGGCATAATTGGAAAAGAGGCAAGCTACACAATTGTTGTGAACAAAAAGGAACAAGCTCATTATTTTCCTGTCTCACTAGTCATGGGGGGCGATAGTTGAAGTGTGATTTGGTTGATGGGTTGCGTAACACCAAGTAAATATTAGACCCATAATGGACTTGGATCAAAATAGTTTTGATCTGTCCAAACCTTCTATTCATGACAATGTGATGCGGAAGCTACCGCTACACAATTGTGGTGTCACGAGTCGTGGCACATTTGAAATTGAGGAAAGTTGTACAATTGTTATGAACAAAGGAACACACCATTGTTTCCCTATCTCACGAGTTTCGGGGCGCGACAATTGAGGTGTGATTTGGTTGATGGTTGGGCCTAACACTAAGATGTATGATTTGCTTGGAGTCTTCGGGATCATGTTACGAGGTGAGGCAAAATATCTTGCAATTCTCATGGAATGAAAATGAGGTTGGATACCTCCGATGAGCCTTTTGCTATGTGAATCGTAAAAGTCGGATATGGTAGATTGTGCTTGTGGATCCCAAGTCCACTTGAAAATAATATTTTGAAACCTCACTTCAGAGTGGTGGCCTTTCGTAGAAATAGTGGGAGGGGTTAATGACTAAAATACCAAGTCTTAACTTAAACACAATATTACGATAATCTGCTTAGTTCTTTCTACTTTACATTTTGAATGTATGTTTAAATCCACTTACCATTATATTTTTAGATAGACTAAGTTTGAGGGAACAAATTAATTGGGTTTCGCTCTTGATGAACCTGTAAGGATGCACATGAAAAAGAAAGATAATTGTGTAGTCAGGATGTACATCACAATGGAGAAAGGTGAAGACAACGAAAGTGGAAGGCCGACTGACAACTGCATCTCCGTGTTCAACCAAAGCGGGAGTCCTATTCCTCGCACTTCTATCTTTGAACAACTAGGCGAAACAAGAAAGACTGCATCTAACAGCATAGGGCATCGCCTACAAGGATCCATGTCCAGTTACCTAGAAGATGGTTATGCTCAACAACTAAAGAAAAGAGGTCGACATGATGAAACAAACAAGCTGAAAGAAAATGAAGAAAGTTACGCACATCAGGTGTCACAACCCAGGAAGAGTTAGATTCCATTCCTACTCATCTCTGCAAACAGACCAATAAAGGTGAAAAGACTCGTTGCCAGATGATCATATCATTCAAAAGACATTTCAAATAAAGAGGACAAAGAAAGCATTAGGCTACGTCTACCCAACTATGTTAGTGTTGATGAAGACTCTGGCTTAGACATATCCAAAAATGAGATCCAAAAATACTCATCGCGCAACTTGAAAATGCAGAACATGAAACCTCCATCCTCTCAAATCAAAGATATGGCCTTAGCCTCACAAATAGCAAGCTACATGTTGCTCCATGACACATGATCCTAAATTGTGTGTTGCTCCATGATGGACGAGCCTAAACTGCATGTTACTCCTTATCCGCATGAGTATAAATTGTGTACGACATCCCCTTCTATTATGAAAAACAAAGGAGAAAGAAAAAAAAATTAAATTTTATTGAGCTACATTTTGACTTGATCCCTTCACGGAGTACAAGGGTAGTTTGGATATATTTTTTACAAGTTTAGTCATATCAATAAAAAAAAATTGATGTTGTCCTGTGTAAACATCGTCTCTCCAAAAACACAAAAGAATCTTATTTTCCGAAGGGGAAAAGGGCAATGCAAAGTGAGCAACTTTTGCCTCCAAAGCAAATGGTTTTTGAAGAGACAATTGATTACGGGATGCGCATTGCAATTGGCATGACCAACATCGACATAAAAAAGAAAAAAAAAATTCTCCAAGAAATACGCATTCAAGTTTGAGAAAAAACATTTTTATTTATCAAGTATTTCTTTTACATCAAAAGAAAGCAATAAAGTAACAAAGAAAAAATAATGCCAAATTCTAAACATTCCGGCCACCGTTTTGGAAGTTGACAAGTCCTCAAGAGTCTTCTAGAAATGCTCCCATCTTTTTCAAAGCTTCTGGTACTTTCGAGCAAACATGAAGTATCTGCAAACATCAAAGTCTTCTTTCTCTTTGCAACCATGTCCAATGAAGCTGAACAAAACCCTCTTCATCTTCATGACAAATATCTCCTTGCTTAAGTAGAAAAAACTTCTCACCAAATACTTCACGGCTCGGGGGCAAACACCAAGAACTTGGACAAGTAGAACTAGCCAAGTTCGATCAAGAATTTAAAAATAGCTTTTTCTCAAGAGATGCATGAAGAGGAGTCCTGTGGAATCCAAGGTCAACCCAGTCGAAGATGAGAACATTGTCTGGATCCATGGAAGCTAGTGGTATACCGAAGGAAAATACTCATGATTTCTAGACATGGAGGGCTTACAAGTGTCATCACCGAGCAACTCCTCAAAAGAAGGAACGACCTCATCATTGAACTCCTCATGTGCAAGCAGTCGTGAACATCCAACAAGTAGACAGAAAATTCTCTAATGGCAGCCTAAAAGACGTTCTGGATCGAAGATAAGAAAAGCTTCGGAGACATTTTTGCGGCTGACACACGTGAAAGTGATGTGAACGACTGCAAAAATCTTATATTCGTGAAGGATGCTTGCATGATGGCCTAGCGCTTCATCCATGGATGAGGTTATTGTTGCTGACGCACGTGGAAAGAAATGCGTGAACAACTGCAAAAGTCTTGGCTTCGTGAGGGAGATGGTCTATCACATCATTTATGGAGGGAGTTCTTGTTGCTAGCGCATGTGAAAAGAGATGTGTAAATAGCTGCGAGACTCTTGGAGGATGCTTGCATAATGGCTAAGCACGTCTTCTATGAAAAGAGACCTTGGCGAATTGGGGTTGTGGAATCCTTCATGAGCCCCCTCGATCATGAAGTGATCACTTGAAAGTGCTAATTCAATGTCAGCTTCGACGTCATGAAGAGAAGGTTCGTCCACCAAGGCCTTGGATTGGCACGAAGCATTGAAGTGGGAATCAAGCGCTTCTCTCATCTCCTCTTTCGAACACCGATGCATGTGGATGGATTTGTACAAAGATCAAACCTTCGACAAAATCAACTAAAAAAAAGATACTGTGAAACTATAATATAAAAAAAAAAACCAAAAAATCAAAAAAGCCGTATAAAGATACAAAAGACTAAATATTTAAATAAAAATTAAAGCTAAATAACAAATTATGTAGAATAATACAAACAATTATTAAAACAAAATATATTTTATTAACACCAAATAAATGTATTATTTTTTTTAAAAAAAATAAAATCAAGCAATCACCATAGAAATCATAATAAGAGGAATATTAATAAAGAAAACATAAGAAAGTAGAGATTATTACTACAATTTTAAGTAACATAAAAAATAATATATAAAAAAAAGGATATCACTATAAAGCGTATAGAATATCAATTTAGCAATACAAGATGCATGTAAAAGATAAATAAATTTATTATTAAACAGATATATATGAATAAGGGATATACAGATTAACATACTTCAAAGATCAAAGAGAAAAATAAATTAATTGATACACAGAAAATGGTAAGATGTCACTGCAGATACAAAAAAACAATGAAAATAAGCATATGAAGGTTAACTTTAGAAATCATTTAATGGAGAAAATTAATAGAACTGAATCCATCTATATTGAATGAAGAGATTCAAGCGTTTTGTTGTATTTAAATACAAATATGATGGAGACCATAATCTTTAGGTAATTATTTATGATAAATTCGAATTAAATTAGTATCACAATCTTGGAGATATGTTAGATAAATATAAATAATTATTTAATAATTAGAGTAATAATATTTTCGGCAACAAGATTTTTCTTGAATAATTAAAGTTTTAATTATAATCTAGGATATAAGATTTTGGATAAATACAAAATAAATATTTAATACATTGAAATATATGATTTTTCTAACCAATAAGATTTTTTATTGATAATTAAAAAAATTATATTAATCTTAGAGATAAGATTTTGGATAAATATAATTAATATATATATTAAAATAGATAATTTTCTAACTAATAAGTTTTTTCTTGATAATTAAAAATTTTAAAATTATCAAAAATTAGTATTTGGTCAGAATTAACTTAATTTTCAATCATCATTCTGCTATATATTTATACTAACGTAGAACCCGTGCTATGCACGATTCTATGTATATTTTATATATTTACATTAAATAATTTTTTTAATAATATATTGGGTTATAAAGAAATCTTTTACGTAAAACAAAACTTTAATTTTTAAAAGGTAAAGCATAGTAGTTTTGGATTTTTACTCTATTTTGATTATTGTTAAAAATTATATTTTCTGCACACGCAATATATTTCTACTTATCAAAGTTTGTATTTGTATGAGGATAACTTTCAAAATATTATATCATTCTATTAATATATATATAGATCAGTTTTGATATATATTCAACTTTAATTATATAAATATAAGAATAAAAGAATTACTTAAATGTATTGTTTGTATTATCTAATTTATCTTCCATAAAAAATTATATTAAAGTACATATGTCACGCCCCGGATCAAGGGTCACGACACGGCCATGCTACCAAGCTCATAGCCTTAATAGCATGAAGCCCTTACTACTAAATCATAAGTACGGACTCGATAGTAATAATTCTTAAATAATGAAAACCCAATACATGTCTGCAGCGGAAAGAAAAAAACGTAAACCGTACAATCTCAACTTAGCACCAAGTCCTAACAACTAAATAAAAGTAGAAATAATTCCCAATGAATAAAACTATCTACGGAACTTATTAATCGGGGTCAAATGCATCCCTTCATTAGCTACTGACCCCATAGTAGCTCTTCCACATACTCCTCATACACCACATCTGCAAGACGTAGTAAGTGGAATGAGCGACTAATCGCCCAGTAAGTGGTCTCTATCTCTTGCCAATACGAGTATGATAGGTTAATAGTACAAAACCATCATTTATCAAAACATGCATTTGATATTCGAAACGGGATGAAGTAAATGAAGGAAAATGTAACACTTCAAAATATTTGATAACAAAATGAGGGTTCGATAGAAAGAAAATTCGCATGCTCTTATTCACTAGCAACGTAACAGACATCGTATTTATTTGTGACTATTATTATACCCATAGTCTGGGCCTCAATCTTTAACCCCGATTCAGAGGATCTTACATAAATATTCAGTTTATAATCACAACCGAGAGGATCAGCAATCAGTACTCAGTTTTTTAATCCCAACTGAGAGCGTTCAGAACAACTCTAATTTTTACCCAGTTAACAGTGTTTCGTTAACGGTTAAGCATGTTCCATCTATTAGTCGATGAACTTGAGCATGCTTTATCATTACTAAAAATTTAACAAATATTTTTCATACATGTCTTAGTCTCGATTTCGAAAGATGTCAGAGATATATTAAATAATCTAAACATAATTTGACACCACGTGAATGTTTTAAAATTTCAAGATATACAACTGTTTTGCATAATATTTTACAAAAAATCCTACTGCATGTATCTCAATTTGAACTCATAAAAATAACTTATGCTCGCATCATATTTTGTTTAAAAACAAAGACAATTAATTACTATTAGAAAATATTTAAGAAAACTCCACATAAGAGGAAAGAAACCACTTACAAAATATTCTGAACTCGGATCCATCTATTTGGCTACTTGTTCCAGGTTGAATCTTATGAGTAAATTGATCATAATTCCTATAAACCAATAATCAATTAAGTCACATACATCCCCATAAAAGTACGTCTTTTATTATTTAATCCTAAAGAAACAAACTACGAGAAACTTTATCATAATTCAACCTAATGATCTTACGAACTCAAATTCCTAATTCATACAAAATTCACCTTATAAAAATTGATACCCAAAGTAAATCAATAATACTTAGATCTTTTGATGATCCTAATCACTCGATTATTCCTTAATCAATTCAAGATCAAATAAGGTAACTATACTAGACGGACAATATGGTGATGCCAATTGACAATCTTATTCAACGAATTTGTAAAATTATATACTAAGTATATGGCTTTGAAAATTTTAGAGAATGCGATAAAGGTCCTGAAAAATATAAAATATATTACATAAAAGTACAAATAGGTGAAAGAATTTTCAAAATAGAGTTGAGGAATAACTATGATACAAACTAATAGTTTACTTGGATGAATTTGAAAATTCGTTCATCCATAGAAAATCTTAGAAACTTTATATGTTACTCAAACCTCATATTAGTTAATACAGAAAATAATAATCATTAGAAACACTATTTAAAATTATTATATAATTTCAAAAAATATAAGGTTCTGAAGAGAGAAGAGTACTACAATATAGCATACCTCAAAGAATTTACAAAATTTACACAAATCTCCAAAAATTATGATAATGAACATATAGTATATTATATCGTGTAATAAAATTTTATAAAAAGTTTGATAACTAAAAGACATGGAGAAATAGGTTAAATAGTTCTGAGAACAAATTTGTCAGATTCAGGCATAATTTCTGGCAGTACATTTGTAACTATATTATAAATATTGATACAACTCAAATATTTCTGATATTTTTTGAATAATTCTAGAACTCAATAATGTTCATAAAATAATTGTTCTTGGAAATAAAACACTTAATATTCACATAAAACGAGTTTTATTCTTAGAAACTGGTTCGTCAAAAACATCGATAGGGCGAACTGTCCTTTGAAAACTTATTGTTTATTAAATCTAAATTTCCAGCCAATTTCGATCGAAATTCATAATTAACAAAACTAAATAAGTACTAGTTCGAATATTTTTACCCTAATAATTCCAAACTTTAATCAATTACATAGTTCCTAAAAGTATAAAATAACATATAACATCACTACTTATGATTAAACTAACAAAATTTTTGAGTTGATGATACCAACTCTTTGTTGGAAATTGAAGTATCAGACGAGGTGTATAGGCCGTTCAGTTCGCCGTTCTTTTTCTTATGTGGTATTGCTCGTGTTACGAACATGATCTTTGCCTGGTTCTAATTTTTGATTGTCGACTTGATTTGATAAGATTTTGTTTCATAAACATTATTGGTTTATGGCTAGGGTCAAAAAACGCGCTATGAGGTGATTATTATTACGGTCCTATATTCGTCCTCGAAACCCTAATTGTAGTACACAGTGTGTGGGAAGAAATTAGGTTTCTTTTTATGTTAGGTCAGTTAAAGTGAAATAGTTCATCAAAACTTGATTATTAAATTTTTGGTGGGGGGTGGTGGGTTGGGTTGTAGATAGATATGGGAAGTTGGAATTATACCAAATAGACTCCAAAAAGTACTTTAAAAAATCCAGACTTCTTAAATATTTGTAGAATCCAATTAAGAATTAAATTTTCTGATATTATCTAACCAAAAATAAAAATTAAAAATCTGGCCAAAGTGTCTAAATAGTTAGGACTAAGGTCACACACTCTAAAGTGGGTCTGTCATATACGTGTAGTGAACATTAGCGCGTCGTTCTGCACTTCGGAACACGATCGAGTTTGAGATGTTGTGCAAGAATGTTTTTAACATTCTTCCCCGTTCTCTATATATAAACGTATGTATGGTATTTCCGGAGTCCACTCCATTATGAAAACATATGGCTGTGTTAATTGCTTATTCTTTTAAAATGTATTATAGCTAATGCCTATTTCAGTTGTAAGTTCCCTCTAGTGCCATGATTAAGGAAATGTGTAAATCTCTGATGGTTGTTTAGTAGGATTGGTTTGAAGAGTATATCTCTTATCTAGCGCTGAGCTAAGTGAGATTCTTACTGAACATCGCCTGATACCTACCTACAATACTGTAATTCTCGTTTATTAACCTTAGTCAGAAGTTCGTGAAGATAGCATAGGGTGTCACTTTCATAAAGGCCAAAATCAAGTATGGCGAGTGTTCATCAGTTATCTGCTATTATTTGCCAAAAATCATAAAATATAACAGCATTAGACTATCCATACATACCACCTTTGCGCACATATCTAAGTATATCTATGTTAATCAGTAGTATCAAAAGCCTTCTGCACCTTCTCGAGTTTGTAGTGTACATGTCAATTATAACTTACAGTATCTCACAGATTGAAAAATCAATATTTTCTTGATATAGAGTACCTTATGGTCTGGATCAATCACAAACACATTATTTCTATTTTATTCTATCTCTTCTTCTTTCTTTTTTTTTTTTAGCATTTCTCAAAAACATTATCACTCTTCTAACCTTTATTAGCAGGGACAAAATGTAATGCTGATAATTGAGAAATACCACGTGAGTTATTCACCACGTCCAAAATTAATTCTGAATCCAATATCGCAGAGTATATGCCAATATCTAGAGAGACGTTGCACTGAAATATGACTACCCATATATAGAGCTACTTTGTTTCTCTGAGGACAATTTCAATAGATGTGAAAGATGGGCACCTTTCACGTATAAATTACATACTCCACATTTGGCAATTTGTTTCACAAAACTTATCATCTCTAAATCTTCAAAATAACTCACATTTTCCACACCATCACATGCTTCTTTTAGTATTGAGAAAATTGGCGTATCTTAAAGTGTGAATCCTTTCTTATCTGTAAACATATCGTTATATAGCTCATGATACAGTATAATTCCAGTTAATGATGAGTGGGGATTTGTGCCCTAGATCCTACAGTTATATGTTCATGTAAATATTTGCCTACGTAGTAATATTTGCTTTTAAAAATAAAGCAGGAGAGCACCTGACTCCCATATTTTATTAATATCGCATTGAGTGAGAGATGTCTTGTGGTTCAGAGTTGCTTGAGTATAAGTCTATTCAAGCACGAAAAACAATTTCCTGTCATGGTGAGTAAAATGTGCATCATCGGGGGCATTTTATCAAATTACTTATTGTCCGGTGACAAAGCCTCTGGCACATTAATATAATTAGACATCTGATGGGCAGTTTTCAGTTTAAAACCCCAGCAATGACGTTATAATCTTAAACTGTCATTCTAGTATAGGGCCTTAGTATCGATGATACTCTATAGTGTATAAGTTGAAAAGTCGATCTTCAGTTTTTCGTTATTTAATCAGGGAGAGCTTTTATTTACATATGACTGTAGCGCCCTTCTTGCAAATATTGGCACTGGGACTAAAATCCCTAATAGATGATTATTTATAGAACTATTGCTTTCCTATTCATATATTATTGGTATATATATAATAGTGGAGGATTATATAGTTTCTACTCTCATAGTGCTTTCTAGCTAAATCATTGTCAACTGATATTATATTATAGATAATTAACTCTATCCCAATAACTTCTTACATCGACACCATTCAGTGGTGTCTTATCATGTTGACTTTGCTATTTAGTGTCCACTTGCATACTAACTTATCATTAATTCTTGATAAGATTTAATAAGGAACATACTGGGTGCCATTTAAATTGGGGTACATGCTTTGAATCGTGCTGTAACTCGCTCTAAATTTAACCTATTTACGCGTTTTAAGTTTTCCTTTAGATCTTTTTAGAGAACACTCTAATCCGAGCTAAACAACAAGTGAACAAGATTGTTGACCTTAATACAAATTTTGTACACATATTGTGAATTTGAGCAGGACAATAATTGGCTATACTATACGTTGTACTTTATTATTTTTCATATAAAGGCCACAGATTACATAACAAGCAAATGTTGTTTATTGTGTGTGCAACGTGGTGTTCGTTGAGTCGCGCATATAGTATACAAAAATTGTAGAATAGTGCTATGAGTTGAAATTCAACGTATTTTAAGTGAGAGGCTTTCTCGCAAATTGCAATAACTACAAATCTTCCAAAGGCGGAGAAGGAATTTTATCTCTTGGTCACGTAATATCGCGAAAATCAATTTCCCAAAAAACAAATACACTATGACCTTGTAGATGGGTGTAACTACCTGTATAAGATAGGAACGTACTTAAATGAGGGATAATTGCTAGAAACATTTGAGGACTTATGCGGATAATAGGAGAAGAGTTTACTTAGAACAGCAACACACTGTTACACGGTGAATGAAGACGGAATCCCTCTCGGCGGCATATGAACATTAACTCTCTTCATTCACAAGTATATAGACCATAAGCCTGTTGGTGAATTACTCACCCAAACTTTATAGAATGACTATCAAAATGTAGGGACATCGGGTTTAACTATAAATCTTTGACACACACTACCTATAACTCAAAGTCTAGTGCTTGGTACTGCGAATTTTCTAACAAATAACTCAATAGAATAATAAGTGTAGTGGGACACCTATAATAACCTTGAAAATTCGATGATCGCATCACAACTTATCTTAATAAGTATATCGGATAATTAAGAGATAATATAGTTCACAATTTCGAACGTTATCAATAATAGTTCTAACACTACTGTTATCCATAAGTTGACATCGTAGAATTCTAGAGTTTATATTATCTATTTTACTAAATACTATGTCTATATTTATGTATCTGCATAAACATGTATGAATAGATGCCGTACACAAAATGTTTGTGGTTTGGTTGACTTTATCGAAATTTTATCTTATGAATACTTAAAAACACTGTAGCCACAAATTATGAGAATTAAAATTTTTTGTGTAGTAGCAGTCTCCAAAGTACTTATTCTCGGAAAATTTCAATGATATGCTCTCCAATGACGACAAAGTCACCTACTTTGATCATAAGTCCAACGTAGAATCAGATTACTTTGTCTAATACTACTGTCTTAGTTTGATAAATTCCAACTTATTCAATAAATACTTAACTTGGACTTGACCAAATTCATACCTTTAAATCAATACCATAGATTTATAATCCAAGTTTCAAACCTAAACCGTCATAATGACATATATCCCAAAGTTCATAACCTAAGCTCTGATACCACTTAATGTCACGCCCCAGATCAGGCGTCACGACACGGCCATACTACCAACCTCATAGCCTTAGTAGCATGAAGCCTTTGCTACTAAATCATAAGTACGAACTCTATAATAATAATGTTTAAATAATGAAATCTCAATACATGTTTGCAGCAGAAAGAAAAAACGTAAACCTTACAATCTCAACTTAGCACCAAGTCCTAACAACTAAATGAAAGTAGAAATAATTCCCAATGAATAAAGCTATCTATGGAACTTACTAATCGACGCCAATTGCATTCCTTCATTAGCTACCAACCCCATAGTAGTTCCTCCTCACACTCCTCATACACCACATCTGCAAGACATAGTAAGTGGAATGAGCGACTAATCGCCCAGTAAGTGGTCTCTATCTCTTGCCAGTAAGAGCATAATATGTTAATAGTACAAAAACATCATTTATCAATACATGCATTAATTTGATATTCAAAATCGAGTGAAGTAAATGGAGGAAAAGGTAGCACTTCAAAATATTTGATAACAGAATGAGATTCGATTGAAAGAAAATGTGCATGCTCTCATTCACTAGCAACATAACATATATCATATTTTTTTGTGACTATTATTATAACCCATAGTTCAAGCCTCAATTTTTAACCCCGATTGAGAGGATCATACATAAGTTCTCAGTTTATAACCCCAACTGAGAGGGCCAGTAGGAAGGCCTTAGTTTATACCCCAACTGAGAGGGTCAGTATTCAATACTCAGTTTTTAACCCCAACTGAGACGGTCGGTGATCAGTACTCAGTTTTTAACCCCAATTGAGAGGGCTCAGAAAAACTTTAATTTTTACCCAATTAACAGTGGTTTCGTTAACAGTTGAGCATTTTCCATCTATTAGTCGATGAACTTGAGCATGCTTTATCATTACTATAAACTTTAACAAATATTTTCCTTACGTGTCCCAGTCTCAATTTCAGAAGATGTCAGAGATAAAACAATGTAAAATGATTTAACACCACGTGAATGTTTCAAATTTCTAGATATGCTAACTGTTTGCATAAATATTTGACAGAAAATCCTACTGCATGTATCTCAATTTCAACTCATAAAAATAACTTATGTTCTGTTTATATTTTGTTTAAAAATAAAGACAATTAATTGCTATTAGAAAACATTTAAGGAAACTCCACGTAAGAGGGAAGAAACCACTTACAGAATATTCTGATCTCGGATCCATCTATTTGGCTACTTGTTCCAGGTTGAATACTATGAGTAAATTGATTATAGTTCCTATAAACCAGTAATCAATTAAGTTACTTACATCCCCATAAAAATACGTCTTTATAATCCTAGAGAAAGAAACTATGAGAAACTTTTATCTTAATTCAACCAAATGATCTTACGAACTCAAATTCCTAATTCTATAAAAAATTCACCTTATAAAAATTGATACCCAAAGTAAATCAGTAATACTTAGATCATTTGATGATCCTAATCACTCAATTATTCCTTAATCAATTCAAGATCAAATAAGGTAACTAAACTAGAGTGATCATATGGTGATGCCAACTGACAATCTTATTCAATGAATTTCTTAAATTATATACATAGTATATTGACTTAAAACTTCTAGAGAACGTGCTAAAGGTGCTGAAAAACAGATATAAAATATATTACATAAAATTTAGTCGAACAAATAGCTGAAAGAATTTTCAAAACTGAGTTGAAGAATAACTATGATACAAACTGACAGTTTACTTGGATGAATTTTTAAAATTCGTTCATCCATAGAAAAATCTTAGAAACTTTATATGTTACTCAAACCTCATATTAGTTAATACAGAAAATAATAAAACATTAGAAAAACTATTTAAAATTATCATATAATTTCAAAAAATGTAAGGTTCTGAAGAGAAGACTACTACCATATAGCATACCTCAAAGAATTTTATAAATTTACACAAATCTCCGAAAATTATGAAAATGGACATAGTATATACGTCGTGTAATAAAAATTTATAAAAGGCTTGATAACTAAAAGACATGGAGAAATAGGCTAAATAGTTCTGAGAACAAAGTTGCCAGATTTAGGCATAATTTCTGGCAGTACATTTGTAAAAATTTTATAAATTTTGATACAACTCAAATATTTCTGATATTTTTTGAATAATTCTAGAACTCAATAATGTTTCATAAAATAATTGTTCTTGGTAAATAAAACACTTAATATTAACTTAAAATGAGGTTTTTCTATTCTTAGAAACTGGTTCGTCAAAAACATCGATAGGGCGAACTGTCCTTTGAAAACTCATTCTTTATTAAATCTAAATCTCTAGCCAATTCCAATCGAAATTCATAATTAACAAAACTAAATAAGTACTAGTTCTAATATTTTTACCCTAATAATTCCAAACCTTAATCAATTAAATAGTTCCTAAAGTATAAATAACATATAACATCACTACTTGATTAAACTAAAAGTTTTGAGTTGATTACTACTTGGAATTGATAGCGAGGAGTTATTCGGCTTTCTTGTATCTGTTTTACCACGATGTCATTTTCATTAGATGATTGTAGACTTAAGGTATGGGTTTATGGTGTCGAAAAGGTTGGTTTTTTGTCTAATCCAGCTTTTGAAAATGTGTGTGGAAGAAATTAGGTTTTTAGAGTTTGAATGAGGTATGTTAACTTGTTTTTGGGGTGGTGGTTGGGTATAGAAAGGATGGGAGGTTGAATTATATCAAAAGACCTACAAAATACGTTAAAAATCCAACTTTTAGTAGATTCCAAAAATTACCCAAAAATGATTAAATTGGCTAGTCAAACTGTGTCATAACAAGGTTAAACTAATTGGTCTGACTCGACGGGGTGCAGGTGTTACAGAAAGAAAGTGCTAATTTACTATGTTAGTTAAGTACTCAATGGAGTAGAGGGTCGATACACTCCTATCGAGAAAATGACCCTCACACTGGTGATTACAACTAGGAGGTGTCACGCTTATTTCCTTTCACACTCTATAGGGCTGAAGACGAATATGCTATTAAACCAGACTTTGGGAAAATCGGATACTTCCGGATGATTGGTGAAATGGGCTACAGGATTGAGCGAGTATGATATTGTGTACCTACCACGAACAACTATCAAGGCTCAAGCTTTAGCTGATTTTGTCTCTAAAATGGCAGGAGCATCTATTGAGGACACCTCCAAGGTGGAAAAATGGCTACTACATGTGGATGGATCTTCCACAACTCAGGGTAGTGGTGCACGCATAGTCATTAGTTCGCCCTATGGAGAAGATTTAGAGTTTGCTGTCAATTTCGGATTCAAAGCCTCCAATAATGAAGTTCAATACGAGGCGCTTGTAATAGGCATGAGAATGGCCCACAAGTAGGAGCCAGACACCTTGTGGCTTATTCAGATTCTCAGCTGATAGTCAAACAGGTGGAAGGCACATATGAAGCCAAAGTAGAGAACATAATACAATATTTACAACAAATAGCATAATTGAAAACAGGATTTGAAAGCTTCTAGCTGATTCAAATATCGAGAGAAGAAAATGTTAAGGCAAATTGCCTTTCGAAGCTCGCTAGTGCCTCAGAAAATTGCAGAACTAGGTACACTATCATGCAACACCTCCCCAAGCTGAGGGCTCCCTTGAGAATCCAAGCAATATCTCTAATAGAAGATTGGAGAATCCCCATGATCCGATGGTTGGAAGAGGGACACCTCCCTAACAATAGATAGGATGCAACTAAGCTTAAAGTTCGAGCCATTCATTTTCTACTACAAGGGGGATCCTCTATAAAAAAAAATCCTTTACACACCCTTTACTCCAGTGCTTATCCCAGCCGGAAGGAATAGACATTCTTAAAGAAATACAGAGCGGTTGTTGTAGAGTACATGCCGGAACATGGACACTGGCTAACAAGGCCTTACGAGCCGTGTACTCTAGCCGACCATGAAGCAAGATGCATGACAATTAGTGAAAAAATGCGAGAAATATAAAAAATATTCTTCTCTTATATATCAACCTGCTGAACCTCTCACTACCATGTTGTCACCATGCCCTTTCCCACATGGGGCATGACCATCGGAGGAGCCTTTCCCTTGGCCCTCGGCTATAGGAAGTTCCTTTTGGTGGTTATTGATTATTTTATGAATTGGGTAAAAGCAGAGCCACTCGCTCGTATTACAGAAGCAAAAGTAATGAAGTTCATATGGAGGAACATCATCTGCTGTTTCAGGCTACCTCAGGAAATAATAGTGTAAAGGTTTGCGTATCAAATAAAGATTCACGTCGGTATCACATCCCCAAGTCCAACGAACAGGTGGAAGTCCCCAACCGTATCCTCGTACAAGGAATTAAGAGGAGATTGGAGCGAGTTGGAGAAAATTGGACAGAAGAATTAAGGTTAAATTGCAAAAATAACCCTTGTATTTTAAAAACTCAACAAAAAACCGCCTTTTAATTTAAAAATAGGCAAAATACCCCCTTGTGTTTTTTTTTAATTTAGCATACGCTCCCTTTTTTGACTGAAGCTTAACGGTGTTAAATTTTTACGTCGTTTGACCGTTATACCCTTGTATTTATATTACATATAAATAATTAAAATTTATAATATATATATATATAAATTTAAAAAAAATAAAAGAAAAGAAAACCATACCCTCAACCGCCGCCCACCCACCCTCGCTGCCTCCCCCCGCTTCCTCAACCCCCACCGCCTACCCCCATCCCCACCCCTGCAGCCGTCTACCCCGATCTAGGTGATTGCAACGTCTCCCAACAACAACAAGTCGTTGCCCATATAAAAAGAAAGATGGCGATGGCAAAAACCAGGCGATCTGGGCAATGGCGACGTCGCCCAGGGAGAAGAAAGAGGGCGAAAACCAGAAGGATCAATTAATTAAAATTTTATTAAATTAAATTTATTGTTTATTCAAATATATAAATTATATTATTTATCAAAATTTATTAAATATTCATTATATTATTTATTAAAGTTTATTACATTAATTAAATTATTTATTAAAAAATTTTAAATATAAAAATTAAATTATTAACATAAAATTTATTATAAAATAAAAAATTTAACGGTTAGTATTTGTAAAGATAATGTACAAATCTAAAAGAATACACCGTTCCTAAAATCATTCTGAAAACAGTTCTAAAGACGCGTTCCTAAATTGGCTTGATCGTTCCTAAATTATTGCAACGTAAACTAATTTAAGCACCACATTATGTTCCAAAAAGGATTCCTAAAGCAGCTGCAAGAGACTATTTCAAACCAAAAAAAATCGTGCCTAACAGAGTTTCAAATTTGGATCACAATACAATTCCAATTACCGTTCCTAAATACATCATCAGGACAAATACATACCGTTTCAAAAATAGTCATAAGTATTACTATGACCGTTCCAAATATAACTGGAACTAAAATACATAACCATCTAAAATTTATGCAATGCGTGCCAATGAAAAAAAAATCTTCTTATATTCGATTTAAAAAATAGGAACTATCATCACCAGTGTGTTACAATATCCGTTCCAGTTACGAACGGTCCTTCACCAATCGTTCCTAAATATTTGTAATTCCATCTATAATGAGGATCATGAACCGTTCCAAAATTCGGTCCAAAATGATTTCTTTAGTTTATGACCGTGCCAAAAGTTGAGATAACCGTGCCTAAAGCTGCTCCAAATTTCGTATTTTTTTTGTAGTGGGAATTCCATCCAAAAAATATCTTTTTTTTGGTAATGTCTAAAAATTCAATAAAATATTATAAAATAGATATAATAGCAGATCGATCAATTACGAGCGGTACGAAACATTCACTATGAATTAATTTTTATTAGATTATTTTGCTCTATAATTGTGTGCAAGCCAGCCTGAGAAAATGAGTAAGTCTTAATTCTTAAAGGTAGATAAGATATATAAGGAGGAAGCTAGAGAGCATTCCCGCTAACTACTCATAGAAGTAAATTCTTTTATCTCATAAAGTGTAATGGATGAGACAGTACACAGCTATTCCTCCTTTCTATTTTTATTAGTTTTGGGCGGATTAAATGATGTAGGGGATAACAGGCAAGTAACAAGAGACCCAGCAATGCTACGCAAGTCTGCGCTAAAGTGGTTGCCCAAAAGTTAGAGGAGAAAGTAAGGTAGCAGTGTAAATTACCTCCTCCAATCTCTCTCTCCCCATTCCCTCATCCTCAACATACGCCTATGTATTCGAATAATATGATAATGATATCCAAACATTATATAACGAGCTACAACAGCCTGAGTAGATTCCTAATGAAAAAACTCAGAGACTCTTAACTACGTCGAGCAGTCAATTATCGATGATCAATGTTCTCTGCGATACCACAAATGTGCTACAAAATTCAGATATGGTCAGATCAATTTATAAACAAGCAATATCTATCACAATATGAATCAAATATACAAAGCTATCAATACAACAGAACAACCTAAATATGAAAAGAAGACAAGGGATAGTGACCATCAATTAATTAAAGATTATATACAGTATTACACTCCTCTGCACAAATAAGCTAAATACTCTATAAGAATTTCCAAATATGGATAATACATGGAGGTAAGGTCTCTAAGAGACTAAAGTGTAAACTCATAGTAAAAAGCAACAATCTCAAATCCACTAACACAATTTAATCCAATAGTATCGTTTATTAAACTTTACTAACAACCCAACTTATCTGATCTAACAAAAGGATTATCAGTGGTCATGTTCTTATGTACTCTAGAATCATTGACTTTGTAACTAAAAATGAGCAGACTTTATAAGTCCTAACAAAAGTCTATATAAGCCAGTTAGAACAGCAGGTTCAGTCCTCTCCACATGTCTGTAAAGTTGAACACTCTCTCACTCTCAAAGCAATCTTTCAACATTTTATAATCCTTTATATATATTTTTCTATTTTGTCTATCTCTCAATTTGCTCTCATCAAGTTAATATATTACTAAATTATGATACGGAATTTATCTATATCTAATAAATTAACAATTTTTCACTATTTTTTAATAATTTAATTTTCTCACGCAATCTTATTTTTTGAAATTTAAGTGTATGTGTGTATCATGTTTCTATAATTGCGTATAAATTTTTAGAGGTTCCATTTCTATCAAATTACGACTAATTATGTTTCTATAGTTATAGATAAATTGGCACCTATTGTCTTCTATATAGTTCTTTCTAGTAAAAATCGAATCACTTTGTTGGTTTTTTTTTTTTGCACGCCGGTTACTCAAACAAATGATTTGGGTGTGTAGTTCAAATGGTGGTATAAATTCTAAATGGAATTTTGTTCGAGGATATAAATCCAAAAATAAAGCTTTTATTTTAATCCCTAATTTTAACGACTATTGTACAGCACCACATGGAAAAGTCCTATTACTCACGATGCTCGCTTTCACTCTGTAATGACTTGTTGAGCCTGTAGACAAGATGATATAGAATAAATGTTATTCTTATAAAAATCAAACCACATAATATTATGTTATAAATTATAAAAGTCGATTTAGCGATCTGAGATAATTGAATGGATATATAAATGTGAAAGCAATTTGATCTCTTGAGACTGTTTTTCTCGAGATCCAAAAGAGTCTATTATAAAAAACGATACTTTTCGATTAATTATAATAATCATAAAATTTTAAATATGATGAGAGATTACAATCAAATAGATATCAGTAGAACATTCGATATCGTTGTGAGAACTATATAAAATTAGGGCAAGTTTGCAACTTAGTTCGGACGAATATTAAGAAATTACTAACTATAAAGTGATAAACTATTATTATTATAATACGGATTCAATAGATAAATAGATTCGTTAGTTATTTGCGTAGCTTAATCTCTCTCAGATAGACATTAAGAGGAGTCATGCTCATTATGGAACTCACTCAATCTTTAGCGTGTAGATTCAGTTCTCTTACATATTTGCGTATGCTGTCTCGTGCTCTATGCGGCTCTAAGATACGGACTCTGCTTCGCCACCACACATGCGCATCACGGCCATCTCCTGCTTACGTATTCCTTATACGCGTGCGATCTAAGACAGATATAAATGTTATTAAGCAACTGCCTTGTCTCTATTATCTGAATAATATAATATTAGTAGTGTGCAATAAATAATACGCACCCAGAGTTTACACTGAGCTGTAAGTCCCTTATTTCGAAATATTATTTATTCCTGTGATATGTTGTCATATATATACAAGATTTTCTTTGACATATTATAAACAACAGAGTGTAATTTATTATGTAACGGATAAAATTAATATTGTAATCCATGTTCTAGCTTCTCTATTATTTTCCTGCTTTAATTGTGTTCTGGCTCAATACAGGCTTAGTTGATTAATTGTTCTATCCAGTATTTGCCTTGTAGTTTCTTGTGCCCCCAATCATTAATATATTTTTAGACCAAATAATACCATTATTAGATTATATCAAAAAAATTTTATAATCAAAAATTATTTTTAACTTATAATAGAACTATAAATTGGAAGCATTGGTTAATTTATTTCTAGACATAATGTTGAGTGATTCACAATTCTAGTATTTAGTGGAGTGAGCAGTATACACTAAAAATTTTCTAAGATCATTAAAGATTGAACTAAGATTACCATAGTAATCTCTCTATGACACACGGATAATTTATTTCTATACATCTCTACATAAATTCTTCTTATATTTTTCGATAGTTTCGTACTACTTACCAATTCTTATGCTTTTCGAAAAATATTTCTTTTGTACATTGTTGAATTTGTTTTTTGTACCATATCACTAATAAGACTGTTTTCCTTTTTGGCTTGTTTTTTTTAAATGTTCAAGTCGGTGCGGGACAGAGGGTGCGGAGCAAGGTATTTGAGACCTTTGCGAGACCGAGGTGTGAGGTGGTGGGTCCGTGTGAGGAGAAGGGCTTCATGTTTTTTAGGTGAGAAAAGCGGCGTGACGAAGCGGCTAGGAGCGTCAGGAGCGGGAGTGGAGAGTGAAGTGGGCGCGGAATGGGGAGGAGAGCCCGTGCGTGTGTGAATGTGTGCCTGGTGTGTCAGTGTGCTTGGGTATGGGCAAGAGAGGACGAGGGTGAGCGCGGAGCTGATGCGGAGCGGAGAGAGGGGTTGGTGGGATGTGGGCTGGGCGCCTACATTAATAATTATAAATCAAAGTCGACGTAAAACATAAAAACAGGCGCTATAAATAGAATGTTCCAACGAGTTGGCAGTTTTTTCGTTATTAGATACAAGTGAGAGCAATATAAGAGAAACCTTATGATATATCTCCAAGTTTTAATGTGGGTCTATACCAATGTGAAGTGTTATCTTCATATGTTACTTGCTTGTATACCAATTACAATCAATAGAAAATACTGGAGCCCTTGATTTCTTCTCACACAAAAAGAAATACGTATTAACCACAACCTCCAATATAGTCATATTATATATCATTTGCGTGTAATTTATCCAGTTACTCTAGACCATCGTACATACTAAGCGATCCATGTATTTGCTCTCTCTTATTTAGGTTGCAAATAAACTAGTTCACCATTCAAGGAAAACCACATAAACCAATTAATTCTAGCGTTTGCTGCACGCGTCCATATGTTTTCCCTATGTTTTTCCTGTTATTTTGTACATGCCTCATTATGTCTACCTCTAGCGTTTTATTGCATCCTGTTTGGCAACCACCCTGAAACTATTTAAGAACAGCTGTAATGAATGCATATGAGACGTGGGTCTCGTTATCGGTCCGTCATGAACAACACGCTTCCTTCAATAATAAACTTATTCCCAAATCCGTGATTAACGCCTGTCTCCCATACGGCACTCCCGCTTTGGACTGGCATCCTTAATCAACGCCTATACCATAGACCGCCCACACTCAATTAATTATTTTGTGCAGCCTCCAATTCAAACTTAGGGAACATGCCATGGAGAGCGTCCAAATCCGCTCCCTCAGCACGTTCAGAACGCCCCCTCTCACAACTTCGCTCGTACCGGGGGTCATTGCTAATGTAATTGGTGCGAACACTTACTCTTACTAACGACAAAACTTCCCTTAAATGTCATATGATACAGCACTTTCACATAACACCACCTATCTAGCAGCTCTAACGCTGCCTTCACTTATGTCATTTGTATAAAGTAATATTATTGATTTGGCACGACCGCCCACCTGTGATTCATTCTTCCACATATCCTCAAACTCAATTAATTTATACAAAATAGAATACATAAAGTAATAATCT